>CM021107.1:241698541-242041727 GCA_007115665.2 Sequoiadendron giganteum
TCAAGAAACCATAATTTGCCGGCTTAAATAGACCTTTAGGCGTCACTTTCAATACATTTGCATACTTAGCCTTTAGAATTTTTTTCACTTTGAGTTCTGAGTTCCGGTCAAGATGGCGCAATGAGAGCTTCCCAAGCATGTGTCAGAGAGAGTATGAGTGCACCAGTGGCCAGACGGTGCAGGACTCGTGGTATGTACCCCCATCCCGAATTTTAATTTTATCATTTTTTTATGCATTAAACAGGGTTTAGGTCAACTTTAGGTCAAGTGACTCTATATAGCATCACTCAAAATGCTCAATCAGCGCCGCACGGTTCCAAATTGTGCTACATATGAGAATAGTGTCATCATGGGCTAGTTAGGAGATTAGGGTTTCTTGGTCAAACTCAATCGCATATCAAAATTTGTCCACACGACACAGTTTGAAACTAGGGTTTTCTCACAAAGTTAGCTGCATACACAAATTGGATCATGCAATGCAATTTGGAGTTTAGAATTTGCAAAATCCACCACAATGACCCAATTTGGAAATTTTCAAATTGGGCCTCATTTGCAAATAGCGCCGCTTTTGCTATTTCAAATGCAAAAAACTAACTCGGGAGATAGATTTTATTACAAGACCTAACGCGATGGCTTCCCTTGTGCAGGAGGACCTTAAGATACTTCATTCGATAGAGCACAGATGACGAGTGCTTAAGAGATTACAAGGTATGCACATATTCCTCGAGGAGAATCTTGGTATGCTTGAAATTTGGTTCGTTGCCTATGTTCCTCCTGTTCGGACCCACTTGGGGATGATGACAACTTTGGCCGAGCGGTGGCACAGTGAGACCTCCTCATTTCATCTTCCTACCAGTGAGACCACCATCACACTTGAGGGTGTCTGGCATATCCTTTGACTGCCCATCCATGGAGCCAGAGTGATTATGATCCAGATGATGGTAGGGATGCCTACTATGATGCGATGGGTCTTGATGTGATCCATTTCTCTAATGAACAGATTGACTTGGAGAGATACCAACATATAGTTCCCACCTACAGGTTGATCGTTGCAGCCATCATTTTAGGTCTTGTGGCACCAAATCGGTGGGGCCAATACTTTAGTCCAGGCTAGGGACTGGCATGGGAGTGGATGGTTGTCCACATGGAGTGATTTTCTTGGGGACCAGTGATGTTGGCCTCCCTATACAAGGATTTACATGAGTTTGCATTCCTAGATAGTTAGGCTCTCGGGGTCGGTGTTACTTTGCTACACATATGGGCATGGGAGTGGATTCTAGTGCTCTGTCCAGATGTCACACCGATCATTCTTGATATTGATGACCCTGTTGTTTGGTGATATGGCGGGGCACATATCCATTTTACTCACACTGGCATAGGTGGGATTTCCCACTAGCAATGAGTTCTTGATGAGATGAGGGATTTTTTCTGGAGGCCTTGGATGAGCATAGGCCCATGGTACGATGATACAAAGTAGTTGTTTTTTGCTCAGAAGGACAGATAGATGTAGGGTTGGGAGCATACCATGATAGAGCGGTATCGATCGGATAGGGTGGCCTGTCAGTTTGGTGAGGTTCACGATAGGCCAAATGATCAATACATGGGGATCTTCACCCGTACCATGAGAGAGACAGCATGGGGCCAACCCATCCCAATAGTTGAGATGGTGTCCTTATTTAGACAGCTAGTGGCCCGGTCGTGGCCATATGATCAGGGGCCAGCAGATGTGGGAGTGACCCAGGCATACAGAGTCTGGTTTAGGCCTCCCTTGAGATTGATAGTTCCTAGTGCATCATTTCCACGGTGTAGGCCTAGAGGCAAATCAGCCGATAGAGGTAGAGGGCAGTGGGGTAGAGGTGACAAAGATGAGGATGGGGATGGAGGAGGAGGTGGACCACCTCCTCATCAGACACCCCCCAAAGATCAAGCACAATAGGCACCTCCGTGAGTAGGGGAACATGATGACCAACCCAAAGATGGGGACAAAGCAGTTCCACAACAGAAACCACTAGGGAAGCCAAATCAACGAGATGCACTGATCCAACAGTTGCAAGATCAAGTTCAGGTATTGACTATAGAGATGGATTAGGCTCAACAATAGGTCTTGAGAGTCATTGCTAAGAGGGATCAAGAGGTTGGTTGGTGGAGGCAGCTGGAGAGTACGACCTTCTCATCCCAAGGCTGTTTAGTTTCCTTACAGTCATACTGAGAGGTAGTCAGAGAGGTTGAGTATTATCGACAAGATTACAGATATGTAGTGCCAATAGCAGGCTAGGTGCCAGAATTTTCTCAGTAGACAGGGATGAGGCCCCTAGAGGACCACAATGAGAGGTAGGTGGGAGAGGGCAACAGCCAGTAGGGCTAGCCTTTGATCATAGAGAGTTTTCCATTTATGATTCATGGGATCTGATTATTTCCCCTATTGTATCATGAATTTTGATGTACACTTGATCTGATTTTGTACCATGACAGTATACTTTTGATGATATATATTAGATGGTTGGGTTTATGATATGCCCTATGATGTATGGATGCATTCTAATTTTCTATGTGATTTTATGAGATGTTTCTATTTTATGCTCATGGGATATGATGTATGCTTCTATATGATGGGTGATGATTATTGATGTATTCCTTTTTGTATATTTTTCTATGCACTTTGATGATTACATGGATGCAATGTATGCTACTGATGATGTATCGATATGAAAATGATAAATGATATGAAAATGCTAATGATTTTATTATGTCCTTAATGATCTATGTATGATGTGTAATGCAATTATTTCTTAAGGTACTTAGAATAAATATTATTCCTCATAACTTAAGACAATAACAATGTGGTATGATCTACATGATATGATATGCACTTATGTTGATGATTTGAGGAGTATTCTTGTTCACACTTTAGCATACATAATCATATTCAAGATGTAGTTTAGACATTCTTAACATCTCAGACCAAACATAGAAAAGCAAGCCTTCCTATGTGGTCAACAAGATATCAAAAACATCCTCACCACACACCAAATATGCATGAATATATTATTTTACAAGAGTAATCCACAAGAATAGAAGATAAAAATGATAATGATCATTGCCCCATTCCTTTCTCTCTACACCTGTTTTCTTTAGGCATCATCGAGAGGTCCTTGGAATGAGCGCAAAATAAGATAAGTCAAAAAGACCAGATAAAGTAAACAAACAAGCTAATGTTCTTCATACCACTAGCCAAGACTAGACTAATATGGGGTACCTGATGCTTATTTCCATCATGGGAAGGATACATCCTAGGACATGTTGTGATCAGGGTTTTGGTGAGACTGATTGGGTGATAAGCTATTGATACTCTGAGTTGACCAACTTGTTTGCTTACTAACCTAGACTTGAGACTTTGACAATTATAGTGTTCACCTTGGAACCTGTTGGACTTGATTCTAATTACTTCACTAGAGGATGAAGGTGATGGTTGATTTATGAATGATGATTATCGCAGGTGAAAGCAAGATGAGGTGGATGCACCATTTTGGGTTTTTCAGATATTTGGATGTTTTTCGTGTTTTGAAATGTTTTGAGGCTATTTTGATTTTCAGATTTTCAGATTTTTTTGGTATTTTTGACATTATGATGAAGAGACTAACTTAAAGACCTATATTAGGGGTCTCAAGATCTAATCCATAGATTAGCCTTTCCTACGTTATATACATAGAGACCACATAGATCGACTGGCAATAGACTTGATTCAATGATGAGAACGATGGGCAAAAAGATTGCCAGATTATTACGATAGACACCTAAAGGACTGACCTAGGGTGTCTTGGGGGATGATCAAAGATCGAAATTTCCTACATTCAATCTCATAAATGACATAGTTCAAACAAGGTGAAAGACTGACAAGACTCAATGATAATTTTTTTGAAGACTTTTGAGATTTTTCTGATGTTTTGGACTTTTTGAGAGTTTTCTGAATGTTTTGGGTTTTCTGATTTTAAGGAAGATTACAAGAATATACCCGAATCCAATCTGATGAAAGTACAAGAACATGCCCCCAGCGTAATGCGATAGACTACTTCAATAAAGGCTGGACAAACTAACCTTAGGAATGTGCCAAGTAGTACTATGGTGGAATATGATACGAGCACAAGATCAAGCTATGGTACAGATGTGAATGGATTTGATGGAATGTAATGGATAAGTGAGTGCACATAATAGGTCATGAAGATATTGGTGGATAGAGAGTGCTTTATTTATGCTTAGCGCTTGTTTGCCAGGTTCTCACCAAGGTACTTTTCCAAAGTGCCACCAAAGTGGTTTTCACTAGAGGACGATTTTTTTCTTTATTGTTTTCAATCTTTTCTTCTTTTTTTTTGGATTTTTGTATTTTTTTTATTTTTTTGTTATCACGAAGACACCTGTTTGCCAGGTTTTCTTCAGGGTGACCATTTTTTATTGTATTTTTGGTTCTATACCTTGCAATATTTTAGGCATAAAACTTTTTGAGATGGGAGTTGTTCAGGGGATCCTGTAGAGGCTCGCCTTTTGGTGTTGATAGATGATAGGATCCTGATTTATAGCTAGCTATTATGAAGAAAGGTCCCAACCAGTTGGGCTCAAATTTTACTTTTCTTTCTGGATTCGACACATTTTTTTGGTTCTCTTTTAGCACAATTTTTTTGACTTGGAAGGTTCGCCTCTTGATCTTCTTGTTATTGCTATGTTTTAGGAAATTCTGATAGACATATAGATGGTTGAGGGCATCCATGTGTCATTCATCTAATAAATCTAGCTCATGCAGTCGTGAGACCCTATATTCTTCATCTAAGATGAGGTTTTGCAATGATATTCTCAGTGATGGGAGCTTGATCTCAAATGGGAGGATTGCTTCTGATTCGTAGACTAGCAAGAATGGGGTGGCGCCTATTGGCGTGTGGATGCTGGTGTGGTAGGCCCATAAGGCAAGATTTAGATGCAGATGCTAGTCACAGCCAAAGTCATTGATTATATTTTTAAGAATTTTCAGAATGGTTTTGTTGGTAGCTTCAACTTGGCCATTGCCTCGGGGATAGTATGGAGTGGAAAATAGATGTTGGATTTTAATTTTTCACATAAGTCATGGACATCCTGATTCTTGAAAGGTGTCTCATTATCATAGATAATGGATTGGGGGACACCATATCGACAAATGAGATAGTTCAAGATGAAATTGGAAGTATGATTTTTTATTATGTAGGTCATGGGAATTTCTTCGACCCACTTTGTGAAGTAGTTCATGGTGATGATGATGAATTTATGGTCGTTGGATGATGTGGGTGTGATTCTTCCTATGAGATCGAACCCCCATTATGAAAAGGGCTAAGGTGTAACAATAGGATGGAGCTCTTGAGCTGGTGCATGAATAAGGTCTCCATGTTGCTGCCATTGTAAACACTTTCTAAAAAATTCATGTGCCTCTCTTTCCATTGTTGGCCAGTAGTACCTGATTCTTAGCAAATTTTTGGCCAAGGTCATACCATTCGAGTGTGAACTGAAAGTGCCATTATGTACCTCATTCAGAGCAGTCAGGGCCTCCACAGGATTCAAACAATGTAATAGGGTTCCATCAATGCTCCTACAATAGAGGGTTTCTCCTAGGATGACAAAACATAAGGACCTTTTGACAAAGGCTCATTTAAGGTTTAGCGTTATGTCAGGTGGGAGGACCCCTATTCTTAGGTAGGTATAGATGTCATTATACCAAGGATCACTGGGACCAACAAGTTTACACAGATATTCTGAATCTGGTACCTTGAATGTTGGTATGAGAATTTGCTCTACCAAGAATTCATGTTTTGAAACATTGCAAGGGATATCCAATAAGGATCCAATTGTTGCCATGGCATCAGCTACTCTATTATTAGCCCTTGGTATCTACTCAAAGGTGATTTCAATGAATGATTCTTTGAGGCTCTCTACTTACTTTTTTATGGTGTCAGTTTATCATCCTTAGTTTGGTACTCGTCATTGACTTGGTTGATAATAAGGTATAAATACCCATAAACCTTTAGTGCCATGATCCTCCATTGTGCTGCAACCTTGAGACCTATGGTTACAACCTCATACTCTACAATGTTGTTAGTGCAGGGGAATGGTAATTTGTAGGATCTAGGTATACAATACCCATGTGGGGTGATGAAGAATACACCAACTCCTGATCCAATTTGTGTGTGTGAGCCATTAAATTAGATTTTCCAGTGATCAGCTATGTTGAGATTAAAGATGGATTCGTCTAGGAGCTCTGATATGAGTGGATTCTCTGAATAGATTGGAGATTCTTCTAGTTGGTGTGCAATCATTTTCCCCTTGATAGCCTTGTGTTCTACATATTCAATATCATGTTTTGTTAATATCATGACCCACTTGGTTGTTCATCTTGTTAGAGTGGCCTTAGAGAGCAAGTACTTTAGTGGATCTATCTTTGCGATCAACTTGATCTGATGAGCTAACATGTAGTGTCTGAACTTTTGGGCCGCAAACACAACTGCCAGAAAAGATTTTTCTATTGGTGCGTAGTTGAGCTCATGCCCTACCATTGTCCTGCTGATGTATTATATCGCTCTCTCTCTTCGATTTTTATCATGTTGGGCTAACAAAGCCCCGAGAGCTACCATGGTTGCTGAAATATATAGAATTAGGGTGAGGCCACAATAGTGGTTTACAATTCAAGTGAGGAAGGAAAACTCACAAAAAATGACCCCAAGGTAGAAAAATTGATTTTATTGGTTCGTACGAACCTACTAGTTCGACCGAACCAATAAGGGGTTTGCTCGAATCGAGGTTCAACTGAACCCCTTTGAATCTTGGCCACCATAAAAAACAAAAAAAATGTATAGGAAAGGGGTTCGAGCGAACACCTAGAGGTTCGCTCGAATCCCTATGGGTTCGTACGAACCCCCCTTATCCCTCATCCCCCATCTGAGACACAAAAAAAACCTAAATTTTGGCACTTCGAAGCTCGAGTTGAGGATGAAAATGGAGGAATCTTCACAAACCCAACTAGAATTAGGTAATCCACAGAATGAGCTATCCAAAAAATATAATTTTAATATTTTTTGGTTTTATTATGTATGCGTTTTTTTAGTTTTATTAAACATAGGTTTTTCACCAAAAATCAAGCTCTTTGTTTTGTACATGTGGAAAAATAGCAGATTATCAAAATAAAATTTTAAAAAATATGTTTGTGCTAGGTATTGATGTTCTTGATCCATTATTTTTTTGAATTTTGAGTTTTGATACATACAGAAAAAGTTATGTTGTATACAATTTGCCTATGTATGAATTGCAATTGATTTGACTTTGAAACTTGATTAAGGAAAAAATACACAATTAAAAACTATGATACCAAATGAAAGTGCTAGATATCGTAGTTACAAATCTAAATTCAAAAGAAATAGATTTTTATCCTTCATACAAAAAATTCTATATTGTATACAGTGAGCGTCACTTTTTAAAAATGTTGTTTTTTGGGAAAAGCTAGTTTTCGTGGGAGATGGAAAAAGAAGTGCAATCTGATTCCAAAAATTTTGAAAAAAATATTTTTAGAATCTAAAAAAAAAATGTGATGAGACTCTAGTTTGCATCATCTACAAATTCCTCACATTTTAGCCACTATAGGTGCCCGAATGTGAAGATTTAGTTAAAAATAATAAGTTTAGTGTCCAGTTTGGCCAAAAATTGTAAACCACTATTGTGGGATCACCCCAATGTTTTTCCCGGGTTAGGTGGCATTATTACTGGTGGTGTGAGTATATATTCTTTAATTTTACCAAATTCTTGATCACACTTGTCATCCCACTTGTATGCTATTCCCTTATGGAGTAGACGTGAATATGGGATTTGTTTATCCACCAGTTGTGCTATGAATCTTTGGATTGATTTGGGTCTACGTTGGAGGCCTCTGAGCTATTTTAGTGTCCTTGGTGCTTCCATGTCGAGGATTTATTTGACCTTGGCAGGATCCACCTCTATTCCTCTCATCGATACTATATATCCCAGCATTTTACCTGATTGCACCCCAAAGACACATTTCTTAGGGTTAAGTCTGACCTTGTACTGCTCCATTCTGTCAAAAATGGCACTTAAGGCTGCTATGTGATCATTTATTTTCTTTGATTTTTCCAATATATCATCCACATAATCTTGGACAGTTTTGTGTATCATGTCATGAAAGATTAGTGTCATGGCCCTTTGATATGTCGTGCCTACATTTTTTAGCCCAAATGGCATCATGTTCCAACAATAGGTGCCCCATGGACATGCAAATTTCATCTTATGTTGGTCCTCCTTTGCGATCATTATCTGGTTGTACCCCAAGAATCTATCCATCAATGATAGTATCTCATGTCCAGTCATCATGTCCACTATCATATCAATGTTAGGTAGTGGAAAATCATCCTTGGGACATGCTTTGTTGAGGTCTCTAAAGTCAGTGTAGATATGGATGCCCCCATTTGGTTTTGAAATTGGTACAAGATTGGATACCCATTCTGGATAATCAATTGGGTGTATAAAGCCGACGTCCAAGAGTTTATGTAATTCCACCTTGACTAGCAAGGCTATCTGAGGGTGCATTTTTCTTAGTTTTTGTCTTACTAGCTTTGCTCCAAGGTAAACAACCAAATGATGAACCACAACTTCTGAATCGAGACTCGGCATGTCGGCATAGGTCCATGCGAAGTTCACCTTTCTTTATTTTATAAATTCTACCAATAGTTCTTGTTCTTCTGTTAGAAGTGATTTGACATAAAAAGTGATATGTGGTGTTGCTTCCATTCACAGATTGACAGGATTTCACTGTTCTACCAAGACTATCGATTTCTCCCGATGAAGTGTAGTAGGAGGGAGATTGAATCCTTCATCCTTTGGTGCCTCAGAGAGGTTTTCACCATTGGATGCTTCATTTTTTTTTACTATTATTTGGTTAGTGAGTGTCACAGTGTGGTTTTCACTCAATGACCCTGAGCTTATTCTCATTATTTTTTCTTTTGCGACTGAAGGACTCAGTCATCTCCCCATAATAGGCATGGGTGTCCAGTGTGATGTCAAACCTAGCCTTGTGGTCTCTATATGGAACTATATCCCTTAGTCCCATGAATTTTGAGAGTGCCTCATCATTTTCAAATGTGTCTAGAATCGGTGGGCCTCATTGGTCATAGTCGATGAGCTGTGGGTAAATTAGGTTTACTTCGTAAGTTTGGTAGTCCGAATCAATGGGTAAAGTACTAATCATCAGTAAGGAGGAATCCTCAAAAATCAAGGGAAGGAAAATTATGGTATCCTCATCATTACTATTGGTGCAAACATAAATTATATCAAAAGTGAAATATCTAGGGGTAGACCTTTGGATATGGGTAGTTGAACCGAGGTTGCCAATATTTGAGGAGGAGACCTTACTTCTCTACTAGGGGTACCTCTGCCACATATGGTTATACTTGGAGGGGTACATCCGAGGCCAAGGTTTCTCATTATTCTTTCTATAATGATGGGCTCCAGTCATCCATCACTATTTCTTCCAAGGCTTTCATTCTTGTTGTAGCCCATACCAGGCATTATTTGCAATCCTCTATTGGCTTCATCAATGGGTAGAGTGGGTGTGGGTATTTCATCATGGTATATCGTGCTTGAAATTCCTTCCTCATCCACATTTTCTCGACTTAGGTCCCCCCAATGGCAGAATCCAGAAGGGTTTGCCCTAAGAGTGTAGACAGGTGTTTCAACTGATTGAGGTTTCCTATGCGACTTAGGAGATTGTGGTAATTCTCCTACAACAAATGCATTTTTCTTCATTCTGTAGTATCCACACATGTTATCCTAGATCCTAAGCTTGATATTGGATATGTTAGGGATGGAGGGTATCTCTGTCGCAGAAGTGGAGGCAAGGTTAGATTGATCTATTTATGTAGTGGATGGGCCATCATCATTTTTTGATACTTGGGGAATTTTTTAAAACCTGGCTTCCAATTTTTTGCAATAGGCAAATGGCTCTAGATCGCCATGTATTGTGACCTCATTTTGGTAGAGGAATTTGATGAATTGATGGAATGTTGAGGCAAACACCTTCATTCCATGGATCCATGGGCATCCTAGTAGGATGTCATAGGGAAAGTCGAGGTCAAGGACCTGACCTGTGGTTTCCATGGTAGCTAGTCCCACTTGGATTGGGATTCTGATAGTGCCTTGAGACACTCTTTCTTGGTCATCATATGCTATTATGGTGATTCCTTCTTTTTTTGTCGATGGAGTCCTCTGAGAATCCCAAGTTCTTTATGATTTTGAGCAAAAAAATGTTAAGGCCTACGCCTCCATCCACTAGGACCCTTTTGAATTTCTTCTTGTGAACCAACACTTGAAGGTGAAGTGCACGATTGTGAGATGGTTGGGCAGGGAAATCTTGGTCAGAGAAGGTGAGGAGGTTTGGAGTAACGATGTTACCAACCATAGCCTGAAATTGTTTTGTAACAAGGGTAGTGGATATAATAGATGCAACTAATGCTTCATCAAGGATTTTCCTATGGGCATCAAAAAATTTCAACAATTCCATGATGGAGATTTGGGCGGGGGATTTTATTAGCTGGTCAATGACGCTATAAATTTAGGGAACAAATTTTGGATTTGAGATGGGGGTCTTAGATGGTTGCGATGCCCCTGCAATAGTAACCTTGCCGCTGCATGTGGTGACTCCATAATCAGCGTTGGCTCCTTTGACACTAATGACAGTGAACATCTCATCCACACATGCGACAATGTCTTCGTATACAAGGTTTGCACTAGCATACTTTTTCTTCCCTTTTTTGTTCCCTTGGTTATTTACTTGATTATGATTCGACATTGGATTCGTGTATATTTTAAGGTCATGATTTCTAGCTAGTTGTTTGACATTTATGACCTTGTCCTCAATGAGGTACTGGATGGTTTTTTTCAACCTCATGCAATTTTTGGTTCTGTGCCCTTTGATTTTGTGAAAATCATAGAGGATATTTTTTTTGTACCATGGTGGTTTTGTCATGGGTTCCGCATATTTCTCAGAGTTGGATATTTTGATAAGGTTTTTCTTAACCAACTTCTTCATTATGGATTCAATTGACTCCCCAAGAGCTATGAATTTACGCTTGGAAGGATACTTGTTTCGAGGAGGTGGTCCTCATTGATTGTTTAGATTATTGATTTGGTTGTTAGGAAGTGGTTGTGGTTGTGCCACCGTATTAGTTTGCACATTATTATGATTCTGATTTTTTGGCTGGTGGTGGATCTGGATGTTTTGTTTAGGAGCATTTATGATCACCTTAGCGTCAACCACTCTGTCGTTTGTGATATTTTGTTCCTTGATCATGTTTGAGGTTTATCATTATAATTGGTGGATGACCAGTTATCTTCTTGTGCATGAAATGTTGATGCACCTCCTCGTGCAGTAAGGGCTCTTTCCATATTGAGCGCCTTTGGGATCAATTGATTATATGTTGTGATGCATTACATTTTTAGGTAGATCACCAGGTTTTCATCTAGATTGAATATTATTGTGCAAAATTTTTGTTCTTTTGGCATGGTCCACTTGCTCAGATTGGCCTTGGATCACCATCTTTGCAAGAAGGATGCAAATAGCTCTCCTTTTCTATGTTTAAGCGTTGATAGTTCTTCCAAATTAACATCTGTATCCATGTTGAATGCATAGTTTATAAGGAATGCTTCCATAATTTCCTAGAATTTTTTTATGCCAATGGGTAGGCGAGAGAACCATTCCAAGGTAGGACTAGTCAGACTTTGAGGGAAAAGTCCCATTAGATATGTGTCATCGTATGCAACCTCCATGCAATGTACTTGAAATTCCCTGACGTTGATTTTTATGTTTTCCCATCCCATTATATTTATCAAATTTGGGGATCTCAAATCCCTTTGGGAATGGTACCATTGTAATACCTCTCTCAAATGGATAGGGGCACAAGTTGCCTGACATTCTGGTTGTTTTTCCTTATTAGAGGTCCAACACTTGCTGCGAGAGCAGTTTCATTTGTGCTGCAACAGAATTTTGTGGATCAAGAGGTGGGATGAATGTGTTTTGAGGCATTTGATTGATGAGAGGAGTATTGGTAGGGGTTTGGCACAAGCTCTGCTATGTGTTTAAGGCCTGTTGGTATGTCTACATTTGTGCCAACAATGCTTGTTTTTGATCTTTTTGTTGTTGTTGTTGTTGTTGTTCCAACGAAGCTTGTTGTTGGTCCAGTTGTTGTTGTTCCCATAAAGCTTGTTCTTGGTTTAGTTGTTGTTGCACCAAAAAAGCTTGTTGTTGGTCTAGTTGTTGTTGTGCCAACAAAGCTTGTTCTTGGTCTAGTTGTTGTTGCGCCAAAAAGAATTGTTGTTTAGCTTGTTGTTGTGCCTGAAAATATTGCAAGGATTTTTGGTATGCTTGCTGATGAATTTCTTGTAGTTGTGCATTGTATTATGCTTGCGCCTATTGAGCTTGGTGTTGGGCTTGACCTTGAGCCTGTGCTTTTTGGGTTGCTTGTGTGTCTAGTGCGGCTTGTTGGGATACTTGTGTGACTTGTGCGGCTTGTGCGGCTTGTGCAGCTTGTTGGGCAGTTAGTTGTGCTTACACTTGTTGGGTAGCCTGTTGTGCAGCTTTTTGGTTTTTTTGAAGTACCCTTTGATGGGTGGCTTTTTGGACTACTTGAATCATGGTTATGAATGAATTCGTTACTTTATATTTTGGTGGGATTGGTGGTGGATTGGGAATGGTGCTAACTATTGTGGTAAGAGGAAGGGTTTTGTTGGTGATTGGGGTTTGGGTTGCGGGTGGTGTGATTAAGATGCTTGGTCCTTGGGAAACAAAAACTTGAGAGATTTCGGGATGAGTGGATGTGTTGACCATTGCGGTGGCTTGAGTGGTTTTTGTCTATTGTTGTGATACCACTAGTAAAAGAAGGGGACTTGATATGATGTTTTGATTTATTTGATCTAAAAAATTGGCGACGGGTAGGGGGAAGACCCAACCCAAGAGGTGATATGGATGTGAGCGGTAATGGAGGGAAATATGGTATGTTCCCTTGAAAAAGTGATGATGAGGAGGGGTCAAAGACTCCCCCTGTTCCGAATAACCAACCTTCTCCTTGCGAAATCATGGGGAGAGAAGTTTTTATGTTTAACAGATAGGTCGGTGTTGCATGAAATTAGGATGATTTTTCATGATTATGGAAAGTAAGCAGGATATAGGGGTGTGATGGATTCACTAGGATAGGGTTACCCAATGTGGTGTCTATGTTTACCTCTCTATTGTTTACAAGGCGATATTTTTTTAATTCGCAAAACATGGCACTTCCCTTGTTAATAGCTGGTGGGGTTGATGTGATTATTGATATGGTTTGGGGGATCTCCTGAGTGATGTTTGGAAGAGACACTAGGGGTATGCTTGCAAGAGGCCTTTCTATATTGGTACTTACGTTAAGGTCAGAAGGGATTTGGGCCCCTCCTTCTGTGAATGTGCGTATATATATAGAGGGGTTAAGTTTTAACATGGCATTGACAATTCTATGATTCTCTGGATTTTGAATCATTTCAGTTATTTCCTTTTGTGTCATTCCCAAGTCATCGTGAATGATGTCCTCTTCATAGCCTTCCTCTTGAGGATTTTGTGATGGTAGAGAGAAATTGTTTGGGGTATTTCTTGATCCCACAAGGTTTACTTCAGAAGTTGCTTGACTTAGTTCACTTGAAGTTGATGTTTCCTTGATGATCTCCATGTTCCTCTTGTGTTGTGATGTTGTTTGGACCATAAAATAGAGATTGTTTGATCTTGATCTTTAGGCACAAAAACAAGGAGAACTAGGAGAGTCTAAGGATCAAAGGGGGATGATGGTGATGGGATAAATGGATGATTTGGATGAGTGAAAATTTTCAAGAACTTTTAGGGGGGGATGCTAAAATTTTTAGGGCTTGAATTGATTTGATTTCGATAGTTTTTAGTAGGTGTGTTAAGCCAAACAAGATGATGGTGAACTTGTAAAACCTAGGAAGTTGTGTTATCCTAGAGAAGACTTGTACAAGAGAATAATTGGCTAAGTGTCTTAAGCCAATAAATGTGATCATGAACTAGTAGACCTTAGGAAGTTGTGTTATCTTAGAGGTAAATTTTTTCAAGAGGATTGATAATTTGACTAGGTGTGTGAAGTCAAACAAGGTGGTGTTGATTTTTCCTTTAAGTTTAGCATGAAAGATGTTTCAAATTTCTCAAGATTTTTTTGGTGAGATGAGATTTGATTTTGATGATGGAGGGGTGAATGAGAGTGATGATGTTGATCCTAGAATTGACCTAGACAAGACTCTTTTTTACAAGACCTAAGTATTGAAGAACATTCCATACTTCCTATGTGAGAAAAGAAAACCTTTCAAAAAGCTCTAGATTTTGTTGATTATAGAACTCATACAAACTAGGGTTGTTCTTTGAAGCCTTCTTGTAGAAACTGTATATCAATCTTTCTCTAACTTCAAAAATCCTTTCAAGATGCTCCTCATGAGCTTTTAGACTAAGCTTCTTGAACTTTGATTTTTAGATTTTGATTTTAAGGGAAATCATTTGAGAGAACACAAGTGAGGTCCAATTGTCCTTATCTTTGCTTAATGAGTTCCTTTTACCAAAATCACTTTCTTGATTTATGATTTCAAACTAAATGTCTATGTTCTAATTCCTTTTCATTCCACAAGGTCCATTATGTGAAAATCAAGGTTTCAAGAGCATAGTTTCCTAGGTTGACTTTAGTGGAAACAAATTATGATTAAACCCAAGTACTTAGAAACCTCTAAGGATAGAATTCCTAGGGCAAGCAAGAGCACTTGGATTTGTCAAGGGTATTGTTTTCCTCCAAAGGGTTTGAAATTTCGAATATCTTGTGAATGTTTGTTTCTCAATGTTTTAGATTGAAGAAAGGTGTTTTGATTGCAAGAACATGTAAAATCCATAGGCTGAAAAGAAAATTTTTGTTGGGTTCCCACTTGGATGAATCCAACTATGCATATTCAGTGCGGATGATTAGATGCTTGACCACATAGGCTCCCCCTTAAAGTGCACTCGCTTCTCAAGTCAGCCAAGCATCAGTACCCATGAATCTCCCATAGCATACTTTTTATCTCTACAACAAAACCACATGTATACGTGGGGCGGCTTAAAAGGACATGACCTTTTGCACCAACAAATAGATAGGATTTTGGCATTCGCTAAACAATGATTTTAATTCAGAGTTTTCATTCGTAGGAGTTGACCCATGTGGAAAGAGACCATTGTTGCCCTTCTCACCGAAGCCAACCATGTGATACTGGCTTTTGTCCCAGTACACATTTTTATATCTTGGTTGGAAATACACTTGTCCTTAGTGTGTTACCAATTGGGTTGCTCCCTTGGGTGAGTTTTTTTCCACAAAGCAGGCCCACTAAGATAAACAAAAGTGAGTAAATTTATTCGTTGTTTGATCAACCTTTGTTTAGAAAAAAAGGAAGAATACATGCAATAAGATTACTCACACTCACAAGATGTTTTGTTCAATTTTAAACCCAAAAAGAAATGTGAAGGTAATTATTTTACTCAACTTAAGATCATCAAAAGAGATTTTGATTCTCAAGATCACCATGAGGCGTGAGAGAAGTGCATAAGTCCTTTTGATGATATAATTTTGAGTAAACAATTACAAAACAAAACATCACTTGTTCATTTTAAACCCACAAAGAAAAGGTGAATTTGTTTTAAAGTACTAAATCAAATGTGAATTTGCCTTGTTCAATTGTTAACCTTAAACGAAATCTAGTAAATTATTTCTAAGGTTATTTTTAAGCCTTTTGTTTGCAAAATTTGAAAGGAAACTTGTGTTGTTCTATTTAATGCCCAAAAAGAAATTTAGTGTGTCCTAAGAGTATGAAAAGATAACAAATTTCTTAAAAGAATATTAATAATCCCCTAAAAGGATTGAACAACAATATATTGTTCAAAAACACTTTGTATAGAATGAGAGTGATGTCACAATAGAGCCTTCCATTTTGCTTTCATACTTACTCTTACCTGCAAAATGATCAAAACTAGAAGATGCAAAGAGAGTAAATAAGTTAAATGATCAAAAAGATAGAAATAAAAGAGCACATGTAGAAAAAAAATTAAAAAATCAAATTTAAATTTTTCCCTATCAGCCAGCAGCACAGTCAGCAAATGTGGCACAATTTGGAAATCTCACAACACAATATAGTGCTGCACCTTGACTGAGTGCGACACTCTACAGAGAACAAAGAGCACAAATGCGGCGCAGTTTGGGATTAATAAATCCACGGTGAGGTTTGAAAGTTCAAAATTCTTAGGCGAGAAAATAGGTGTGGCAGAGTTTGAGGTTAGTGTAGTGCAATATAGCGTTGCTTGTCTGTAAGCAGTGCAATATGGCAGCGCCGATCTGTAAGCACAAAAAAATGTTAAAAACTATAGAATTTTGGAAAAATGTGATGAATTTCTTTGAAAGTGCCCTCCCTCTAGCGCCAAAATGTGAACCCCAATCCCATTCTTGCATAGCCATGACAAAAAAACACATTTTTAGGTTCATATGCAAGATAAAAGAGGGATTCCCCATGAAATTCATTTACAAATACTCAAAATAGGAAAATGAAGAAATAAAACATGAAAGACAAGTAAAATCCTAATTAAGCAAGCAAACTCTTGATCCCATGGGGGAATTGGTGCCAATTGATGTGTCGAAATTGGCCCTTTCCCAACTCATTTGTAAGCTTTGTGATTTGATGAAGATTGATCCACTTTGTCAATGAAGAACAAGATGAGTTCTTGAGAAAACCTTCAATAACCTAGCTATGGTGATGGCAATGGATAAAATTAGCTCTTAATGTGAGGAGAGTAAATTTTCATTCAAATTGTGGATGATAATGCAATAGAGGAGGCATCTATTTATAGATTTCAAATTTCAAGAATGAGCAAGATTTGAGCAATGTGGGATCATTCAACATCCAATGGCCAAGTGCCACTTGTCAAGATGTGAATGGTTGAAGGTTGTGCAAGTTTTGATCAAAATTCCAATAAATGACATTAGGTGGAATTTGAAATTAGTGAAACAACTTGTTGGAGAGGGAAGAAAATGGAGTTATGGCCACTTGGCTCATGGCAAAATGACTTGTAAGGTGAAATAAATCCTTTGTTTGAAGGACCAAGTCCAATTTGAATTTGAATTCAAATTTAAGGGAATATTCCCCTTTTATGCCATGTTGAGAGAAAATAGGCAATTAAATAAATCAAAGCAATTGATTTATTGTGCAAGTTGCATTCTCTAGAGGATTTTAGTGATTGAGATTAAATTAATCAAGATTTGATCAATTTAATGAGAGATTAGATGATTTGACAATTTTGACTCAAATTTATGAGTTGATTTAAATCAAAATTGAGAGGAAAGGATTAATTAAATAAATGTTTTTAATCTATTTAACTAAAGGGGATAATGTTAGGTTAAATCAAATAAGGTTTAATTTATTCAATTTAATGAGAAGAGTTTAGGGGTCTAATTTAAATAAAATAAATAATTTAAATGAACTGAGATAGAGGGTTAATTAAATTAAATTTATTAATCTAAACAACAGAGGAAAAAGACCTAATTGAATAAATAATGATCTATCTAATTAAGAGACAAAAGGTGATGATAAGCTGAGAGTGTGATTCAGGTTGAGAGTGTGATTCAGGGAGAAATGATGTTAGTAATCAGGATCAAATGCATCGGATCGAATTGTACATTTTCCATGTCTACACTTAGTTAATTTTAATATCAGTTTAATTCATTTGTCAATCTAATTTCGAGAGGAAAAGGTAATAATTATTTTGTAAATAATTGAAATTAGTTTTAGTGTATTTCATTTTCAAGAGTAATAGTTAAAATTAAATAAATAAATAAAGTAATTAATATATAATTTTCAAAGTATTAGCATTCAGCATAATATTGAAGAGGTAACTAATTTTAAATCTACATTCAAAGATAATTAGATTAAATGTGTAACCAATTTTCAAGTATTTAAAAAAAAAAATGGATATATTTATATATATAAATAGTTTATATAGTTTCCAATTAACAATTGATAATACTAAGATTTACTTCAAAGATATTTTATACTAGTGAAGGGTATTAGATTAATTTTCAAAGTAATTGATATTAAAGATAATTATTGTTGAGTAAACGATCAAGGAGAAGTTTGATTTTTTAACTCTTGAGAAGGAGCATGAATAAGAAAACTATGGGTATGTGCGGAATCATGATGGGCCAAAAAGTGGCAATATGTAAGCCATACGCTGGCCCATGTGGCTGATGACTTTTTTTTTACCCAAAATTGATGAAACGAAAAGGGTTTTTAGAGGAGATTCATTAGCTTTCCACCAATATAAATTATGCTCTACTTTGAATTTAATAAATAATTATTATTCATTTTCTATTAGAATTATGAATAATGTCCTGATTGATAGGCTGATTGAAAAAAATCTATAACTTTCAAACGGTATCACACTTTTTGAATCCGAAACATGCGTCACATTCTATGCTTCGCATACTATACGATTAAAAAAATAAAAATTGAATTTCATGAATTTTTGACCAAGTTAAGGTGAATAGACAGACGAGATTTTATATTTTTTAAAGCTTATAAAAAATATTATCATTTTATTGTGGTTAGGGTAGTCAGACAGACACCTACTTCTTATTTTTACCCTGAAATTTAAATACTACTGCATTGAAATTTCAAATTTTCACCAAATAGATTTTTTTTTTTAAATAAAGGTCTAGTAGTTTAGAAACTACATCCAATTTGATACATATTCTATTTTAACATTTTTTTGAAATAATAGAGATAACTTATTCAAATTTTTACATCAAGTTGTCTAACTCTGATTTTCTGTCTTTTTATTGCCACTTAAGGGCCTATTTTTTCCATGATGATCTAGTATTAATTCATTCTCAAAGATAAATAATGAGAGGAGAAATTAGTAATTAATTATTTATTTTCTTTTTCTGAGATAACTAAACATAACAATTTATTGGCTTAATAATAGTTCACATCAAACTTAGAGTTGAAAACACAACTACATATTTTACACCTTGATCCCATTTAGAAGTAGGGTATGTAGACGGTCTAGGAAAAGAAGGATGCTCCCAATACTCAGGAATTTGGGGATGGGGTTTAGGGAATGTTTGATAATATCATGCTTAATTAGTAATATAAGATTAATTTAATCAAGAAAATTTAATTCAATTAACTAAAAATAATATAATTTTGAATTATAAAATTAGATAAAATATATTTCTTATATACTCAAAAGTTTGATTCCCCCAGGGCCTTTGGCCAAAATTCCAAGGTGAGTTTCAAGTCTTTCTTTATTATTATTATTTAATCCTAAAGACAAACCTCAATGCATTTCCTTTAAGGAATATAGTCTTTAGAGAGTGAATTAGGACCCGAATGGTCCCAATGAGTCCATGTCTCTAACCAAAGCATTTTACCTATACTATTTGATGGATGAATTCCCATATTGTTTGATGGATGGATGCCTATCCTATTTGGTGGATAGATGTGGGATTTTCATCATATTTGATGGATGGATGCCTATCATATTTGATGGATGGATGCCTATCCTGTTTCATGGATGAATTCCTATCTTTTTTTATGGATAGATGTTGGATTCTCATCTTGTTTGATGGATTGATTCCCATCTTAGATGGATAGATGAATTCTTATCTTGTATGGATAAATGACTAACTTATATGGTTGGATGTTTGTTTCAAATGGATGGAAGTCTATCTCGTATGGATAGAAGTACCTGAATATATAAGTGAATTAACACATATTAAGATAATAATGAAGAAAAAAATCAATGGTAATTTTTGGGTTAATAGTATGGGTCATTACATTTGGATCCTTAAAAACTTGTTTATCACGTTAATAATATTCAATGTGATGATTTTCCACTCAAATAAAAAAACCCAGTAATAGATTTGTCCTTCCTTACCTCATGGAAACCACAAATAAAACATAATTCTAGGTTAGCGACAAATGCAATTGGAAAAATGGACACCACCTCCATTTTAGAATAAAATTAAATTCAAGATTAATGAAGTAAAGAATATTATAAGTCTCAAGGGCCTTAATACTAGACAAGGTGGAAATTAGTTTACCTCTTTTCTTTATTTTCAGTGTTATTTATTTCTACTATTTTGTTGTTTCGAAGATTGTGGTTTTTATATCTTATAAAACCGAGTTTTGTTGGACCTTTTTTATTTTTTATTGGGTGGGTAAGGGGGAGAAGGTTGGGGCTATAACCTCTTTTTATTCAACATTAAACAAGTACAAAGTCATTATTTAATAGTAGTTAGATGTTAATTTTTAATCACAAGTAAGAAAATATTGAAAACCATTAAAATATAATTAAAAATGATTATGAAAATATGTGGGTGTCTATTTGGGGTAATCTTTCTTATTGTAATGGTCAATATAAATCAAATTATATCCATTTTTATAAAGACAATAAATATGTGAAACAAAATTTATATATGACTCTAAAAAAATAAAAGTAATTTTACAAGGTAATAAACACTGAAATAAAATTGTATATAACATTATATAAGAAAATCATAACCACTTTCATAAGACAATAAACACATTGAACAAAATTTTTATATTATATTAAAAATAAACATATATATATAAACAAGAATTTATAAATATTACATAAATTCTTTTGTAGAAAATTGATGCACCTCAACTCTCACCTTAGTAGTACTTTATGTGAGCCATAGTACTATTTCAACCAGTTTTTCAACTCATTTTATTAATTATTTATTAATAAGTTGGTTTTGAACCAATTAAAAACTAGAATTTTATGCTCTTCAAATATAGTTTTTTTTTTTTAAAACTGAACATGTTAAATATTTAACTTTAAAAATTGTAAAAATTATTTCTCTTGAACATAATTAGATAAGAAATTTGGGGTGTTAATAAGAATTTTTTTAGGGAAAGCAAGATAAACTAGTTTTTTTAACATTTTTTTCAAAATATTTTTCATTTTTGGCTTTTTTAAGTCATTTCTTTCAATCTTTCTAAAATAAATGAATGTTACTTATTTTTACATTTTTTTAAGAATGATTTTTTTAATGTATATAATTATTATTATTTTATTAAATAATATAAATCAGTTAGTTATTTTAAAGAGATTTAGATTCACACTATTAAAATAATAAAAAACTTAAATTAAAACACATCCATAAATTAGCATATAAAGATAATCTTCCTAGAGATTTGATTTTAGAAAATTAAAATAGAAATTTAAATAAAATCTTAAATTATTTGACATTGCCACTTTGTTTATTTTCTAAATTTTATTAACTTCATAAATACAAATAAGAATTAAATGAAAATAATTTAAATTATTATAAGTATTAATTAAATTATAATTTCAATCCTATTATTATTAATTATTATAATCCTAAAAGTATTACAATTAAAATTAGGATTAGAATTAAGAATAAGGTAAACATTATGCTTAGAACTATTTAAAAATTAAAATAAATTAAAAATAAAATATTATTAATAAAAATCACTAAAATATGATTAATAGATATAATGCTCCAAAATTTTATTCATCTAGTGTCTTTATTCCAAATCTTATTCCCAATATTAATTCATAGATTATTTTTGTAATGTCATTCTATAATTATTTATTGTTAGGATTAGGGTTACAACCATAGTTATGGATAGTGTTACCATCATAGTTAGGGCTAGAAATAAGTCTAGGATTAGGATAATGGTTTAAAATTTATTGTTAAGATTAAGATTACGGTTAAGATGTGAACTAGAGTTAGATCATGCAAAAAACTAATTAAAAATACTAAAACACTATAGTTAACAAAGCTTATATTTATTTTTATTCATATTAATAAAACTTTTCTTTTTTTTCAAATCTAAAAAATAATAATTACAATACTATAAAAACAAGTAGTAGCCACTAAATGACACTTATTATCAATATGAAGTTAAGATTGAGAGACATACTTTTCTATTTTACTATATTTTTTTGATATGTAGATAAATTGACAGATTAGCCGTCACCCTCTTCTTTCTCTTTTATGAATTGTTGCGAGCAAACCATATTTCATGAAAAGCGCGAGTCCGTACTTCGGAAGCACGGGATGCTTATCAACCATCTTTACCCGATAACGAATGAGAATAGAAGCCGCAGCCCACTTCATCTGCCAGTAGGCAAATTCTCTGCCTGTGCAGCGCCGAGGTCCTCCGTTGAACGCTAAAAACTTAAAATCCGATTCCCTCACAAATCTACCATTCTTCAACCATCTTTCCGGCTTGAATTCCAGGCAATCCTCGCCCCAAACGCTCTCCAGCCTTGCGGAAGAGTAAATCGAATACAAAATCTGCTCACCCTTCTTCATAGGCGTACCGTCGGGCAGAACATCATCTTCAGCGGAAGCCATGAGCTCAAGTGGAATAGGCGGGTACAGGCGGAGAGATTCCGTCGGTGTTGCATGCAGGTAATCCATCCTCTTAACTTCTTCAAAGCTAAAAGAAAAAGGGTCGCGATCCTCCGGACTTTTCCTTTGCTTCACGATCTCTCGGAGCTCTACTAAAATCTGGGCTTCAACAAGGGGATGCTTTGATACCAACCAGAAGAACCATGTGAGCCCCGGCGTAACCGTATCCTTGCCCGCCAAAATGAGGCTCACAAATAACTCATGAACTCCCTTATCGGAATAAAGCCGCCCGTTTTCCCGCTCGAACCGAATGAAGGCGGACCCAATGTCGGATCCTTGAGTCTCGTCCTGATTAGCGCGCCAGCGAGGATGAACTTGTTGAAGAACAAAGCGGTAGATAGTTTCTCTGGCCTTGAGAAGCCGGTGCTCAAACAAAACGTTAAACCACCTCAAAATTTTCCAACAAACCGGAGGCATGAGCAGGCGAACCATAAGCGACTGCAATGCCTCTTCGAAGGCGTCCAAGAAGGGAACTTTGGGCAGACCCGGGCTCAGGCAACTAATTTCCACACCTGCGCCGAACAGACACACGTTATAAAAAGCAAGCCGGTGGAACACGTCTTGCAGGTCGATAATGGCGGCATTTTTACAGGCGTAGCTGAAGATAGGAAGAAGAATTTTCTGCATCACGGCCGGCAGGGTGGCGGCCGCCCCGTGGCGGAAGGCGGGCGAGGCCAGCGCCTTACCGACCGATATATTTTGGCGCTTGAAAGGCTCCCCATCTTGCACCACAATTGATTCGCCGAAAATGTCCCGAAACGTTTCCTTGAAAATCTCCCCTTTGCCGAAATTGTGGTACCTGGTTTTCAGCAGGTATTCGATGTTTACCGGGTCGGCCGTAAAGACCCGGAATTTCCACGGGCCCGGGAGCCTGAACGTTCCGCCGTTTATAATAACGAGATAAGTAAACCAGTCATAGAGGTGGCCGAAATGCAGAAGCAAGGAAGGAAGCACGCCGACGACCGGCCAGATGGGCGCCCCTCTAAAACTCTGTCGCACCCGAGGCTGCAAACAGTAAATGAGTATGATGCTTGTTATTCCTACACACCAGAGTGGAAAACCCGTAATCCCATTCCCTATAGCTTCCACTAGTACACTCGCCATTTCCCTATCGTACCTTAAAAATACGTAAGCCTGCATCCTCTGTGCTCTTATTTATAAATCTCGGCCATCTTTTAATGGCCGATTTTATTGAAGTTACTTCACCGTCTACTGGTAGTTGTTAGGTTAATAATGGTTTTGGGGGAGGGCACCCACTAAACAGAGAATTTAAGGAATACCCAGTGTAGAGAGAATTTAATAAGTAACCACGACATAGAGAATCTAAGGAGTGAATGTTGGTAAAGAACTGAAGTTTAAAAAACTCGTTTTAGGTAGTGTGTATTTATTTGATTTGTAAAAGCATTTAAAGGAGCAATATGTTTCAAGATTTTTTTGATATAACATTTGTTTAACTTTTTTTAAAACTATTTAATGATTGTGGTGTATTATGTATCAATACATTTAGTTCTATAGATTGTTTCATAATTAATATTTATTATTTTATTGAAATGATTAGTTGGTGAGGGTGATGGTATATTTCTTGATTATTTCATCCATCAAAGTTCACATTTCGAGTGGTGTGATATATGATCGATGAGGTTAGGATCATGCCTTAGACAACTTTGATAGAATAGACACCTCTTATTATTTGACTCAATCAAAGATGTTTAGGCGTAAGGTTCATACTCCCATATTGGGTAGGAAAGAAGATAATGTGGGTTTTATATAGAAACCCTCCAATAAACAAATAAAAAGAATAATATTTTGAACTTTATATTCTACATTGAATACATTATCAAAATTAATATGGGGTATAGGTATTTTCATTTGAAAAGAAAGAAGCCTATGCACGTATTATTTTTTATGAATGTATTGACCATTCAAATTGTTTAAAAAAATATAACTTATAAGATGTTGAAGATCTATAATGAAGAAAGACAATTGATGAATTCCACACCCATCAATAGAAATTGTTTGGGTAACTCTCATAATATCTCTATTGTCCTCTTATTGCAACATCTAGTTGACATTACGCTCGACCAATGCCACTCTCAACTATGGATGTATCTAAGTCCTCTTGATGTAACAAATCTTAAGAAAATATGTAGATATTCTTAAATGGAACATTGGCTCTTCAAAGTAAATAAATAAGGAAACCTTGTATTAGGTCTAAAATAGTCTCAACAAAATATGGACATGTTCAAATGCATTAAACATAATAATGATAGCATTCATCCTCTATCAGCTTCTTTATCCACTACATATGCAAAATTATAAAGTTTATTCTCAAAGTCCACTATAGCATTTAGGAATCATTTTTCATAAAAATATATGTGATTTAAAGTGGCAACATTTGATAAATAGGATTTACTATAGACACAATGTTAAAATATCTTGTTTACTACCTACTTATAATAATAAAAATTATCTATTGTGGAGTGAGGCCTTGAAACTTTCAATTGTACCTACTCAAAATTTATTGAGGTAATTTCATGAAACCTATTTTGTGCATATCAAGTATAATCATTCAAGTATATGAGATCATATTTATCTATAACTTTTTGTCAAACAATTTTGTGTCTTGTTTATGATTTTGTATTTTGCATGTACATGTCTACCATAACACTTACAACAAAATGGGACAAAAATCCACTTTTAATTATGCTTTTATGAAAGCATGTCCCTTATCCCAAATCTCTCAGTTTAGTATATGCAAGGAGGATTCTAGCAAAAATCATGGAATTCTAGTCTTTTATGAGACTAAATTTCATTCAATAGATTATCAAATAGTTCACACACCTTTTGTATGCTTCCAAATTTTGCATTCATGTCTATCGGATTAGGATACTATGATATTTAATTATAATCCTAATATATTGATGTCAAATCTCCAAACATCTTTAAATTGGCTCTTGGACACCCATGTAGGTGGTTAATAGATATTAATACTTAATTATTAGTGTGAAAAAGGCACATAATCTAACTAGTAATTAGCTATGTCTTATCCATACATGCTCACATGTTAATTTTACATAGGGAGTTAGCAATATTTTTAAAAGTCTCTAGTAGACATGTGATCTTATCTCTAGTTGTCATATGACATTAGATTAAGACACTTGTCATCATCCTAGTTAAACCCATCTCTTAACCTTGCCTATATAAGCAACACATCATATGCACATATTTTAAGGGGATGTTATCTGTGATCATTAGATCTAATTCACTGCACACAATAATAAATAAATATTTTTCTCTTGTTGCTCTCTTGTTGAAGGTAGTTTTTGGTGTTGCAGGTTATCTTCAAATCTTGAGTCTATTGGTGGATCTAAAATTATATCAAAGCTTCAGATTTACAAGTGCCTTCTCAAATCTAGGAGATAATTATGTATGAGCATTTTATAGGTGCACTTTTAGGCAAAATAAACCTCGGCATTCAGTTCAAAAGGGCAAAAAAAAGATATTTACATATAAAACACTCTATAGTTTGAAGCTAGATTGTCATTCCTAACCTTCAAGCTCATAAATTTTTGCATAGATCTTCAATTTTTATAATTCTTCCATCATTGGAAAGGTAGTAAGGAGCTTTATCAAGCCATCGATCCACTTTTTATAGATTTAGCACTAGGTATATTTTATTAAATTTTTTGTATATTTATATTCTAGATGATTACTTGGACATATTAGAACTTGGAATACTTTTTATTTTCATCAAATCACTTCATTTTATCTACTAAATATTTATGAACATTTCTTATTTTATCATTTGAAGAGTGTATCATTGAATTATAATTGGTTATGCAACACATCCTTCCATAATCATTTTTACTAAGGACCCTTATGAGTCTTGACAAGAAGGAATCCTAACACTTTGTAGATGGCTCAATTTTTTACCTCGTCTTTATGGACTCATCCTTGAGATAGATACACCTTGGAAGAAATTATCCTAGGTTAATAAAAATGGTTATACCATATGATTGATTGGTACAACCATTGGTGATAGAATTTTTTGAGACATTTTCTATATAACCTCAAAGATTAGGTTCCCACACATGCTTTGGATTGGAATTAGGAAAATCTATGGAGATCCTCACATCTCTCTATTGCAAGTATGTGTAGTTGGTGTTGTCATTGATGTCAAAAAGATTTTTTGATGTCATTGATGTCAACTCCATGAGAAGGAGTTCGGTGCAAGGATGTGCACTTGGTATTGAATTGGTGTTGTCCTTGATGATGATTTGATTAATTTAATTATTTTTTCATTAGTAAGCTACTGGTGTCAATGTCTAGTGTTTCTTTGATAATCATTTTTTTATGGATGTATGACTAAGTTTTTATGTTGTAGTTATCTTGGTGTCTATGAGGAAGGACTAAAGATCTTAATGATGCAATTTTTATGCCTAGTTTTGAAGAGCTTTTGATAAAATTGAATAAAAAGAGAAAACAATGTGTTGCAGTGTTGTTTTGTGTGGCAGAGCAATGTTCTGGTTTGCCTCTGCATTTCTTTTCGGTTGAATATCTGCTTATGTAGTTTGGATATGTTGATCAAAGGTTTTTCATTCATAATTTGGGGTTTGGATCATTATACAAAGGAAGGTGTGTTCACTGGTTAGTGTGTGAACTGTATATTCCAAAGGTGTCTAGGAGAAATGTTCTTGCCTTTCATTTCTTTGCAAAGTGGTTTCAAGTCTTACAGATCTGGTAGTGTGTGCATCTTTCTTTAACTGAAGTTTTTTGTGGTTTAGTGCAAGTTGGAAATCAATTTCTTGAGTTGCATTGTATGATAGAGTTATTTGAATGTATTGGGTGTGTACATTATTCAAGTGAAAGATGTTGCGAAGGAATTTGTTGGATTTCAAGGTGTTTGTGGAATATTATAGATCATGTTAAAGTGTTATGTGGTGTTCGTGAGTCATTTTTGGATTTGAGGAAGCATGCACTTACGTGTTAATGGTGTTGACATAGGTTCGGTCGACCTTGGGTGTTTACGCTACTTTTGAAGTTTCTTTGATGTTTTTGGAAGCATGGTGTGGCATGTATGAGTGGATTTAGGTCCTAGCTAAGGTGTGTTGTGGTCTACCTTCATTTCTTTCCACCACAAGAATATTTTGGTATCGACCTAATTTGAATTTGTATAGTTGAGGTGCATAGCTAACCTTGGAGAATGTTTTTAAGGTTGAAGATGATATAAATAAATGTTTCAAGTTGTTGGAGGATGAAAATATAGATGAGTGTGATGTGAGTGATGTGAATTATAGTGTTGTAGGATGGGAATTTGTGAAGTTTAGTGTGATCTTTCATGTGTTAGATTACTGAATGCAGTGAGCAAAAGGTGTCTAAGACTATGAAGGTGTTGGTGATGTTGTGGTGGATTTTTCTGTTGCTTTTAGATCGATTTCTCATTGTAACACTCTTCTCTATCTTCTTTTCTATTCTAGCAGTGAGCCTTTCTTTCTTTTGGGTAGTGAGCCCTATTATATTTGGTGTTGATGTTACTATATATTGTGAGCTAATCCTCATCGTAGTTTTCTCATTTTATTTTTTCCACATAAATCTAGTGTTACTTGTGTATGGTGTTGATTTGATTCTATCTATGTTATGTACTTTCATGATAAATCATTCTAACTGATTAAATTTAAATTGGATTACTGTGGATCTAAATTTTTATGAGGGTTTTGAAGTTTTAAGGTACAACTAATTCATGCCCCTCTAGGTTGTATTATGCATTCAAAAATTGGTATTAGAGAAAGGTTCCTTGGAAGAAAGCTTAACTTCTTGAGGTAGATCTAGGATGGTGTGCAAGAAATATTGTTATATATTTGATGAATTAGATTATGCATTTTGGAGGACAAGGATGGAAATTTTTTTGGTTTCTCTTAGATTTGAGATCTAGAGGTCTGTTAAAATAGGATAAACTATTCTTATAAATGGTTTGAGCACTAGTGATGAGATCGAGATCTATGAAAATAATGATAAATAAAGGCATGCTCTCTTAAGTGCTCTTGTTAATTTTGAATTGGTGAAAGTTATGAATCTAAAAAATACTAGAGATATTTGGGTGAAGTTAGAAATTATTTATTAAGGAGATGATAAGATCAAGCAAGCTAAGATGCAAAATTTGAAGATCATGTTTGAGACCTCACAAATGTGTGAAGATGAAAATATCACAAGCTACTTGCAGAAGGTGGATGAAGTTGTCAATAGTATTTGAGGTCTTGGTGGAGAATTGAAAGAATAAGAAGTGGTAAATAAGGTACTTGAAACTCTTACTAAAGCTTATAGTAATAATTTTTTTCTATAGAAGAATTAAAAAATTTGAATCAATATACTAGAGATCAGTTTTATGGTTCATTAACTAATTTGAAATGGGAGAATTTGGTACAAGTAGTGCAAAATTTGATACTACTTTTAAGGCTAGAAAATTAGGGAAGACTGTGGAATAAAATCAAGAGGATCTTGATTCAATGTGGAAGATAAATTTGTGAGAAGAATGAAAAAGGGTACTAGAAAATATAGTGGTAAGTTATCTTTCAAATGTTTCACTTGTGGAAATATAGGTCTTTATGCTTCTAGATGTCCAAACAAAGCTTTGAATAACAAAAATAGGGAGAACACAGGTAAGATGATTAAGAAAAGTTACTATGTTAGAGAAGATGCAAGTATATATGATGATTAATCTGATTATGAAGATGACGAGGATGGTGAATTCTTGTTCATGGCTTTAAAAGATGAAACTAATTCTGCTAACTCTAGGAGATGTGTGAAGGAAATGACTCCAGAAGAAAGTGATAAAACTGAAGGCACTTTGGTGTCTGATTTGCATGCTAGATAGGAGAAGAATTATTGGATCATTAACAATAGATGCTATAATCATATGGCTAGTGCCAAGAGTAATTTTGTTAAACTTAAAAAATATGAATGAGGAATAGTTAGGTTTTTTGATGATACGTCTGCTAAGATATGTGGAAAAAGTTCAATCAGTTTTGATGGAAAGCATAATACTGATGATGTTTACTATGTTAAGGGTTTAAGAAATAACCTTTTGAGTGTTGGAAAAATGTGTAGAAAGGGATACAATATTATGTTTCAGGATGATGGTTGTGAGATCAAAAAAGGATTTGGAACTATGATTTTTGTTGGAAGAAGGACAAATGGAAATATATATCAACTCAAAGATGCTAGCGGTTATTGGTTTATGAATCAAATAAATGAGAGTTGGCTATGGCATAAAAGAATGTGTCACATAAATTTTGATAGCCTAGTGAGGGTCCATTTAGTTCAAGCTATGAGAGATCTGCCAAAGATTACAAAGCATATCAATGTTGTCTATAAGGAAGAAGTTTTAAAGTAAAAGAACAATCTTCAACCAGACTATTGGAATGGTGCATACATATCTTTGTGGTCCTAGGAGTAAGAATTCTTGAAGGTGAAATGTATTTAATTCTATTGATTGATAATTATTCTAGAATGATATGGTTTACTTGGGTATGTGGAAGATCATGATGGGCCAAAAAGTGGCGATATGTAAGTGATATGATGGCCCATGTGGCTAACGACTTTTTTTTTTACCTAAAATTGATGAAACGAAAAGGGATTTTAAAGGATATTCTTAGCTTTCCACCAATATAAATTACTCTTTACTTTGAATTTAATAAATAATTATTATTCATTTTCTATTTGAATTACAACTAAAGTCTTGATTGATAGGCTGATTGAAAAACATCTAAAGCTTTCAAAGGGTATCACATTTTTTGAATATGAAACATGTGTCACATTCTATGATTCACATACTATAGGATTGAAAAAAAAAGATTCAATTTCATGAAATTTTGACCAAGTTAAGGTGGTCAGACGTACAGGTTTTTATATTTTTTAAAAGTTGTAATAAAAAAATCATAAATAATTATTTACTTGGAAACAAATTACAAAAAAATATGAATCACATCAAGAAATGAGTCTTCTACTTATATCTAAAATATTATAAAAAATATATTATTAATTATTGTGGTTAGGGTGGTCAGACATACACCTACTTCTTATTTTTTCCCTGAAATTTAAGTACTATTGCATTGAAATTTCAAATTTTCACCAAATGGATTTTTTAAAAATAAAAATAAACCTAGTAGTTTAGAAACTAAATTCAATTTGCAATAGATTCTATTGTTACATATTTTTGAAATAATATAGATAACTTATTCAAATTTTTACGTCAAGTTGCCTAAATCTGATTTTTTTGAATTTTATTGCCACTTAAGGGCCTATTTTTTCCATGATGATCCTGCACATGCCCACTTTTCTCAAATAAAAAATTAGAAGCCTTATATAAATTTAAAGCATTCAAAGTTATGACTAAAAATTAAATGGATATGAAAATCAAACGTTTGAGATCTAAAAGAGCTGGAGAGTTCACCTTAATGATTTTAATATACTTTATGAGAATCATGGAATAAAGGGGAACTCGTCTACCCCTAGGAATCCTCACTAGATTGGAGTGATTGAAAGAAAGAGTAAGACTTTTCAAGAAGCTGGAAGAACAATGATGATAGAAGCAAATCTGTTGGAAGTCTGTTGGAGAGAATCAATTCAAACTATTATTTATAAACTTAATAGAGTGTAAGAAAGAGAAAAAAACATAGACTCCTTATGAGCTATGGTATAGAAGGATTCCTACTTTCAAATACAATTTCAAAGTGTTTGAAAGTAAATATTATATCAGAAGAGATGAAAAGTTGGGAAAGTTTTATGCAAGATCTGATGAAGGTATCTTCCTTGGATATTCTACTAAAAGAAAATATTACCAATGCCACAACATGAGGCCAAGACATATTGTTGAGAGTGAAAGTGTTAAGGTTGATGAAGATCTACAAAAGAATTCAGTGGTAATAGATGGATATGAATCAAATGTGTCTACTTGTAGAGAAGAAAAATCTAAGGAAAATAAAGTGCAGATTGAAGAGGAAGAAGCTTCGAAAAGATTCCTAAAACCCCTAAGTATGTGTAGAAGAATCATTTTGAAGAATAGATCATTGGTGATAATATCAAAGGTGTACTGAAAAGAAGGAAATATGCTAAAGAATAGGTAAATATATGTTTGCTTCCTGAATTGAACCCAAAACAATGATTGAAGCATGTAAGGATGACTATTCGATAAAGGCTATGGAAGAAGAATAAATATAAATTGAGAAGAATCAGACTTGGGAACTTGTCCCAAGACCAACAAATCAAAATGTAATTGGAACTAAGTGGGTAATCAAGAACAAATTGAATGAGAATAGAGAAGTGGTAAGAAACAAGGCAAGGCTTGTATGTGTAAGAGAGGGGGACAAACCACATCAAGGCCCAAGGTCACGGAGGGCCGAGAGCAACAAGCTACCCTAAATTACCTTATCTTAAGGGAGTGTTTAGGAAAAACAGGATGAGAATGATGAGGACTACGAGGTCCTTCGATCACTCTATAGACCTGAGACTCAAAATGGAGCTAGGAAAGTCAGTTTTGGGGGTCAACACTATGCCTCAGGGAGCTCTTTGCCCAAGGAAAAAAGTGCAGCTCTGGGATAACAACACGACGTGCTAGCATCTCTCAGGTGCTCTAGCATTCATACGACCAGAGGACTGAAGAGACAAGGTTCCAAGACTCGAGAAAATAGACTAACGAACAAACTAGTTACTTTTGAAGGGCCAAAATGACACTATTAAATACACATGATATGCATGAATATGATAAAGTAGATACAAAAGAGTGAGGATGGAAAGAATGATCTCAAAAAGATACTTGTTCACCAGCTAGATCCAAGAATTTACTTCCACTTGCACACAAGAGAGAGGAAATTTTTTGGGGGGTTGTAAAGGGCTCTACCTCAGTTAGACCCCCATTTTGGTGTTTCCACCTCCACAGACAACCAAGATAATGATAATGGAGAAAAGTATGATAAAGTAAGAAGTAAAATAAAGAACACAAAATCACTACAAAACAGTGTTATGCTACTCAACCAAATCATAGAGGAGAGGAGTATAAGGCTTACCACCTCCACCAAGAGCTCAGTAACTAATAAGGGAGAAACTAAGAGGACTCAAGCCTCTGTTGCAATGGTGTTTGTTCCACGCTTTCTCTACAGAGTTGATAGAGTGTTGATATTGTTGTTGTGAAGTATAAAGTGTTGCTTGAGAGTGATGGATTGAATGCTTAGAGCTTGTATTGAATGCTTAGAATGATTAGAGTCTAGAATCAATGAAGGAAGAGTGGATTTGAAGTAAAGAATGAAGAAAATTACCATATTTGGGTTGGTTCATCTAAGGGGGCATTACAATTCGACTCCCAATGGGAAGTGTAACACCTCTATAAGCTCCAGACGTGGGAATCTACCAAGGATGTAAGTGCACCATGTGGACGTCTGCGCACCACACAAGCATCCTTGATAGTTTTTCCTCTGCCGACACACATAATAGATGTCAAGTGGAATGAAGGCAATAAGTTTATGTGGAATTTTTCCTTCGGATTTGGTTTTCTAAGGTGAGGATGTGTAAAGGGGGAATTTGTGTAAGGGGTGAAAATTCACTCCCATATATTTTCCCCCACTTTAGTGAGCATGAATAATGATGGGTGATTCAGTAAAGTAGATCAGAGAAATAGTAGAGTTAGAAATGTATACCTGAACCGTTGAGGAAGCAAACCATGATCTGGCGAATGTGAGATTCTAGGATAGGAAAATGACTTCATAGCCCTACAAAACTATGAATTTGAAGAAATAAATCATCTTATAGTCCCGTGGACATGCAAGGAGGAAACCCCCAAGATCTCTTGCATGAAGGAAGCCCCAAGAAGTAAGCACCTTACAGGCTCGTAGACCTACAAGGGAGGTGTATCCCAAGATCTCTCGCATTAAGGAGACCCAGAAAATAAGTGCCTTATAGGTTCGTAGACCTACAAGAAAGGTGTGTCCCAAGATCTCTCACATGAAGGATACCTAGGAAAGTGGAATCTATAGAGTCAAAAAGCGTCTTTACGGGCACACCCATAAAGTGACATATTTACCCGCAGATAGAACATGTCAGGAAGTAGCCACATAGGAAATTGAGTGGACAATCATGCAAACTATTGACAAGTTGGAAGATTTTCAAAGGGTTCCCTCAGGAACCCTTCAAAAGAAGGAGGGGTCCACTCAAGGGACACACTATTTTCAAAGCGAGGTCTAGTCAAGCTGCCCCCAAGTTAGACGGAAAGATATGAAATAGGTCTAGTTGGGTTGTGCCCAAGCTAGACACCATAGAATTCATTTGAGATAAAAAGGTTCAAAGGGATCCCTTAGAAACCTAGTGTGAATAAAGGGGGCTCCACTCGAGGGATGCGTTGTTCAAAAGATGGTGTTTTCTTTCTCAAATCGATTCATCATCAAGGAATATTTCTGAAATATGTCCACTTCGTCAAGGAATTTTAAAGGAAGAATATGCCCCCACACTAGGGGAAGGTCAAAGTTCTTCCCACTTTAGAGGAAGGTTCTCAAGTTCTTTATTTACAAACCCTTGATGAAGGAAACATGTTCCGTTAGGGTTTCAAGTTGAGAATGCAATTCTTACAAAGAAGTGTGTGAATATTTTTGAGAAAATATTTGTTGGCAACAAATTCATTTTTTGAAGATCAAAGTGATGTAGGGGTGGTGTTGTCACACATGAGAGAGACAACTCAAGAAAAGAAGAGAGAAAGATAAAGGAAAAGAAAAACAAAGGACATATAACATGAACAAAGGGCATAGGGGTAGCTTGATATTTCAGGGTCAGAATTACTCATAAATAAGTATAATAATAGTATATAAATGAACTATCATCAACCCCCTACTATATCAAGCCATGTGAAGAATGCACGAGAAAACAAAGTAAAAATAAAAAATTTGGTCAATATTGAAGGGAAGCCTAAATGCTCCTGATGATTTGCATTGTCCCTAATTTTCCAAAAGTCAATTACAAACATGGAAGAATGATGATACAAATAGTAAAAGCTTTACAACTCAAACACCGCACATGTATCCAAGTACCAACAGGGGTGATGAGGGTCACCCACGCAGACAAAGCACAACTACAAGGAACACATCACAACACATGCACACATCTAATCTAAAGATAAAGAAGAGGCCTCCCCCTAACATTGATTGACCAAGAGTTCATCTGTTTCCCATTCTAAATCATTTTAGGGGGGAGGAAAATGAGCCTGCAATGGTGGAATTTTAAGGGGAAGAACTTATGACCCTCCCACAACAAGGGCTAAGGAGTGGAAGGACCCACAAGGTCTCCTTCACTTAGCTCTTGTGGATGTAAGGTCAACGACTTTGCAAAAATAACTGACAAGTTCATAAATTCGTCCACTGAATCAAACATACACTTAACAAGAGTTCCATGTTTCACCTCGATGGACAAAGGAGATTGTGCCTGAGATTCACTGCTAAGCTCACTGAGGGATTCAGGAGCGGTGATGAACTCAGGAGAAGTTGGGGCTGGTTCTATTACTAGGATAGAACAATTCAGTGTGAGGCCACCCTTCAAAGAAGGTGGGCTCCTCTTACATCCTTCGTGGCTAGAAGGACCACTCTCTTCCTTATTCTTCATCGAGGGAGGCGAACTCTCCATAGACAAGGCAAGAATAGTGGATGAAGAGGAGGAGGGAAGAACCACATTAGATACAACTGAGGTGTTAATCATATCTATGGGCTTCAGGAAAGGTGGGACATCTAGAACAAAAATTAACAAAGATGAGTCCACTAAAGGAGTGATGCCAACCTACACCTTTCTGGGTTCAGGTGCATTTGCACTTGCAATGGAAGCCAAAAGTGATATAGAGCTGGTTTGAAAAATAATAGAGGGGAGGAGAGAGGAGGACACGATAGGAGGTCCTGATACAGGGGAAATCATCTCCTCTTCCTTCCTATATAAGGCAATCTTCTCATCCAAGAGAGCCTTTCGTCAACGCTTGCGCTCATGCGCAAGGTGCTTCCTATGACTCTTTGAAATAGAGGCTAGAGGTTATGAAGGAATGAAAGGGTCCTACTCAACCATTGGGATGTCCTCCATAGTTGTTTACAGTGGAGGGACAGACTCCTGAATGAGAGCAAGAGGGATAGGTTCAAAAGAGACAGGGGGATTCGGCTCCAACACCTTGACATTGGGCCTTTTCCCATTTACTGCTTTAGGTGTAGAAGAGGTAGGAGGCCGTGGAGGCCGAGACATAGAGGATCCACCACATGAGGCTTTTTTCCTACCGTACAAGTAGTACCAGGGTCCAAGTGGTTTATTTGGAAGATTTGATATGTTGATCTTGGTTCTTCGCCAAGAAGGCACCATCAGACTCAACGGGTAAAGGCTAGGATTACTCATCCAATACTCTTCCCAAGAAAGGGGAGAAGACAAGGAAACTTGAGAAGGAGCAAGCTTCTCCTTTCCCTTTCAGGAAGAGGAGGCAACCGACTGCTATGCTATGGGAAGGGTCAGTTTTGACTATCCCTTGCCCCTAGTTTTATACTTTATGTAGTAAAGTAGGTCCATTCTTGGAGGAATCAAACCAACTGGGGTGGGTCAAAAGTGATCCAATGAATACCCCCATGAGATACCAAGGGATAATAGCCAGTATAATGTACCATGTGCACAACACCTTTGTGGGAGAAATTTAAACATTTATGAATAACAAAGGCGATCCCATTCATGGAAGCTAGCCAAGGTATACCTAGATTCACCTTGAATAGATTTGACTCAGGAATAACATCGAAGATTGTGTCTATGTTCCTAAAGCCAACCAAGATAGATAGAGTTGTCAATCCATGTGGTTTGAGAGCAAGGCCATCATGTGTATAGATGATGGTCATTATTTTTTCATATTCCTCCTGTTGCAGGGAGTTCAACAATAAATTCTCTTATGTAATGGCATTCACTCTACTCACAGGGTCGACTAAGACTCCAGTCATGATGTTTCCATTGAGGCGAGTTGGAATGTAAAGTGGAGAAGGTTTGTTGTTGACTGGTAAATCCTGCAAAGAAAATGTTACATCCGATGAACCAGTTGCAAGGCTAGGGGAGGAGTAACTGTAACTATGTTAACATATGCTTTAGGCTGAGTAACAAAATCAAAGGGAGCAATAATCATGTTAGCAGAATGTGACACAAATGGGTCTATGTATATCTGAAATCCACTATTAGCTTTCACCACCGATTTGTTCATATTTTTTTTTCTTCCATCGAGATGAATATTACCATCCTTGATATGATCCTGTATCTCATGATGCAGGTGCATGCAACATTCGGTATCACGTCAGTTAACTCAATGGTATTGAAAATAGGTATTCGCTTCGTACCAAGGAGGGTAAGGTTCCTTAATAGGTTTAGGGCCTGGCAAGGTTACAATCTTATCCTTCAACAACTTTTGCAAGATGGAAGAATAATATTCTAATAACTTTGTGAACTTTTGGTTGTGTATGAGGCCCTTTTCATCTATAGCGGCTACTACATTCTCAAATTATTTTCCTTTCCCAAAGATCGACACAATGGACTTCCCTTTAGGATGAGAGTAAAATGAGGGTCCCCTGAACTGAGCCACCATCTACTGATCCTCGTGTTGAGCTGCACACAAATGCATGAAAGAAGGGTATTTCATAAGGGAAAACTTCTCTTGCCAAGGCCTCTGTAAGTTCCCTATGAATACCTTCTACACATCGGAATTAGGTAACAAGTATGAGATTTGTGAAAAGAGCACTTGATATCACACTATAAAATTAGTAATCATCTCATTATCTCCTTGCTTACACCAGACAAGGTCAAAGAAGGTTATCTTAGATCTGATGTTAGCTTGGAACTGTCGTAGAAACTAGTTCACAAGCTGATCAAATGTAAAGATGGAATTGTAAGGCAAGGAACAATACCACTTGAGTGTTGTATCCTTGAGAAATTGGGGGAATATTTTTGTAATCACCACATCATGACATGGAATAATATGTATATAAGGCATTAAAAGTGGACATACGAGTTTGTGGGTCCCCTCTGCCAATTTAGGAATCTCCATCCCTTGCAGGAAAGGATTGTTTAGGATTGCCACCAAAAATGGGCTATGTCAAAAGAAGGGATAGAAGATAGGATGGGTAGAGGCTTGGTAGAGATTCACTAGCTAGTTTTGCATCTTCCCCATATTCTGATGGAGAGTGTTCAAAATCAGGTCATTAGAAGATATAGGACCAATGGAACCACCACCATGACTTCCATCGAGCCCATTGTTGATGCCACTTCCACTTCCAAAGCCACCACCACAACCTCCACCAAAACCATTTCCACCAGTGCCACCTCCACCACCAAAGCTACCACCACAAAAGCCTCCACCGATCATCCCGCCAAATCCTCCACTACTAGAGGTGACAAGAGGTGTGAAGTGAAAACCTAGAGGGGTCTTGTTTACTTTTATAGGTTCAAAACTTTCAAAAGTAATAGGTATACTAATTGAAGGGACCATGTCATCCATGTACATGTATGTGGGAGGCATCAACACTCCTAACTATCACTCATGTTCTTCGAAGGGGCCACCTCATATCATGTTACTATGGTTTGAAGGGGTGCACACTTCAGTTGGACTAGTGAGACTAGCTAAGAGTTCTATGCATGTTCGGTCTTTTCCTACCATATACTTTATTTCGTTGATAACCTTAGTGGCCCTAGCCAACTTAAGGTTTTTCTCTAGGTTATTTTCCAGAGCACCCAACCCTTTGCTAAGGCTAGTGACATAATCAGAAGGGATATGGAAAAATTCACACTCGTCTATGGATGATGATGTGGGAGATGTAGGAGGAGTAGGGACGTGGCCAGTTTCATCAAAGAATCTTGACTCATCCCATGACACTTGATTTTGAGTAGTAAGGCCAACTACAAAACCAAAGGAAAGACCTATAGAGAAACTAGATGTTACCTTCATCTTCTCCATTAGAAGGTGTCGTATTCTTCTCCTAACAATATACTCAAAGGTCATGGACTGGGTGGTGATTCTCATAAACCTTCACAACACTCAAGGTTACAATGATCATAAGGTACAAGGAAAAATTTCAAACACAAACAAATGAGCAGACATTGGTTCACGTTAGGTTCACCAAAAATGTAAGAGAGGGGCACCAACCACATCAAGGCCCTAGGTCACAAAGGGTTGAGAGAAGAAGACTAACCTAACTTACCTTAGCTTAAGGGAGTGTTTAGGAAACACATGATGAGAATGATGAGGACTATGAGGTCCTTTGATCACTTCATAGACCCGAGACTCGAAATGGGGCTAGGTGAGCTAGTTTTCAGGGTCAACATTGTTCCTTAGGGAGCTCTCTGCTTGAGGATGAAAGTGAAACTTTAGGATGGCATCATAGCATGCTAACATCTCTTAGGTGTGTTGGGCATCTGTACGACTAGAGGACAAAAGAGACAAGGTTGGACTTAGGAAAATAGACTAACAACCTAGCTAGTTACTTTTGAAGGGCCAAAACGACACTATTAAATAGAAAAGATATGCATGAATATGATAAAGTAGATACACAAGAGTGAGGATGGCAAGAATGATCTCACAAAGGTACTCGTTCTCGAGCTAGCTCCAAGAATACTTACACCTGCACATAAGAGAGGAAAATTGTTGGGGGGCTATATGGGGATCTGCCTCAGTCATACCACCATTTTTGTGTTTCCACCTCCATGGATGGCCAAGATAACGATAATGTAGAAAATCATGATAGAGCAAGAAGTGAAATAAAGAACATAAAATCACTACAAAATAGAGTTATGCAACTCAACCAAATCATAGAGGAGAGGAGTATAAATCTTACCACCTCCACCAAGAGCTCACTAGCTAATGGGGGAGAAAATGAGAGGACTCAAGCCTCTGCTACAATGGTGTTTGTTCCACACTTGCTCTATGGAGTTGACAAAGTGTTGATATTGTTGTTGTGGAGTGAAAATTGTTACTTGAGAGTGATGGATTGAATGCTTAGAGATTGGACTAGATGCTTAGCATGCTTAGAGTCTATAATGAATGAAGAGTGGATTTGAAGTAGAGAATGAAGAAAACAACCATATTCAGGTCGGTTCGTCGAAGGGGGCGTTACAATTTGACTCCTAGTGGGAAGTGTAATGCCTTTGTAGGCTCCAGATGTGGGAATCTTCTAGGGGCGCAAGTGTTCTATGTGGACATCTTCATGTTGTGTGGGCATCACCAATAGTTATTCCTCTATTGACACACAAAATAGATACCAACTAGAATGAAGATAGTGGGTTTATGTGGAATTTTTCCTTTAGATTTTGTTTTCTAAGGTGAGGATGTGTAAAGGGGGAATTTGTGTAATGGGTGCAGATTTTCTCCCATACAATATGTAAGGTTACTCACAAGTAGAAGGAATAGACTTTGAGGAGACATTTTATTTGGTGGCAAGAATGAAAGCTATTAGGATGTTTTTGTCTTTTGAAGCACATACATATTTTAAATTTTATCAGATGGATGTAAAGTCTACTTTCTTGAATGGAGAAATAGAAGAAGTATACATAGAACAACTGAAAGGAATTTAGTTATCTGATAAACTAGATATGGTCTACATATTGAAGAAGGAATTATATGGATTGAAGAAATCTCCCAAAGCTTGGTATGAAAGGTTAAATAGGTACTGAAGATATAAATCTCTACTTCAAAGTTGAAAAATATCAAATCTTGATTATGGTTGTGTATGTTGATGATATTCTTTTTGGAGGAGATGAAATTATGTGTAAGAAGTCTACAAAATAAATCCAAAAAGAGTTTGAAATTCTATGTTTTGGGAGATGAATTAATTCCTTGGGCTACAAATCAATCAAACAAATAAAGGTATATTCATTTCACAATCAAAATATGTCAAGGAAATACTAAATTATTTTGGATCAGAAGATTCTAAATCAGTATGTACCCATATGATTACTCGTTGCAATTTGAGAAAGAATTATGAATCCCGTAAGGTTGATCAGAGCAAGTATAGATAATAGATTGGAGGACTTCTATATCTAACTTCTACTAGACCAGATATCATGCATGCATTTTTTCTTGTGGCTAGATTTCAAGAAGATCCTAGACAATCACATACCACAAAAATGAAGAGGATATTCAAATAATTGAAGGGCACTCTAGATCATGGATTGTGGTATCCAAAGGATATTGATTTTACTCTAAGTTCTTAAATAGATGCAGATTAGGCTAATTGTGTAGATGACATAAAAAGTACAAGTGGTGGTGCATTCTTTCTTGGATGCAGATTGGTGTCATGGCTAAGTAAGAAACAATATTTAGTATCTTTATCTAATGTAGAGGTATAATATATTTGTAGCAACATCTTGCTACACACATGTTTTATGGATGAGGAAAAAATTGAATGATATTAGAGTGGTATATTGTGAACCAGTTTCTATCTTATTTTAAAATAAAAATGTTATCAATATTTCAAAGAATCTAATAGTACATTCAATGATAAATCATATCTCAAATTGGTATCATTTTTAAGAGATGAGGTTGTAGAGGATGGAGTGAAGCTCGAATATGTGCCTACAAAGGATCAGACTATTGATATATTTACTAAGGATCTTCCTAAGGATACTTTTGAGTATCTCTGGTATAAGATAGGGATTGAATTGCCCCTCCTTTGAACTAGATGCATAAGGAGATGCATCAGTCCAGTGGATCTCAAGATTTATTCTTTTATCTGGATTGATGTTGGTGGCTACCTCTCAGGGGGAGTAGGTAGTGGAAGTTTTGGTTGTTTAAGTCAGGATAAGTGAGTGATTGCCATTATGTAGTGGTTGTTGATTGATGCAGTCTAGTTTGTGCTCCTAAGGGGGAGTATGTAGAGTAGTAAATGGAAGAAATTTGTAGAGAAATGGTGAATAATATGATTAATTTCAAAGGAAGAATGAATGATGAAAATATTTAGTATTTTACCATTGATGTCAAATGGGGAGAATGAGACATGTGAAAAAGATAAGTTGCTAGTGAGAAAGTTATCAAAGGGGGAGAGAGAGTAATGAGTTAGTTATGCAAGGGGGAGAGAAGAGAAAGGAAAAACATATGGAGCAGAAGTATTGTGTTTGTGGTGTATGGTTTTTCACATCATGTGTTTCCATCAATGACAAAGGGGGAGATTGTTGCAAGTATGTCTAGTTGGTGTTTTCATTCATGTCAACAAGATTTTGTGTTTTCATTGGTGTCAAATGTATGAGAAGGAATTTTCTACAAGGATGTGTAGTTGGTATTGAGTTGGTGTTATCCCTGTGTATGTTTTGACTAATTTCATTGTGTTGTCATTAGTAAACTATAAGTGTCAACCTCTAGTGTTACGTTTCAATAAGCTTCTATTTATGGATGTATGGTTGAGTTTTTATGTTGTAGTTTTTTTGCTGGTGATGATGAAGCACTAAATATGTTAATTATATGTTTCACATGCTTGATTTCCAATTGATTTTGATAAAATTAAATAAGAAGAGGAAACACTATGTTGTAGTGTTGTTCTATGTTGTAGAGTAGCGTTGTGGTTTGGCTCCCCACTTCTTTCTAGTTGAAGATATTATTGTGCAATTTGGATATGTTGATTAGAGGTGCTCAGAGGTGTTTCATTCAAATTTTGGTATTTTGGATTGTTGTATAGAGGAAGTGTAGTGTAGAAAAATGTACCCCTTTACATTTTCACACTATTTTTGGGCCCTCTTAATTAAATTGGACTTAATTAGGCCTTAAGAAGCCCTATTATACATCTACAATCCTAATAAATTACATTTTATGAAGGGTAATCCCGACAATAATTAATTCCAACACATAACACTTTACCTTGAGGATTGTGTGTTCCAAGAATCTAGGGACTTGTGACCCACTTTCCCATAGGTGAATGGGTCCTCCCTAGGCCTTTGAAAATAGATTTAAAATATGTATTTGGTGGTATTTTAAGGTCCCCAAATCCATTTTTCAATTTTGACTTGTAATATTTGAATATTGGGAAATTAAGGATACATACCTGTAGACACCGAAAATTGGTCTAGGCCTGCGAACACCACTTTCAACATAGTTTTCTATTATCCATGGTCGTGATCAAATAATGTTTATTATTTAATTACCCTTTCTAACACATATTTCCTCTATTAATTAAATACCCCTTTTTAATTAATTCATTAATTCATTAATTTAACCTTGATTAATTAAATAAATCATATTTGTTTAATTATGTCGCTAACTAAAAAATTATTCCTTCTTAATTAAATATGTATTATCTAATTAAACCCCCTTTATCTATCAATTAAATAATTTATTATTTAATTACACCCCCTCCCCCCCTTTTTATCATATTTCAACTATAATTAAATATCTTTATTTAATTATTCATTTAACCCCCTTTATCTATAATTAAATATTTATTATTTAATTATTCATTTAATCCTTTTCAAAAGTCAATTAAATAAATTATCTTTATTTATTTAATTAAAGTCTCTTATTTTTGAATGTTGAATTAAATTAACATTTAATTCATATTTAAATATTTATGTCACATTCTTCTATCAATTAGCTATCTAATCATTCACTCACCTTCTGACTCAAGATCTATTTTTAGGTCTCCAATTATCTTTGGATTCAACATTTGATTGTTTCTACGAGAGGACTCTCTATCACAACTAGTCAATTAACTAGTTCCAACTCATATGCATGATATGTCTATTAATTAAATATCTTTATTTAATTAATTAACTCATGTTTGCATTTGAATGCATTAGTCTTCGAGTTCTAACTTTGTCTTCTGCATACAATGTCTATTTCTTCTATTTTTGGAGATTAAGATCCTGAACTCGTGTTCTAACTCACGTTCCAAGTTAGTCTCTATTTGCAGTCTTTCTTGAACTCGTGTTCTAACTCATGTTCTATCCGAGACATAGCTCACATCACATGGCATTCATCAATCTCATCCGTTGATCTCTCTTTCAATCTAAGCCGATCGTTCGAAAACCCAAAATCTATAAAATGGCCTATCATAATCATTATTCCTCCCCTCCCGAAATCATACACTTTTGAGAAGAAACTTATCTTCAATATTTCTCTTAGACACTCGACGAAGTTATACTTGCATTCAAACATAGAAATTTGAGGGCAAGAATACTAAAAAGGAAAAATGGAGAAGAACAATCAAGATAATTCAAAGGGATGAACACATATTCGGTGAGAGCTTTCCATTAAATTGTTAGCTTGTTTAGTTTATTTCCTCGTTCTTTGTTGTTTGAATTTAGATTATTGTTTAGATTAGGATTTAACTTTGTTATTCTAGTTGGAGATTATCCATCTCATCATAATTCAAAAGATACATCTACTTTTAATCGACTGTTACTTTTGGTTAACCCAACGTGAACATGCTTCAATTTCGTACATATTTTCGTCTTTTCATTTTTCTATTTTTTGTTCTTTTTTGTAGTTTTTTCGTACGGCGCACCACATCTGTTTCGTAAAATGACACATCTATATCCATGAGCCGCATGTATGAAAAACAATGACGGATCCACCATCAAAAACCGCATCCGCCTGTCAACAGTCGAACCATATCTGTGGCTCCAAAAGCTGCATCTGCCTGGTAAACTTTTTCATTTTTTTTGGTCATTTCCGCATATCCATATTTTCAGTTTTCGCTTTTTGGGTTGTTTGGATTTTCGCTAATGTTTGTTTCAGTTGTGTTTAGGAGGAATAACATAGTGTTTGCAGGATGAAGCTTTGAAGACAATTAAAACCAAAGACAATTTTCTACAGGACAAAAGCTGAAGAACAATGAACTATTGATAAATTTGTATGCAGGACCTAATGCCTTTGTGTCAATTTATTTATTTAAGCAAGCTTTTGTTTGGTAGATAGATAATCGTTGTGTGGGTTTAAAAATAATTTCTTGTTTGGTAGATAAACAATTGGCGTTTGGATTAAAAAGAACCATTGTCTTCTTTGTCTGGTGCTTTGCATGCATTTTTAACCCTTACGATTCAGTACATCGAAGTATCCTCTCCCCTTGCACAGTCATGCGATGCTGGGTATAAGAGAAATGGTTACTGTCTCTAGAACTTGGGCCTGTCTTAGTGGGAAAAAGTACTCACCTCAAGATGACTCCGACCGGTAGCATGCTAAAGCCAAGTGACTTCCAGCCGGTATACAAAAGAGGATTCTTGGGGAAAGCCCACGAATCACGTGCACTATTTCGAAGAGATGGATAGAAATGGACTCTCGCTGACATTGGATAGTGTTCCACGAACGAAATTCCCTATGAAAAACCTTGTTATAGAGTTACCAAAATCCTACGTATTTGTTGGCATAGCAGGGTCGGCCTTGTGAAGCCGTCTTATATTCTTACAGTTTATGTGTGGAAATGAAATGTATGCCATGGGAGTTTCATGGATACAGTATCTTGGCTGCCCCGTATAAGTGAGTGTTGTGGAGGGGAGCTAGTGGGGTCAAGCTACTAGTCATTTGCCATAAATATGCATAGCTGGAGAAATCCAAATAAGAATTCAACAAGTATTGTATTAAAAGCCTAGGTTGTAAATGTTTTCGAGTCTTAACAGTCCTTACATCACAAAAACTGAAAATACATTGATTGTTGTGTTTGTTCTCTGTTGTATTCATCAAAATATTGATCAAACAAACAAGGTCAATCAAAAACTTTTGGGAAAAATCCAACTGTCAGAAAACTAAGATGCAATTGTCAGTTTAATTGCCTCATGTCTATTAGCGAGTCACATATGTTAGGGTAAAAGCCGCATCTGTGTCTCAAAACATTCACTTTTCATAGTCTACATATCACGAGTCGTAACTGTCACATTTTGAGTCGCATGTGTGCATGCAAACCACATCTGTCTATTTTTGAGCCGCATGTGTATCTGTAAACCGCATTTGTCATAGGAAAAATCGCAACTGTCAGAAACACCGCACACATTGTCAAAAAACCGCATCTGTCAGAATCTGAACTGCAACTGTTTAGTGAACTGCATTTTCCTATCAATAGAAAACATGAAAAACTGCGAGCCGAGTCCGAAAGATCATTGTCACTATTTGCTTTAGATTCTTAAGATCAACCTTGGATTAGAAACTGGTAAATTTTTCTCAAAAACCTTGCATCATTAGGTGTCATATACGTCTTAGTCACAGTAAACATCATAGTCATAGTCATCCTAAGTCACATGCATATAGATACTTCCTAGGAAATTTCATGTCATAGAAATAGAGATAACTTTCCTCATCATTGGAAATGTTCATGTTTCAATTTGTCACAATCATTGAACCTTGTCACTTTAGTCCCATTTAGTGGATATTTTTAGCTCAATAGTCTAGTTTGAAAAATCTACCTTATCAATTGTCCTTGTCATCCAATCGGGTTCCTTGGTCAAAAACAAATATTTGCATGCATTTACTCCATTAGGTGGTAGGTTACATTCATCTTAGACTCATTTATCATCATAATCTACTCAATATTTTGCATATTGTCCATCATATCATACATCATCTTAGTATACATCTTTTTAGAAACCATTTTAGCAACTTCATTTAGTGTCAAAAAAAAAATCCAAAAAACATAGACATGGCTAATATTAGTTTTTAGACATAGTCTGCATTACCCATTTTGAGCAAATTTTTCATGGTCAAAACAAGGTCCAAAAAGAAACACAAAGCAATGATAGACCCCAATGAATTTATCAATCCATTCGGAAACCAACCGTCAAGAAGCAAACGCCCACATAAGCCTTTACTTGAAAAACATGTCACTAGAGACACGCATGGGCATATTTACATAGAAGACATAGATGCAACAATTCAAGATCCTGAGTTTGCATCCTTCATGGATGAGTGTTTGCTAAATGATCCCCAATGCTATCTAGCAAATTTTTTAGTAGAAGGTGCCACACTACCACCAGGATTTGATATTCATACTTTGACAACACAGTCTACTCAATCAACTCAAACTATACAACAAGTGTCTCTATTCCCCAAATTACCGCAGCGATACCAACTAGCGTATCTACTTAGACATCGTCAATTGTAAGCACAATCTATTTTAACGTAACACAAGGTTTACAATTTACTGTGGGGGCAAATTCCTCCAACCCCTTTCGCACCAACACGACTGGTAAGAGATCCAAAGTTGGCAGGAATATGCCAATACCAAATCAAATCATTCAGATAGGTAGCATACCTATTCCAAATCAGACCACTTAGATAGGAAGCATTCCTATACCAACTCAGACCATTCAGATAGGGAATATCCCTATACCAAATCAGCACATCCTAATAGGATATATTCCCTCGCCAAATCACAACCCATCACAAAACATGGCATATCAGAACACCTACATTGATCGAAATAACACAAACACCATGTCCTTGAAACAAGTCGACATCCTTCAAAACCAAATGCAAACTCTTCAACAAAAGATGGAAGACATGTCTATGTCAGGCAAATGAACTATCTCAGCACAAGACCTATGTCCATGTCCAGTCGAAAAAGCACTCTATATGACACCTTTCCCCCATGGATACATTATACCAAATTTGCCTAAGTATAATGGGAGGAAGAATCCTTTAGAACACATTAGAAAATTCTCAACGGCATGCATGGACATATCATATGACCCCATGTACTTGATGCGCCTATTTCCATGAACCCTCATAGGGATAGCATTGGAATGGTTTTCTAAATTTCCATATGGTATACGATCCTGGGGTGAATTGGCTGAGAAGTTTGTCGAACATTTTTCTTTTAACATAGACAATGAAGTAACCATATCAACCTTGTGCCACAAAACACAAGAAGATGGTGAGACATTCATCACTTTCTTCCAGAGATGGAGAAGTCTAGCTAGCCAATGTCTAGTTGAAATACCCAAAAAACAAAAGGTCACAATATTCCTCGAAATATTAACCCGAAACTGAGAGGTGACTTACAGGTACACTATTGCACTTCATTTCTTGACTTGGTATGAAATGGGATCATCCTTGAAAAGGGCCTTATTGACAAAGGAAAAATAAAAGTACCAGGCAAGAGCCCAATTTTCCAACATCCAAACATGCCGAATGATAGAAACAAGTTCTTGTCTAGGAACAAGAATGTCACGAATGACGGCGTTTTTGATGCTAAACACATACATACTGGACTGGTTATCACACTTAGAGGATACAACCAAAATGCAGACATGATGAATAGTCCAGATCAAACAGCTAACTATGTCCAGAACTCACAACAAAGACCCTAAAGGAGATTTCCTACGCATGAATTTATACCTTTAGGGAAACCAATCGAGGTAGTTTTCAAATAATTGGTCAAACATAATCTCATCAAACCTTTGGAACCAAGAGACTATGATCCTAGATAGTTCAAACCTTCATGGTGGGATGATAACGCTTTCTATGACTATCATCAAATGAAAGGGAACAACCTCCAACAATGTCTCCAATTAAAGAATATCATTCAAGACTTTGTTGAAAATGGATCCATAGAGGTAAATGGGAAAAAAAATACTAAAAACAGTGATCATAAGGTCTTCACAGACCCATTACATGACCACACAAAAGGAAAAACCTTCGGTTTGGGAACCAAGAACAATCCCTCTGCCAATTACACCAACTCCAAATATGACTATGGGAAAGGAAAGACCATATATAACCTCCGAGCCGTAAACAAACATGTGGATACCATCATCATTAAGAAGCACCCGGAACGTAATGTGAACACACGTAGGACTAAAATAGTTATTCCAGGTCCTTCTTCTAAACCACCTACATAGAGGCCCAAGTATAGATACAATATTATCGATCAATTGAGTAAAAATCCTGCACAAATATCTAGCTTGGAACTATTGACTTTGTCACCAGAACATCGAGCCATACTTGACAAAGCATTATAGAACACTATTGTTCCCACAAACTTGGATGTCAATCGCTTCAAAGAAATGGTAGGATATTTGACCAACTCACATCATGCTACATTTTCCCAACAAGACTACTCCACCGACAAGTCTGATCACAATGACCCATTACATCTTGAAGTCCTAATCCATCAAACCAGAGTCAGACGAGTCTTGGTAGATGGAGGTGCAGGTTTGAACCCCTAAAATTGGTTAAGGCATTAGGATTCTCAGAAGACTGTGTAGACACCTCTAAGAGTATATTCATCAAGGCTTATGATGATGAGGAAAGGTCATCCAAAGGAGTTGTCACACTCCCTATCAGAATTGGCCCCGTGATCATGAACACCAGCTTCCAAGTCTTGGATCTCACCCTTCCATACAACTTGTTGTTAGGTAGACCTTGGATACATGCAATGAGAGTCACCCCTTCAACATACCACCAATGTCTTAAGTTCCCGTATAATGGCACAAAGATCACTATTGATGGTGATCTAGATCATTTCCAATATTGTACAAGCCTAAGGGACCTTCCACAATGACAAGTACCAGTTAACCAAGAAGCTTCATCATCCACTTTATCCCAATACATTGACCCATCACATCTCACTAAGTCCATTTCATTCAAACCTCCATCATCCACTCCTAAACTCGAGATCCAAGACAAGGTTTGTTGTGAATATAATATAAAGGCATCATACTGTGTCAGTCAACTGGTTCCACCTAAGGCATATGACATACCCATGGCAGATAGAAGATAGTCAGTGGTCACATTTCATGTTCCCCCTACAATGACATTAACCAAATGGGGAGAGTTAAGTGAAGAAATTGTGGATCAAGGTGATTCCTGGTTATATCAAGAAGAACATGAATACCCCTCCCCATCTATTCAAATAGCTAAGGACTAGTATGGAAAAGGCTTTAAAATAATGAAAAATGAAGGCTATGATGGGCACAGTGGGTTAGGACTATATCAAAATGGAAGGAAGGAACCGATCACTATCTACCCATGACCAAAATACTTAGGGCTAGGGTGTCAACCACTTAGAATTGGGTTTCCTGGTACTTCGTCATCTTTTCAAGAGTAAGTGAGTGCTTGCGCAGACATCGAGATATCTCATGAGCCACTTCCCCTAGTTTACGATAAACCCCCAATTTACGACAAACCTCCAGTTTATGATGAATCCCCCTACTCAAGAGATGGTGAATGGGAATCCCTTTCATCTACTAGTACCATGAACATAGATGCCCTATTTCGAGAATTGGACCTCAACATGAAACCTATACCAAAATAATATAGTCCTTGTCCTAAGAAATACTTGTCTAAAGAAGAATGGCAAGAGAACTATTATTGGGAAACCCTTGATCATGCATCTTGGGCACCTAAAAAACCATCTTCTGATGAATGAGCCCTCACTATAGTCCCACATCAAAGTATACCTACCCCTAGGAGGAAGAACAAGAAGGAGTTGGTCCAAAACTTCTGTGACCATGTCAACCATTCTATACTCACCTTGTCAGTAGCTATCTTTAAGAACTCTGATGATGACATGCCCCTTATATATCCCGAACTTATCGATTTGGATCAATAAGGTACACCTATCATAGATACATTCGAGAATGATGAAGCAATTGCTGAGTTCATGGGATTTAGAGAGGGCATACCAAGAGGGGATCATAAGGCAAGTTTTACGATAGACTTGGATGATAAAGCATATTTTGGGGAGTCTATTTACACCTCTAGTCAAAAAATGAGAATGAAAATAAAAAAGACAATGAAAATAAAAATGATGAGTCCCTAGGTGAAAATTGGAAGGCGCCTTTGGACAATGAAAAAGTCAAAATAAAGGGCGTATCCGAGGGTGAAAACCTCTCTGAGGCACCCAAGGATAGAGGTTTAAATATTCTCCCCGTTTAACAAGAAACGTCACCAATGCTAGTAGAAGAGGTTGTTGCAGTCAACATAGGTACAGAAGAGAATCCTTGGATAGTATATTTTGCAGCTTCTTTAACAGAGATAGAACAACATGAGTTTAAGGAATTCTTCAAAAAAAGAGAGATAAACTTTGCATGGTTGTGTGCTGACATGCCTGGGCTGGATCCAAACCTAATATTGCACCATTTACCATTATAACCAGATATTAAGCCAGTAAAACAAAAGCTAAGGAAAATGCATCTACAAATCGCTCTACTAGTGAAAGCAGAACTTAAGAAACTCCTAGATGTAGGATTCATAAGGAAAATAGACTATGCAGATTAGATATCAAATCTTGTACCAGTGACTAAACCAACTGGGGGCATTTACATTTGCACTGACTTTAGAGACATCAATAAGGCATGTCCTAAGGATGGCTTCCCTTTGCCGAATATCAACATGATAGTAGATCTTATAGTAGGATACAATATGCTATCCCTCATGGATGGTTTCTCCTGATACAACTAGATTAAGACAACATCTGAAGATCAACATAAGATAGCTTTCATGTGTCCATGGGGCACATACTGTTGGAATGTTATGTCGTTTGGCCTTAAGAATGCAGGAGCTACCTATCAACAGGCAATGACTATGATTTTTCATGAATTTGTACATACCCTCAAGGAATATTATGTAGATGACATTATAGCCAAATCAGAAACAAGGGAAGATCATTTGAAGGTTTTAGACAAGATATTCTAGAGGCTAGAGAATTACAATGTCAGGCTAAATCTGAAGAAGCGTGTCTTTGGGGTAAAATCAGGGAAACTGTTAGGGTATATCATCTTGCAAAGAGGAATTGAAGTAGATCCAGAGAAGGTAAGAGCTATCATAGAAATGCCTCCTGCAAGAAGCATTGGTCAGCTCAAAACCCTACAGGGGAGATTACAGTCCATTAGGAATTTCATAGTACAATTGGCAGATAGAATACACCCATTGCAGCATCTATTCAAGAAAGGAGTACCATTTGTGTGGATACCTAAATTTCAAGAGGCCTTCCAGCAAATCAAAGACTATTTGCTTACTCCACCAGTCTTAATGCCACCTATAAAGGGAAAACCATTGATACTTTACATCTCAGCAACTCAGTCAGCATTAGGGGCTCTTCTCGCACAACACGATGATCAAGGTCATGAGAGAGCAGTCTATTATATCAGTCATACCTTAGTGGGATATGAATTGAATTACAACAACATAGAACATGCCTGTCTTGTGGTAGTCTTTGCTACCCAAAAAATTTGGCACTATATGCTCAAACGACAAACAATGTTAATTGCAAAGATTGATCCACTTAAATACCTCCTAAGTAAGGAAACTTTAATAGGCCAATTGGCTAAATGGGTTATGAAACTCAATGAGTATGACATTCAGTATGTAGAAAGGAAGGCTATAAAAGGGTAGGTGATTGAAGATCAACTAGAAAATGCACCTATAAAGGCGGACCATCCATTAGTGGTAGATTTTCTAGATGAATTTTTGTTCAACATTGACATTAAAACTGAATGGAAACTATACTTTGATGCGTCACATACAAATCGTGGTTCAGGAGCTGGTATCTTATTTGTCACACCTCAAAGTGATACCATTCCTAAATCATTCAAGATTTCTTTCCCTTGTACCAATAATATGGTAGAATACGAAGCCTTAGTGATAGGCTTAAAAATGGTAGCTCAGTGGAAAATTAAGAGCCTACATGTCTTTGGCGACTCTCAACTGGTAATGTGACAGGTAAATGATGATTACGAGACTAAGGATGACAATCTTGCACCTTACAAACAAATGGATAATAGTTTCAAATAGTATTTCAATGATATAACTTTTCAACAAATACCACATATCCAGAATAGAGCTGCAGATGCTATGGCAAACATGGGCTCCTTGTTGGATATTCTGAGTAATGTGCCTAAGTTCGAGTTTCTGATTGAATAAATTTTGGTCCCCGATACTGCGATAGTTTGTACCATTGTTGGTCCTACATCTCCTTGGTATAAAGACATATTTGACTATCTCATTGACCAAACCTTACCCCAAGACTTGTCCAATAACCAACACTGAACCTTTATCCGAAATTTAGCTAAGTACACCATCATCAGAGAAACCCTATATAGACGTACCTTAGATAACGCCCTAATGAGATGTCTCGATGCGGAAGAAGCACAAACAACTTTGCAAATAGTACATGAGGGTATATGTGGATCTCATTCAAGTGGTCCTACTTTAGCCCATAATATTATGAGACTAGGTTATTATTGGCCTACAATGGAGAAAGACTCATACGTCTTTGTACGGAAATGTAGACAATGTCAAATACATGGAGACTTGATAAGAGCACCAATGTAGGAGCTTCATCCAATTACTTCACCAAGGCCCTTCATCCAATGGGGACTTGACCTCATAGGTAAGATACACCCTTCATCATCTAATGGCCATAAATTAATGATCACCACCATCGAATACTTCACCAAATTGATTGAAGCTATTCCCATGACCTACATCACCGACACACAAATATCTAAGTTTATCCTAAACTATATCATTTTTTGGTATGGTGTACCCCAATCCATAATCACAAACAATGGCCGCCCATTCAAGAACCAATAAGTTTTCCATTTATGTGAAGAATTCCACATCAAAAACCATTTCTCCACCCCATATTACCCACAAGGTAATGGCCAAGTTGAGGCATCTAATAAGACAATTGTTAGAATCCTTAAGAAGATTGCCAATGACGTTGGTCATGACTAGCACCTACAGCTTAATCTTGCCTTATGGGATTATTGCACAAGCATCTGTACTCCCACCGACGCCACTCCATATTCCCTCGTATTCGGGTCCGAAGCTATTTTACCTATTGAGGTTGAAATACCTTCTCTATGGATATCCTTGAAGGGTCATATTAATGATGAAGAATACCGTGTCTCTAGGTTACAAGATCTAGAATTTCTAGATGAACAAAGACAGAAAGCATTAGATCATTTACAAGCATATCAGAATTGTCTTCATCGTAGTTACAATAGGAAGGTTCTCAATAGACACTTTGACATTGGTGACTTGGTATTAATGGAGAATCCTAAGAATCAAGCTGAATGCGAGAAACCAGGTAAGTTTGAACCTAACTAGTTGGGGCCGTATATTGTCATAGAAGCCTTTGGATCAGGAGCGTACCAACTCTCTACTCCTAAAAGAGAGCCGCTTGTGTCCCCTATCAATAGTCTGTATCTAAAGAGGTTCTATGCTTAAGTCTCTGAGAATCCATGTTTTAATGCAAAAAAATACAAAAAAATGGTTACCTTGATGAAAACCTGGCAAACAGGCATCTTTGTAAGACCAAAACAATTGAGAAAATCAAGAAAAGTAAAGAGAAATAAATTCATCCAATAGTGAAAACCGCTTCGGTGGCGCTATGGATAAGTACCATGGTGGAAACCTGGCAAACAAGCGCCATGTGTAGTCAAGCTCGCTCTTCCATCTACCATCATTCTAATCGAACTTTTTCACCATCACTCATAATAAATGGTTGTCTTATCCATTACTTGGAATGATTGACATCTAGCATCGATTCTGCCATATTACCCACTCCATCTTCCAAATCTTATTCTCAACTAGGGGAAAATCCTTGTTCTATGCCATAACACCTTGTACATAACATCACACCATTGAAAATGTCTTGAAAATCCCAAAAACATTCTTCTATCAATAAGCTATCTAATCATTCACTCACCTTCTGACTCAAGATCTATTTTTAGTTCTCCAGTTATCTCCGGATTCAACATCTAATTGTGCGAGAGGACTCTCTGTCACAACTAGTCAGTTAACTAGTTCCAACTCATATGCATGATATGTCTATTAATTAAATATCTTTATTTAATTAATTAACTCATGTTTGCATTCGAATGCATTAGTCTTCGAGTGCTAACTTTGTCTTTTGCATACAAAGTCTATTTCATCTATTTTTGGAGATTAAGATCCTGAACTCATGTTCTATTTGAGACATAACTCACATCACATGTAATTCATCAATCTCATCCGTCAATCTATCTTTCAATTTGAGTCGATCGTTCAAAAACCCAAAATCTATAAAATGGCCTGTCATAATCATTATTCCCCCCCTCCCGAAATCATACACTTTTGAGAAGAAACTTATCTTCGATATTTTGCTTAGATACTTGACGAAGTTATACTTGCATTCAAACACATAAATCTAAGGACAAGAATACTAAAAAGGCAAAATGGAGAAGAACAATCAAGATAATTCGAAGGGATGAATGCATATTCGGTGAGAGCTTTCCATTAAATTGTTAGTTTTTTTAGTTTATTTCCTCGTTCTTTGTTGTTTGATTTTAGATTATTGTTTAGATTAGGATTTAACTTTGTTATTCTAGTTGCAGATTATCCATCTCATCATGATTTGAAAGATACATCTACTTTTAATCTACTGTTACAATTCCTATAAATACAAGGTTATTTTATCAAATCAAGTCTAATTTTTTGAGAGAAATTTCACAAGAGCTAATATTATTGTCAAGAGCATTCAAGAGAAAAATTATTAGTGATTTTTTTACTGCATTCAAGATCCAATCATCACATGTTTCAAATTCTTCTTGCATCATGCATGTTTTCTGAGCTAACATTGTGATGTAGGTTTCAAGATTCAAGCCAAGCATTCAAAGCATAAATTCAAGCATCAAGATCCACATCCATTGAAGCCATCTCATGCAAGTTGTAGATCTACATTCAAAGATTTATCCAAGGGTTTTTTGAGTGGTAACATAGCAAAGCCAAACCCCCATTCACCAAAAAAGAAAATTCCCTCTTTTTTGCATTGCAAATTTTAGGTTGAAGAAATATTTAATACCTTTTGAAGAGAAAGATTGGAAAAGTTACAAAAGTTACAAAAGTTGTCAAAGTTGTTGTCAAATCACAAAATCTCACCTACATATCTGATTTCTGAATTTATGACACTGGAACCTCGACAAATCAAAAGCTATAGATCAATATCAGAGGCTCTTGAAAATTTATTGAAAACCCTAAAAAGAACCATTCACCCATGGGCGAATGAGTCCCTAATAGCCTCTTGAATTTACCTTTTGGTGTTTGGTAAACAACAATCAACACTTCTCAGATCTAGAATAAGTTTTCTATTTTTGTTAATATTGAGCTTTATATTGTTTTTACAAGTTTGAATTGGCATAGTTAGGTTGATTTTATATTTTTAGTCTTTCTCACTAGAACATAGAAAAATGGAGGTAGGGTTCATACACAAAAGTTTTATACTAAATTTGGGATATTTCACCAAACTTACTATAATTAGAAAGGGAAAAATGAGTGTATTGAACCTACCTCTTCTTCTATTTCATTCATGAAATGAGATCCTTCAATTCAACATCCACTTTCAACCCTTAGGTGAGTGAATTCTTTGAGGAATCTTGCAATTTCCCTTTTTGTGCTAGGACAAGGGTCTAGGTTAAACAACACTTTGGGAAGAAAGATTAAAAATAGAAAATAAACTCCAAAATGCACTCTATATCTTGGATTTAATAGATTAAACTCAATATTGATGGAACTTGCAAAATTTTTGGAGAATATGGAAGAGATAAATCTTGCATACCTCTCACAAAAAGGTTTTTTTGGAAGCTCACTAAGGACTCACTCGAAAATGGGTCCTAGTTAGGGCTCTATAAAAATGGTTTTTGGGTTCTCTTCTCCCGTGTCTACACTCCTAGATCCCTGATTTTCATGGTTGGAAAGTTGGAAATAAATCCCATAGGTGAGTTTCTATGAAATTGCAACAATGTTGACGACAAATGTAACTTTGAAATTTTGCAACTTTGAGATCTTCAACTTCTCTTGAACCTACAAATCTGAAACACACATAGAGAGGGAGAATGTTTATTTTTGGTGAATGGGGGTTTGCCTTGGTCAAAACTCACTTTGGTAATTAAACCTTGAATTGAAATGAAATAGCATGAAAGGGATGATGAATGAACAAATATTTTTCACAACTCACCAAACCCTTAGATGAACCTTGATAATGGTGGTCTATAACTTGCATGAAATGGCTTCAATGGATGTGGATCTTAACTTTGAATATTTTCTTGAAATGATACTTTGAATACTTGATTGAATCATGAAAAATAAATCAACATATTAGCTCCAAAAAAAAATCACGAGTCCACATAACTTTGACATAATGCTTGGATCTTGATGTCTGTAAAAAATGATGAAGAAATTTTCTCTTGAATGCTCTTGACAATAATCTTGGCTCTTGTAATTGATCTCCCAAAAATTTAATTGAAATATAATATTGATTTGATAAAGTAACCTTGTATTTATACTAATTTATCCTTAATTCAAATATCACAAGCCAACATTGAAATATAGAATTGAAAAAAATAAAATACCACCAAAAACATAATTTAAATTAGGGTCATAGGTCTAAGTGAGGATCCATTCGCCCATGGGCTAATGGTTCCTAGGTTACTTGTACCTAGGATACACATTTCACAATGATAAGTGTTATATTTAGGTATTAATGAATGTTGAGTTTTCCTCTTCGTATATTGGAATTAACTAGGGTTGGATTTGAATTAAAGGAGCCAGTTAAGTGAAATTAACCTCAAATAATTAATGAGGCCCTAAATAAGTGTGAAAAGTAAAAGAGGCACACTTTACAACACCACATTAAGGCACAATTAAGTCCATTTTATTTAATAGGTTCGTAAACTCAATGTGAATATATAAAATACATATTACAACATTAAATTAAGGCACAATTTAGGTCCATTTTAATTAATAGGGTCCTAAAATTAATGTGAATATGTAAAATACATATTACAACACTAAATTAAGGCATATTTTAGCTCATTTTATTATTAATATTTCCCAAATTAAGTGTGAAAAATGGAAACTTTTTCCTACACTATATTTAGCCCCCACTTTAGTGAGAGGAGGAACTTGCATAAAACTCACACTAAATTGGTCAAGAGGGGTCCATGTGTACTAATGTGGATGGTAAAGGATGAAAAAGATCAAGGAGGGTGATCAAGCCCCTAAGATATAAGATCCCACATCAAACCAGCATGAGCACAAAGGGACACACACAAGGTGTATGATATGTAGCATCAAGATAAGATACACAAACATACAATTTCAAAGACTAAAAGAGAAAAAGAAAAGAAAAAATTAAAATAAATAGAGGTGGATCAAGCCTTGATTGTTTGTCCAACTTTATATAGATCAAGCCTCAACTATTTATCCAATACGTTCACAAGAAGAACTCGATGTCCACTATGTAAACAACACACATGCTCACATGGGCTAATGGAACATCAAGTCATCCACTAGGTGAGCCCCACGAAAGTGGCTTAGTGAGAAATTCATGCCAGGTCTACAAGATCTCACTGTACTTACCATACCAAATTTAACCTTCCAACAACTCTGATAGGGTTTCACACACACAGTATGACTTCAAGATTCACAAGGTTAACTAGTTGTATTATGCTAAATACTTATGAAAAATATATATATAGGATTTTTTAAAGGGACTTCGCTTAGTTTATGTAAGGTCTATTCTTAGGGAACATTATGGATAATGTATCCAAGAGAGGAAAAGTCAAAGAAATATCATTCTCTTGGAGGATATTAAACCCAATGGCATCACCAAGAAAAAGAAGCATCACAAGAAGAAAGAAAATGGCACAAAGAAAGGTGAGGATGTCAAAAATAATGCCAATGTATGCCCCCACTTTAAATAAATTGCTACACCATTGTTGTGAGAAATTTATTTAAAGTAGCTGATGAAGAAGACATGAGATCTTATTCACAATCCCTATGCCAAGTCATATGTTCTCGAATGAAGTTGCATCATGAATAAGGGGTTGCCACCAAAATGCAATGCTAGAGATAACATAGAAATAAAAGTATGTCACATGTGAGCCAACTTAAGGCATGTCATCAAAATCCCAAGATTTCTCTTATATATACATGGAAGGCAGCCAACTACTCAAAATACCTAACCCCCTTGCCCCCGCTAAGTGCAGGACAAGGATGAGCTGAGATAAGTGATTGATGAGAAACATGAAAATCAATATCAATTAGAGGAAATAGGTGCTTCAACACAAGGAAGAGCAACACAATCCTTAAGATGTTGAATTTTATTACTTAAAGCCTTACATTCATTAGTAGAATGACCATGAACTCTATGATATGCACAAAATGAATTATCATTGTAAAATTTCTTTTGTGTTCTTGAAGGGAAAGATATCAAGTGATCTTGGAGGAGTCTCACCAAGATAATCTCTTGATCAATAGTAGAAGATGTTCCTTTATGTTGAAAAAAATATATCTCTTGCTTAGTATAAGGTGTCATACTTACACAGGACACTTTATACTGTGAGATTTTGTACTCTACTTTAAGGGAGGGTGTAAAATATAATGAACTCCAATAATTACTAAGACATGTCCTAGGAGTTTTTTGTGTGATGACATTGATGTTAAATGAAGATTTCTTTGTTTCTTTCATTTCCTTAGAAGGACAATAACTAAGACCACTAGTTTCTATCAGTTCAGGAAGCACTAATGTTGAAGTAATATTAGGGGAATATTTTGTAATAGTTTTGGTATTGAGTGAAGGCTTTTTTGATTCTTTTTTTTCTTTTCAAGGACAATAACGAAGACCAATCATAATTTCTTATGTGTTAGGATCTATAGGGACATAGATAATTTTTTCTCTAGCACCACAACCTATTCCACTATAAACAAGTTGTTTCATAAGTTCATAACCTATTCCATAAAGCTTTTTCATTTCCTTTAGATTCAGTGGTTATTTATAATCAATTTCATCAAAAAAAATTGTGTAATTTGTTTCTTCTTATAAATTGGCTGAAGTGGATTCTTTCGAAGGTTCTTCTGAATTTTGTGTTGGCATTACCACTTTTTATTTCCCCTTGTCAAAATATTTTTTGTGATCTTGTATTCACCCATGAATGTAGGTGTAAAATATAAGGAACCCCAATCATCTTCCAATAGCTTTATGAATTGGACTCAAAATGTTTTTATTTATCTTTCTATTGCATGGGTTCCACTTGAGTAGTTGGTTTCAATTTTTTCAAAGGACTTTCCTTTTCTTTATAAATGTTAATATATATTTGTGGTTCAAGGTCATCCTACACATATTTCATTTTATGATGAAGAGTAGAATGCACCCCATTCATTTCATGAATCCATGGCCTACCTAAAATAATATTATATAAAAGATCATGATGCATAACATGGATAGTAGTTTTCAATGTGGCCTTTCTAGCTATAATAGGTAATGTGATCATGCCAAGTGGTTGTTTTTGTATGTTATCAAATCCATGAATGGAAAATGAGCCAAGTTAAATCCTACTCTTGTCAATTCCCAACTTATCCAAAAGTTTCACACTACACACATTAAGGGTTGATTTATTGTCAACAAGGGTTCTCTTTATACTCATCCTATTTATGATAGGTACTATCATGAAAGCTTCATTTTTTTCTTTGCATGTCAAAAGGATGTAAATCATTTTGGTGGAAAACAATGTCTAAATTCTTTCCTTGAATTATGGATTCTATTTCATTCAGTTTCACATTAGGAAGGATAGGAACTTGTTGTAAATAACTTGGAATCATGTTATGATAATGAGGGGAGGCTTGAATAAGATCCCATAAGGATATCTTAGCAAGATTATTCTTAATTTGTTCAAAAATATCATACTCCTTTCCACTTTGTAAAGGCAAATGAGGAGCACTAGGCAAGATAGGTTGAGGAAATGGTAATGAAGTAGGAGTGCTTTGTGGTTTCCTATTGTTCCTTGTATTATATTTGTGAGAACCGGTATTGTAACTCACTTTTTGTGAAACATTGTGTTGATGTGGTCTTAGGATAAGAATAGGTTTATTTTGAACTTTTAGTTGTTGTGAGGGTGGATAAAGGATAAGTTGAGGTTTAGGTGGTCCCATAATTAAAGGATTTGTAGGAGGTTTAATAATTAGAGGACTTGAGGGAGTTCTAATGTTCATAACCTCAAAAACCGTATCCTTATTTTCATGATCTCTTAGTGAAGGGGAGTCTAATATCACTTCATCATCTTCATCTAAGGAAGCCACATCACTATTGTTTAAAATACACGTGTCAATTTTGTCATTTTCTTGCACCATGATATTTTCCCTAGTAGGAGAGTGTTTAGGAGAGAAAAAACTAGATGTTCATGACTTTCAATGGTTGGATCTTCTAAAATAACTTCATCACAAATAGGGGAGTCATCAATGGTTGGATTTTTTTCTTATCAATGATGGCATTATCTTGTTCAATAATGTTTTCCCAAGTAGGAGGGTTAGTAGAAGATAAACTCATTGATTGGATCTTCTAACACCAAAATATCTTCTTCACAAATAGGAGAGATTGTTAGAAGAACAAAATTGATTGTCATGATTGTCCATGATTTTATTATATTTTGTTAAAACATTCTCATAAGTGTGAGGGATGAAATTTTTATTGGAATACTTAGAAAGGTAAGACACTAACATTGTGTGCCTGGAAATGAAAAGTAGTTTTATCCATACTATGCAATGCTTCAAGAACGTAAATAATGTATACATAAAAATGAAAAAATTCTTTTATTAAACTTATGAAAAGCTTCAAGAATGTAAACAATTTGTATCAAAAAAAGAAAAGTTTTATTATCCAACTTACGCAAAGATTCATGAATATAAACATTGCATATGCAAAAGTGAAAGGTACTTTTATCCATATTATGCAAAGCTTCAAGAATGTAAACATTTTTACATCTTATGATTTTGGAATGATTCAAAAATTACTACACTAAATGTATGTTTTGACCTAGATGCATAAAAAAAAAATCTTGAAACTTTCCAGACTGATACTATAGGTTACCAGCAGGCCTAGGAAGTGCAGAAAACCATAAAAAATCTTAGAAAAGCTATTTTTTGTAGGCCTCCAAGGACTCATTTTCCTAGAGGTGAATGGGTCCCTATACAGGTTTTTTTTAAATGAAAAAACACAATTTCTAAGATGTTTTATGTGTTTTTTGTGCTCGGATTCAGACAGTAACTACTATGACAAGATTTTATAGAATTTGATGTCTAAATGCAAGTGAAATGAAGGAAAAATGATGAACAATATGAAACTTTTTGAAATGAAATTTTGACTCAATTTTTTAATGTGAATGATTGAACATACACTAATATGCAAAAACTATGAAAAAATAGTCTAACATTATGTAATTTATGCTGAATTTTCAGATATAAAAAGGAATGCAAAATGCAATTTTACACCTAAAAAATAATGCAAATTTTATGCCAAATTTACAAACCCTTAATACAATGAATTGATGCAAATCCTAGATCTAGGGCTTGAATGTACTCTCAATCAAAACTTAGAATTTTCAAAACTCAAGTAAAATGTAAAATGTATATTAAAACACTAAATTAAGGTATAATTTAGCTCATTTTATTATTTATATTTCCCAAATGAAGTGTGAAAAAGGGATACTTTTTTCTACACTACACTCACAAAAGTTATGTTCAGCCTTGTACCCCCATCCTCAAGCATAAGGAAATTTTGAATATTCTCACATTGAGTTGATTCACCTTATGGTTGTTATTTAATTCCTTGTGGGGATCTCATTTACTAATCAAATAAGGATAAATGGCTCTATCTATTATCATATTGGTGAACCCCTCTCCTACCACAAACCTATTTTTTTAATAGTTCAAGAAGTTGTGTTCACCAATGTGTGAACTATAAATTCCAGAGGTGTCTAGGAGAAATGTTATTGCTCTGAATTTCTCTGCATAGTGGTTTCAGGTCTTGTGGATTAGGAAGAGTGTTGATAGTGTGTGCATCTTTATTTAGATGAGTTTGTTCATGGTTTGGTTCTTTGGAAGTCATTTTCTTGAGTTACAGTGTATGGTAGAGTTATTTGAACGTATTGGGTGTGTAAATTCTTCAAGTGAAAGATATTTTGAAGGATCTTGCTGGATTTTAGGGTTCTTGTGGAATATACTAGATTGTGTTGAAGTGTTATGTGGTTTTTGTGAGTCATATTTGGATTTGAGGAAGTGTGTACTTAAGTGTTAATGGTGTTAACATAGGTCCGGTTGACCTTTGTTGTTTACACTACTTGCGAAGTTGCTTTGATGTTTGTGTAAGTGTGATTTGGTATGTATGAGTGGATTTAGGTCCTAGCTGGGGTGTTTTTTGATTTTCCTTCATTCATTTTCATATTAGAAATGTTTTTATGCCAACCTAATTGCTGAATTTACATGGTTGAGGTGCATAGCCGACCTTGGAGAATGTTTTCAAGGTTGAAGATGATATAAATAAGTGTTGAGTTGTTGAAGGATGATAAGATAGATGGTTATGATGTGAGTGATGTGAATTCATGAAGTGTAGTGCGATATTTCATGTGTTAGATTACTGAATGGAGTGAGAAGAAAGTGTCTACAATTCTTTAGAAATACTGTGAAGGTGTTGATGATGTTGTGGAGGATTTTTCTATTTCTTTGGAATGGATTTCTCATTGTAAAAATTTTATCAATCTTCTTTTCTATTCTAGTGTTAGTGAATGAATTGTCTTGTTGGAAAATATTAATAATTTTGAATCTATTTTATGCTTAATGCACTAGAGGCAATCACTAACAACTTTAGAAATGTCACAATTGCATTAGTGACTTTTGTTTGAAATAAAGAGGTATGGATCCCTTGTATGATCTATCTATTAATATGGTGGCTTTTAAATAGAAAGTGGTAAGGTGATAAATGCTAGTTCATAAAAATGACACTAACACACATAAGTAAAATTAGAAAGCCATAAACCAACAACTCACAAATTGAAAAGACTTATGACTGACATAGCAAGAAAGAACAAATTATATTGTAATAAATGGATACAATAAAGTATATTTCACATACAAAATATGCCTCAATTACATGCTCGACACATAGATCGATGCACTAAATGCCACATTTAATTTCATAACACATATTATAAACTACTACAATATAAAATTGGCATAAACGAATAATGTTCCTTCTCAAAATACAACACAGTATATCCGTGGAGGTCGGACCCTCTATCCTTCTCCCTCAACTAGATATAATAGTGAATTCCACCCCAAAACAGTTACCAAAACTATCAATAAAATTAGTGACACTTCTTATTGCCTGATTGTCTTCTTGAAAATTACTAAGAGGATATGATTACCCAAAATAATTAAAAGGAAAATGAAAAAACATTGTGCATGAAAACTTGATCTTGTTTCATAACAATGGTTGCCAAATGATATATCCCATAGCCATGCAATTAATGAATGTTTAAGATGGATCAATATTATTGCATATGTATGTTATCCAATAGGGAATGTAATTTAAAACTAGTTCACATCAACCATTAATCCCAACCGTGTTGTCATTCTATCAAGCCGAAGAGAGATAGACCAAATGTAGAACCAAAGATCTATAAATTTAACCAATGTCACCATATTTTTCCATCAAGATAGATCCAATATGGTGATTTCTTAGAGTGATTGAGTATTAATGAATTATTTTATCATTTTGGAGGAGATCGAATGGAGCCCTCTATTCAGGAATTTGTTTGGCCAATTGATTTTTTTTGTCATACAAAGTGATATAGAAGAGGAACTTCTTTGTAGCATTATAGGGGAAGCATTTTTGAGCCAAGTTCATGTGCATAACACTATAATGCTGAAGTGTTTTGTGTACACTATCATCAAGAGCTTTGTTCATCATGACTGGGGCATGAGAGCAGCAGAGCGTTTGGTCAGGCCAAAGTTTCACCACCTTGTCAATGTAGCCATTGTTGGGCTTAGTCACCATCCACAAATTGGTGGTGGGTGACACCATTTTCATAACATTGGCTCTTCAAAATGAGACCGTGGAAGACACTATGACTCTTCTTCATGTAGGGGTTGTGAGGAATGACATTGGGCTCTTTGCCCAATTTTTGCAGTCGCAAGAGAATCTACTATCTCCCACCCAAATTGAATGTCATCATATTGTGATAGAGGGCATTCTAGTGTTAATGTCTACCCTCTATGTTTGAAAAAGAAATCATTTTTTTCTATCAATATCAACTTTTTGTAGTCGAATCAACAAATTTTGTAATGCCACTATGATATATATATATATATATATATGAATAAAAAAAACATATTAATATAACAGTCTTATTGTAAGAATTATTTCTATTGATTTTTTTCATATCAAATTCAATGGAATTCATTTCTTTTTCTTGTATAACTGCATTTTTCATTCAAATCTGCATTCACTATTATTTTTTATTCTTCTAAAAAATGTCTTCTAGTGGTAGGGTGGGTGATTCACATAACTTATCAAAACATCTCCCAAGTTTCAAACATCTCCTGAAATCCTACCCAAAAGATAAACTTGTGAAACAAGTAACCTGACAGTCTAAGATAAGTAAGGCTTAAACGAGTGGTAAGTTACAATGGAACCATAAAATATTGCCTACATTCAAAGAATGATAAAGAATCGATAAAGTGGTAGGCTAGAAAAACTAGTGAAAACCCTACCTAGGTTCACAACGTATAGTGAAACACCGCTTGGTCTAAAACTTGTGTAAAAATTTGACTAAAGAAAGGTGAAGCAACGTGGAATTAAGGAGGGTACCAAAATTAAGGGTATAGTGGCTTTGTTTGGGGAGAATGATTGCAAAGTACATAGAAGAACCCAAAAAATGCATCTAGTCCTATCCATTGGGCACATAGTCAAAATGAGGACACCAAAACCCAAACCAAAAAACCCAAAAAGAAACAAACATGCCAAAAATTTGACTGTTTGTAGGGTAGGAAGAAATTTCTAGAAACAAAATGCAAAAAAAAAGGCTTACACAAAACCATTGATGGGATAAGCAAAGAATGACCCATCCCTGAATAGGCTCGCCTTTGCATAAAGCTTCAGGAGAAAATTGAAAAGTAAGGTAATCCAAACACAAATGTAGAGAATGAAGAAACCGTCGCGAAGAAAACCTTCAAAAAGCCATTTCTCATCATATATTTCTTTTTGTTTCAAGAAATTCTATGCTTGACCATCTTTTCTCATCTGCTTCTCTTTACTAGGCTTCATTGATTCATATACCTCCAAGCCTTGCAATGAATCCCATGTTTTAACTTCTTCTTTGACACTGTGTTTCCCAAATTCATAGACCAATGAATCTTCACCATTAATTTTTTTTTTTGTAGTAAAAATTAAAACCTTCTTGCTTCTAACATAGGTTGATCAACTAGATCAGTGAACAGAAGATTATCATACATTTAAAATTCATCAAAGACAAAGAGGGGGTTAGATTTGATTGACCACTTTATCCCATCCTGGGAAGCATCATACATGAAATATTCATTGTCCTCCATATTAAAGTAGGGATTTTTATCAACAACCTCCTCAAAAATAAAAGTTTCATATTCTAGAGTGAGAAGGGAATCTAACATTGGATCATTCATATTGGTGTCAGGAGAATGAACCATTCTCAAAATGAAAGGGAAAAGTAACTTGAGACATAAGATGACTTCTTTTGTGGTGAAAATTCTTCCTTGTCACTGGATGAACTGAGGTCATCTTCAACTTCAGTCAAGGCATTCAAACCAAAGATTTGAGTATCACAATCTTGATCTTCCTCTCTTTAAAGTTGTTGCATGCTACCAAAGACTATCAAGTTAATATTTTCAGTGATCGAGTGAGAAATTTTTATTACTTCAAGAAATTTGAGAGGAGGATTAATAGGTAAATTATGACCAAATTCAAACCTCTTAATATTATCAGATTCTGACTTTCCCACAGCTATAAAATCATCCTCAATACTTATCACTTCCAACTGAGTTTTTTCGGTTTCTTGGACTCTATATATTTTGAGGATCAATTAAATATTAGGATCCGAAGTAGAAATGAATATGTGAAACTAAATTTCATCACTTGGCCTTTTAGGAGTAGGAATCTGATGAAGCAATAAGTTGAAGTGGTACACAAAATCTCTCATTGTCTTAGGTTTATCCTTCATAATTTGAAAAATTGTCATAGGATGGCCACAACATTAGCTGGAGTTTTATAATTCTAGAGAAAATTTTCTCTTAAAATGTTCTATCCCATGAAAAATCCCTTTTCCAATCCCCATAACCATTTAGCCACCTTTTCGACCAAAATTTTGACAAATATTCTTACAAAAACATCTTCATTTTGAATACCCAAAATTTTGTTCACTCTAGTCATAGCTAGGATGTGTTCTTCAGGGTCTTGTGTGTCTTCACCAAAGAATTTAGAATTTTTTTTCATGAACCATTAGGTAGGTTATGATATTGTGACAAGGAAAGGGGGCCAGTGTAGTTACACCATAGATTCAAGGCCATGGATGATCAAAGTCACCAATTCACAAAGGAGTAAGGATAAAGTGGAAACCCCTAGATTAATCTTTGGGTTGTGGAAGAGGAGGAGGTGGGTCTCGAGGGTGATGAAGAGGTTGATTGGGATGATGATTAGGATGGTGGGAGGGTTTTTTTAGTACACAAACACCAATGTTGGAGGACATTCAACTACTAGACCAGGTGGGTGTTGGGATTATTCTTCTTCTTCTTCTTCCAAGACAATATTTTATCACATGTAATCTATTATGTTCCTTCTGTATCTCCAAAAAAGTGTGTTTATTTATGAAATAATGTTTTCTTTCTTTGTCTGTGTTGGCCTCCTACAATGATTTAAGAACTAAGACCTTATAGTTGTGATTCAAATATTGGACATCTAAATTGAATAGCTATCTCAATCATCATGAAGTTGTATTTAACTTGTCAACCTAGGGAAATAAACTTGAAATGGGTCAACACTGTATGTGCACTAGGGATCCAAAGTAGCCACATTCATCCTAGAACTAAGAAAGATACAATGTTGAAATTAAATTTCTTGGAAGGAAATAACTTAAGTGTTGAGAATCAACTAATAACTATACTAAACTGAAATACATGACAAAAATGAAAATTTTAGCAAACAGGAAATTACTATGTCTACTTTTGTTGTAGGAACAGTAATAGAATGGAATTCTAGTGGCTACAGGAGTAGACAGTGCCAGATTCTTAACTAATTATGAAACATAAAATAATAACTAAACTAAAGGATGAAATAATCACCAAATGGACCCCCTTGGATAATTATCCTCTAAAAAAAATGTAAACTTAGATGCACAAACTTATAACTTCATTTTATTCATTGGAAAATATGAGTACAATCGAGCAACATGATTGTATTAGTAGAAAACTAAGAGTGTGATTACATCCTCAGACTAAGAAACCTTCCAAGAAGGAGAATCCAAGTCTTATTTATAGGAAAAGAGACTACTAACTAGTCACCTAGCAAGGTAGTCAACTCCAACAGGTTCAGAGGATGCCACTTTAGGGAAAGCATAAAAAAGTGGAGAGGCGGTTACACATGCACAAAATCTAGCCAGGCATGATCTCCTTAACGCACATGCAACACAATAGTAATGCCTATATTTGTTCAACAGATAATCAAGACCATTTACAATGCAGTTACAATTTCGATTTACATGAGGAATCTCTTGCCATCGATAGTCTTCCCTCCATTAAATGATGACCTTGTTGACCATTATGGCGGATGACCAGCTATCAAAATCTTCCTCAATTGCAGGCCTCTAATTATATCTACATGATAATATTAGTACGGACAACAACTACATATATGTAACTATCTTAAAGTGAAAATCATTAATCCACATGTAAAATTAGCATAGATAATTCATATAACATGTCAATTTCATTTAAAGGTTATGATGGAGCTTCAAAATTTTTTCTTTGAATTCCATTATTATCCTGCCTATGTACTGGTTTGTCTTGCTATTCAGAAGAAAACTAAGGTTGGGGGTTTTATTTTTTACCTTCATACAAATCCTAATGTTCTATCTAATACCTTGGGTAGGATCAATTCGGTTGTTACCTATTTGAAGGGGGTTTTAAAATGACTTATGTCCCATTGATTCATCTAGGTCGGGCCCCTTTTAATAAACAGTGTTAAATATTTTTTCCTAACTTAATTATCTCCTAAGTTTAGGTTGTCCCATGCCCCATTTTTAAGAACAACATTAAGCCATCATTTATCATTGGCCTAGATGATGTCCCCTTGTCCCTTTAATAATTTTTTTATATTTCGCAGGGAGCTTTTTTTGGTGACCGTCGATCATCAAATAGTTGATCCTGACCATTCCCCGTGATCCTGTGATGGCCTCATTGTTGAGTTTCAACTGATTGCGATATCATGGGCGAGTGCCACGTGTCTCATCTTCTGACATTGAAAAATATTAACAAAGTACTTTAATTTTTTTTTTGGGTTTTAATACGTTATATGGTGGGTTACTAAAATAGTTGTGATATGCATGTGCTCAAGATCAACGGTGGTGTTATAATCTTGATGAAAAGTTCCTTGACGATTATATTCAGTACTTGTGAATTCTGTGAAAGAACACGATTCTTGATGGTGGCGATCAATGGTTTTTGGCCATCGCATGATCCAAAGATGTAGGGTGTTTAGTGATTGCGATATCATGGGTAGGCGCCATGTGTAATACTTTAGAATTGCATACTGTGGTGGACCCTCGATGCTGAGATGGAGATTACATCAGCCTTTTTGAAGGTGGTTGTTTGATGATTTAATGAAGGTAAAATATTGATGGTTAGAATTTAAATTCACATAAAATGCAATTGGAGCCATTGGCGTGACTTGTAAGTGAGCTTTAATGGCAAATGAGATGTTTATTGGCTCAATTCAAGTGACATAAATCCTTTTTTCCTTCATCTTATTTCACTGCAAAGCATTCAAGCATTTTCGAAGCAGTTACAGAGCGAGCAACGAGTTTTTGAGCAATCACAGCGAGAGTTTGGTCTTCTACAAAGCATAATCTCATGAGTTGTTTTGTGTATTGTTTTAGTTATTATGGTTGTGGTTTTGTGAAGGGTTGTAGTGTGCTAGTTAAAGGGTTTGTTGATTATTGTCATAGGGTTACTAGTTTGATTGAATTATGTGGAATTGCAAGGTTTTATTGTAGTTTCATTGTCTGAGTAGCCCTAGTCTATTCAAATTTTAAATTTTTAAAGAAGCCCTAGTTTATTTGAGACGGCACCACCAAAGAAACATTTTGGCCATGTGTATTATTTACAAAGGAATTTGTATGAAAATTTCCTCGACCAATCACCTCTGTCAACAAATGATAAGAGGAGGGGTTTAGTTATGATGAATGGAAGAACCCTAGGTGAAGGCTCAGTGTGCAAAAATTCTAACATTGCAGATGCTAGGGTTACTATGATAGGCTTAGAAATGTTCAGGCTCTGGTATGGACAACGTAATTTACCTCAACCTTTCTCTAATACGTGGAGATATGATACCGGGAAACTGGTTGTACCAAATGTGTTCCCCGATGTGGACCTGCTTAGGGTTGTGGCAACACAATATGACCTTGTGACTAGAGTGATTAGGGATAATGATGGAGGGGTTATGTTGAGTATAAGCAAAGAGTAAATTCAACAAGTATTTGATTTGAGTGAACCCAGTTCATTTCTGGTTCAAATTGATCTCGAGGAGATGAAGCAAGAATATGCAAGATCAAAGCCATTGTTTAGGTTGAAGTTACTTCCCCCTCATCTTGCTAAGGCAGGCAATCCCAATGACCAGGAGCATTTCAGGCTAAGCTTCTTTTCCAGCCACTTTTTGGACACTTTCTACTCACTTTGCCCGATTGTGGGTTTTAGCCCAAATATTGTTATGCCAATTGCATACATGTTCATAGGGGCCCAGATCCAACACCCCAATTTCTCCATTGTATATGACTTTGCATATTTTATGGTAGAAAAGATACACGATGGATTGCTGAAATTGCAAGTAGGAGATACTAGAAATCCTTTCTTTTGGTACTCATTGCTAATGTACATGTTTTTGTATAATAATTCCAACTTCTTCTCAGGGAATATGGAGTTAAGGAAGGACATAAGTGGAGAAAGGTTACCTATGTAGGTTTGGACTACACACCTATCATACAACAAAGGAAGTGCCAGGTATGTGCAATTTGACAAATTTTTTGCATCCAAACTCAAAGCTCGGTTAATTGTTAATGTACCCAGGATTCCTGAGGATCTTCTTGAATTTCTCAGACCTAAGGGGAGGAAGCCTAATTTAAAGGTTTGTCACAACTGGGGTGACATGATTTTGTACCCAGTCAGTATTTTTCTTAGAGTGTATGGTTTCTAAGGAGCCCCAAACATTCTCCCTTTTAATGTGCCATCCATAATGGGGTTTGTTGAGGTCATGTGGCAAATAGGTTGTACTCATGAGGACAACCTGACAAGGAAGGGGAAAGGGACTCTCTTCCCTGATTACACTATTGTATAAGATTTTTTCTTCTCCAAGGGAGAATGGGTCCATTTTAGGAGATATTTTGATAACTTTCATTTTGGAATGATCCCAAGTGGTAGCATGATCTAGAGGGTTTATTTTCCTTATTTAGGCAACAGATTAAGTGTGGCAAGTTTACACATGATTTTAATTTTCCTGAAGATTTAATCAGGAATGATTTTGATTTGAACATATAGGAATTGAACAAAGAGAAGTGGATTGCATATGAAACATTGTTGGCTGCAGTGCATAAAATGGATCCCAAGTATCATCCATTGATGGAATTCAAGTATCATCCATTGATGGAATTCACTCCATTCCACAAGAAGATTGATTTCTTGATGGATAATTTTAGAGAGATCATGGGAAATCTGATGACCAAGAAGGTCAATTTGGATTTGTATTTTGGTATACAGAGACTAGAGGTGAGGCCTAAAGAAACAAGGTTGACTTATCAACCCATAGTGAGCTGGCCTCTTTACAAGAGAAAGATGAGTGATAATAGAAATGAGGAGGAAGAGGATAAGAAGGGAAATAAAATAATAAAGACCTCAGCTCACCCAAGGCCAAAGATCAGAGCAGTTGGAGGAATAAAAATAATTGATTTAGATTCTCCACCACAAAGAGATACTGCATTTCCACCATCAGAGCCAAGCCCTAAGAGGCAAAGAGTTGAGGAAACACAAGAAGCTCTTATGGATGAAATAATTGTTACTGATCAAGATATGTAGGTTGGTATTCCATCCCCTTCTAGATCAACTCAATTAGTACTATCTGATATGGATGTAAAAGGTCAATGTGTACAAAATTCCAGAATGGAAGCATGCAAGGCATTCTTGGATGATGATACATTTGTGAAGACTTCGGTTTTCTTTCAACTAGTGTGGAGGATGAAGTTAGAAGAATACCAAGCCAACTGCAAGGAGAGATGAGAATCAAGGCTTGATATGTCTAATCAGGAGAATGATGATGAGGTGAAGGTTGAAATCATGAATGAATTCAAAAGCATCACTCGTGAGGAGGGAAGGAAGTTGGTGACCCAGGTTGGTGTTTTGATTTTACTAGAGTGGGACATAGAAAATGTAGTGGCATTCAATGCTATTTTGAAGTCCAAACATCCCATGTAGGACACCGAGGAGGAGGTCAAGGAAGCACTCCAAGATTATGCCTTTAATGAAGAATATGAGACCCTAGCTATTTGGGCATTGGCACCTCAGAAAAGAAAGGAAAATGTCACTGATATTAGCCCAAACCTAAGGGGAGGGTTAATCATCGAAAGAGCTTCTGAGACCTCAACTACAAAAGCTACAAACTTGACTGTAAATGTGGCCAAATTGGTCTAAAAGATAGTTGAAAGAGAAGAAGCTGAGAAGAAAAGTTTAATGGAGAAGTATAACACCATCATTGGAGAGTAGAGTAGAATGCAACAAAGGAATGTTGATTTGCAAACTGAGGTAGACAGGTTGAATTAGAGACAAGTGGGGGAGTCTTCTAGTGCTTCTGGTACCTTGACCTTACCTTCTACATTAGGGTCAGTACCTCCAACTTCTCCAATTGTTTCAACTCCAGGATTCACCATCCAGACTCCTAATCCCAGTCCTTCATTAGAAATAGTTGAAGAGGAGGTTATGTACTTTGTAGATCCCACCAAAAAATAGATGCTAAATAATATTACAGAGCTACAAGCAGCTCTAAAATAAAGTGAGGAGGGATAAGTTGTTAAGAAAAATGAAGTTGTGGATACTATTTTGAGGCATCTGAATGAGAGAGTTGATGGTAGATTGCCCTTAGTTTATTCTTTATATTCTTTATTCTTTAATTCAATAAAAAACATTACTAGGGATGAGGAATTAGTTTTTCCTTTGGTTGAGAAATGGATCCCTAGGGCCAAACATAGATGTTATGTATAAGGCCTCAAGATTTGATGCAACTAATAGGCCTTAATCATTAAGGCCTACTCAATTTTTTGTAAATTGATTGCAAGGTTTCCATGCCTTACCTGATGATTTGAGTAGGAGGATTAAGGAGTTGGTAAATAATTTTGATTACTGGAGTGACACATCTTTACCAAATATTGTAGATTCCCAAGGAAATGTTAGATCACTATAGTAGTGGAGGGAAAGGGTATATTAAGTCATCAATGCACAAATCAAATTGATTTGTGATGACTCAGATTATGACATGCTGGTGAGTAGTATGGATAAAATCATTAATACCAACACATTTTTGGAGTCTTTTGAAAAGGAGATGAATTAGGTAGCAGTAAAGTATACACCTTATAGTGGGGTATGTACAGGATCATGATGGGCCAAAAAGTGGCGATATGTAAGCCATATGATGGCCCATGTGGCTGACGACATTTTTTTACCCAAAATTTATGAAACAAAAAGGGTTTTTAGAGGAGATTCTTAGCTTTCCACCAATATAAATTATGCTTTACTTTGAATTTAATAAATAATTATTATTCATTTTCTATTAGAATTATGAATAAAATCCTAATTGATAGGCTAATTGAAAAACATCTATAACTTTCAAACGGTATCACATTTTTGGAATCCGAAACATGCATCACATTCTATGCTTCACATACTATAGGATTTAAAAAAAAAATGAATTCATGATTTTTGGACCAAGTTAAGGTGGTTAGACAGACGAGTTTTTATATTTTTTAAAATTTGTAATAAAAAATTCATAATTAATTATTTACTTGGAAAGAATTATAAAAAAATATGCATCACATCGGGACATGAGTCCTCTACTTATATCTAAAATTTAATAAAAAAATATTATCATTTTATTGTGGTTAGGGTGGTCAGACAAACACCTACTTCTTAATTTAACCCTGAAATTTAAATACCAATGCATTGAAATTTCAAATTTTTACCAAATAGATTTAAAAAAATAAAATAAAGGTCTAGTAGTTTAGAAACTAAATTCAATTTGCTACAGATTCTATTTTTCACATTTTTTAAAAATAATATAGATAACTTATTCAAATTTTTAAGTCAAGTTGTCTAACTCTAATTTTCTGTCTTTTTATTGCCACTTAAGGGCCTGTTTTTTCCATGATGATCCTGCACATACCAAGTGCTAAGGTGAATGAGGTGGTAAATTTTGATTGGCCAATAGATGAAGAATATCAAATATGGATGGACAAATATTTAATTAAAGAAGAATAGGACAGGGTCTATTACCGGCAATTAAGAGCTCAACGGTTATGATTAAAACAAATTTTGGGTATGTCTCGATGGCGGTTTGGCCAATGCAACAACTATTCTACAATGAGTGGGATTATTAAGAAGATTCTCCATGGACTCAGTGGTTGTAATAATTTTTTTAAATGTCATAGGGCGATCCAATTGACCGGTGACATGTGTATTTCTGGCCTGATTCTTGTTTTCTCGTTCATTCTCTATAAGAAGGATTTCAAGGCTAGAAATAGGGGTTAGCAAGTTAGATATCTTAGTCTAAGTAAATTTGCAAAGTGAATTGTAAAGAGCCTAATGTTATACTGTAAATTCTACTCTTAGGTTTTGTGTTATTCTATTGTAGGTTTTAGTTTCATGAATTCTTAATGTTTTAGGACAGTCGGTATCTGAATGAAAATTACCCATTTCGAGCTCATGTTTCTCCATTGTATGAATATATCATTATCTTGAATAAAATGATCAAGGGTTATTTTTTCATCTCACTGTTGTGGTGTGTATGATTCTCATTTTAGCTTTAATTCAAGGAATTAATTAAAATGCTTAAGTGAGGTTATAGATGGATATGTTCATGTAAGGATTTGATAAGTAGTATTGGGTTAGAATACAGATTGATAGTACTGTAAGGCAATATTATCTGAGATTTTATATGCTATGTGTCTGAATCTATCATGGATCCTTAAATGTTTATGAATTTGACTCCTCCAACGGTATATGGCACTAGTCTAAGTTGTAATCATTTGTGAGGTTTTGTATTATTTGTCTTTGCTTAGAGCTTTCTACAAATTGCAAATTGATAACTATCTTTAGTTGTGTAATATTTTTGTAGTATCTCATGCTCTAAGTAGTTGATATTATTGATGAATAGCTAGTTCATTTCAATATTGTCCTATTATCTTGAGCTATTAAGTGAGATGATCTGTTATTATTGATGCTTTTTTATAAGTTTGGTGTAGATATTATAAGCACATTAAGGGGATCACCCTCTTAGGTTTTGCAGACCCTAAAGTGTAGGAGGTTTATTAAAACCCTCATCAGTTGGTCCAAGTCCTTTGACCTACCTCTGATTGGGATTGGCAATTCCATAGGTACATTGGAAGATAAACTTGGTTATAGTAAAACACAACCAACAAAATGGCGACTCTATTGGGGATGTTAATTTGAATATTTCTTGTTAGTGGTTGGTTGTCCATTTTGCATAGAGTTATTATAGTATTTCTATGATTTGAAGTTCGAGCCCATGGTTTTTGTGTTTTTTTTATCCATTTCTTCGGTCGTTCAAAAGGTTTGTGTTATCCCGTGAAGTATTCTTTGTACATTGTCAGTACAAGAAGTTCTAAAGGTCTTTTAAAATTCCACCAAGTGTTTTTGAACATTTGGTATTCCCAAGATAATTGGGTGGCGACTCTGAAATCTTTGCACTAGTGTGCATTTTATTTGAAGATTTAATACCAATTAAAAGATCTTTGGACAAGCATGGAGAATGAAGAACACCAGGTCGTTCATGAAGAATCACCCAAAACGGAATCTAGAAGGTGAACTTCCTAAGATGAAGAAGAAGGATTGGATAACAAAGAAATCAAAATCCAACAATGTTGCTCTCGCGTCACAGAATCTTGTACACCAAGGTACAAGTAAGCCTTTACATCCTATCCCTGAGACTTTTGAGCAAGTGTTTAGACATTCAGAGCTAGATAGTTGTGGATTTTTTGATGCATTATCTAATACACTTGTTCAAGAGGATGTATCATGTCATAATAAAGTGCCTATTAGTGTCCAATATGTTTAAAACATAAGTAGGAGTAGAATTCGAAGCCATCACAAAGAATGCACCAGTGATGTGCCTCCTCCTACTAAAGAAGATGTAACTCCTTTATTATCTAGGGAAGTACTTGAAGAAGTAAACTTGATAGACCTAAGTGATACATCAAGTTTTTATATGACCTTACCTAACCCTAACGATGTTCTTGGAGACATTGATTCTTTAAGATGAGAGATCCAAAAGCAAGATGAGCTTAGGATGAAAAAGGACAAGGAGAAGGAAAATAACTGATGCATGTTGTAATTGAGAGGGATAGATTAATTAGATAATTGGCAACAACGAAACTCCTAAACCAAATTAGACCTGAGCTAGAAGAGGAAGGTCTTGTTGTCCAGGAAATTGTTGATAAGGTGGTAAATCCAGTGTCTAAAGTGAGTCTTGTAGGTCAGATTGATTTCCAACCAAATCCTGTAGACCCAAAACCCTTGAACCCTGTTAAGCCCCAACCAGGTAATCTAGATCCTAAACCTATTTTGGACAAGGGAAAGAAAAAGTTGAAGGGATTGAGATAAATGAGAGGGTGGATTCCTACCATCCTAAACAAGACCTCATCCCACATGTGTCATCACAAGTAGAGAGTGCCTTGGAAAAAGGTTAGGAGGGAAGGGGAAGCTCTAACAAAAGTGCTAGAGAGGACTGAAATTAAGGCTGCAAATGCAGAAAAGAGAATGAAAATAATTTTCCTAAGAATATAGAGTGTGGATGAGGTTACACAAGATACAAATTCATCAGGTCACAAATATTTTTTGAAAAATGATCCTAAAACTAGTTTGGAAAATACCACAAATAATTCTAGCCCAAAGGTTCATGCAACCAAATTTGTAAATCTACATCAAGATGGTCCTAAGACTCAGAATGGATGGTCTAGTGATGAATCTCAGAGGATTGATGAACTATTTCAAAGGAGACCTATACAATTGGAAAGGTATAGGAATTTATTCTTTGATTGTATTTCGGGTTACCCAAATCCCATCCCTGATGAGCTAAGAGAAAAGATGAATAAGTTCATTGGAAACAATTCATTTTCAGCAGAGGAACATTTGAAATACTTCATGGACATGTTAAATTAATTTGAGGTAGAGCATGAAGATGTAGTAATGAAATTATTTGTACAATCTTTGATAGAAGATGCAAGAGATTGGTACAGAGGTCTACTGAATGCTAGAATTGGTTCATGGGAAGAGTTTTAAAAATGCTTCAAAGAACAATATGATGATAAGACTAATTCTAGTTTCATGCTAAATGAATTAAAAAACATCAAGAAGTTAGTGAATGAGCCTACGACAAAATTTAACTTTAGATTTCAAAAGGCAATATATAAGTTGTTTCAGGTGATGAGACTTGATGAAAAAGTTTATTTAACCACTTATTTCAATGCTTTTGATGCCAAAATGGCATATATCCTTAGAGATAAGGACCCTCAGACCATGAGGGATTCTTTTAGAGTGGATATTAATATTGAAAGTAATAGGAAAGCTTCTAGAAAATATGGTAGGAGGGAGGAACCTACTCTTTTAAAAAATCCTAGGGATAAGACTAAGAAGGTCTCTACTACAAACACTAAGGATGATGATAAGTGGGATAAGGTCCTCAGCACTTTGAAGGACATAAAGTATATTGTTGTTAAGAAAGAGAAGGGTCTTGGAAATAATAAGCAATAGTATAATAAAAATGACAGACCTCCTAGAATACAAAATTATCCTTACAATACAAACTGGAAGGATGGAAAACCAATACTACCGGCACAGAAGCCTAAAACTAATCAGCAAACACCAGATTATTTGCAAAAGCATTCTATAAATTTGGTACAAGATAGAATATGGTGTGAGGTGTGTGAAAACCCACATGATCAAAAGTATTGTGGCATTGCCCAGTTGCTTGTGACTGAAGGAAAAGAAGAGGATGCTCATGAGAAAACTCTTGATTATGAGCAGGGTGATGTAAATGTTTGTATGGCCTGGTCATATATTGATGACGCTAAATGTTCTTTTGATGAGGATTTGCAAGAAGTTGATGTGGATAATCAACGACACTGAAGTGAAATTTATCACCAATAGGTTTTTTTTTATGAGTAGGGTGATTTTGACCATCATGCCTGCAATATGGAGCAGGCTAAAGATTCAGTGTCTCTAAGGAGACCATATGAAGACGATATTTCCTATTTGACTAAGGAAATGGCTACTTAGATGAGATGTACACTTCAACTAAGAAATATAACTGTGGGTGGTGAGCAGGGTAAACCTACTAGTCTTTTTATTAAAAAACATAAAGATAAAAATAAGGGTGTTAAAGTGGACAGCAAAAATGATGTTGTCAAAATCAAGGAGGTCAAGAATGACAAGATTTGGGTGAAAAAGACTGAAACCCCAAATCCCCATGAAGATGTTACTCCTTTATTGGTAAAGACCAAAGTGATTACCAAGTCTGTTGAATCTTCTCTAGAAGAGAAGAAAAAGAAACTTGAAGGAAATCAACAACTGGAGAAGAAAGAAAATAATGAAGGTATGATTCCCGACCTACCTAAATACACACCCTTAGACATGTTTCAAGTATTTTCCCAGGTTAAAGTTACTGTACCTTTACTGGAAATGATGAGAATAGATAAGCATGAGGAAAAAAAAATAGCCTTGATTACAGGAGTTGCTAGTAGTAAAATTGAACAAGGAAATTGTAAAGAAGCAAAGGACAAAGAAGAAATAAAAGAGAAAGAAGTGGAGGGAATTGTGTCACAAATTCCCCCTGTGTATCTAGGGAATTCTATCAATATGTGCCTTGAGAATATATCCCCTTTTTGCTTGAGTGTTGATATAAATGGGAAGACTCTGAGGAATTGTATGATAGAATCAGGGGCATCAAATAATGTTATTCTAGTCAAGATCATTGAAGAAATGGGCTTAAAAGTAGACACTACTCAAGGTAAATGCTACACATTAGATTCAAGAGAAGTGCTAGTTATTGGGACTATTAAAGAATTGCCTTATAAATTGACCCAATACCCTGAGAAGGTTCTAGCCATGATTGTTTTAGTTGTAGACATCCCACCTCATTTTGGGATGCTCTTGTCAAGGAGGTGGAGTGCATTAATGGGAGGTAATATGCAATGTGATTTATCATTTTCTACCTTCTACATGGATGGGAAAGATATCAAGATTGAAAGAGAGTCTAAAGTGCCTCATATCATTGAACATGATCTGACTGAGAATTTGACATGTTTTACTGACAGTGGCATAAGTGAATTCGGGGCTGAGGAATCCCCTAGTAATTGTGATAAAACTGTTGGATCGATTGATACAGATGTAAAACATTTTTCAGAGCCTAATGACTTGTAAACTATGTATTTTGATGGTGTGAGTTCAAAGGAAGGATCAAGTGCAGGTATGTTGCTAAGGTCTCCGAGTGGAAAGACATTCAGGTTCTCTTTCACTCTATTATTTGAATGCACCAACAATGTGGCCGAATATGAATCCTTGTTATTGGGGCTGAGATTGGCTCAAAAATGTGGGATCAAGATGCTCAAAGTGATTGGAGATTTCAAGCTTGTGATTTCCCAAGTCAGGTCTAGATATGTGTCAAAGAATAAAAAGTTGAAACAGTATAGAAATTTTGTTTGGGATGAATTGGAAAAATTTTACGCTTTTTCTATAAATTGGATGGAGAGAGGCCACAATAAGGTGGAAAATTTGCTAGAAAATATTGCATTAAAACCAGATGACATGACTTATGCTGGAATTTCAAAACTTGAAATGCAAACCAAACCATTTGTTCCTAATAATATCAAAAAATAGAAATTTTTTGACAGTGATGATGATATGTTGAGGTTCTTAAATTGTGTGGATGAATATGGAAGTCAAGAAATTGACTTTGGAGCTTTTGTTGAAAAAATTGATGGTAAGGATACTATGTTTGGGAATGAAGTTATTCAGTTAAAGACCAATATAATTCCTAAAGGTTTAGTTGTTCTTGAAAGAATGTTTGACAACCAGGATAGGACGAATGCTAATTGTGTTTCTTCCCATCCTAATGACTTGGATGAAATAAACCTTGGAACAGAGGCATCACCGAAAAAGGTGTATATTGGAAATAAATTATCACCGAAGGTGAGAAGGATGTTAATTGATTTGTTAAGGAAATTTAGACATGTGTTTGTTTGGTCTTATGATGATCTCAAGGCTTATAGGGAGGATTTATTTCAACATGAAATTCCTTTGAGTGATGGTGCTAAGCCATTTAGGCAAAAGAAAAGGCCTATTAATCCTACCTTGGCTCCTAAAATGAAAGAACTAATGAAGTTGAGAGATACAGGGATCATCAAGCCAATCAGACATTCATCGTGGGTATCAAATTTGGTGTCTATGAGAAATAAAAACGGAGACATTAGGTTATGTGTGGATTTCAATAAATTGAATGTGTCTTCATTAAAGGATAACTACCCATTACCAAATATGGAAGCCATGTTGCAGAAAGTGACAGACTGTGAGCTAATGTCTATGATGGATGGTTTTTCTGGCTATAACCAAGTCATGGTTAAGGATTCTAAACAGTTTAAGACAACTTTCACTACACCTTGGGGAACTTATGTATATGTGAGAATGCCTATTGGTCTAACAAATGCAAGGGCTACTTTCCAAAGAGCCATGGATGTGGGATTCTCAGATTTTATTAACCTATTTTTGGTGATTTATCAGGATGATCTAACAACATATTCTAAGAAAGAAGATGACCATTGTGAACCTCTAGAGAAATTATTTAGTAGGGCATTGGAATATGGTATTTCCTTGAATCCAAAAGAAGTGTGCTTTATGAGTAAATGAAGGAAAGTTGTTGGGACATATTGTTTCTAAGGATGGGCTCAAAATTGATCCAAAAAGGGTAATTACAATAGATAAGGTCCCACAACCCCAAAATATCAAGGGAATACAATCTTTCTTTGGATAGATTAATTTCCTAAGGAGATTCATAACAAATTTTGTTGATATAGTTTGCCCTATTTCTAAGATGCTTAAGAAAGGGGCCAAGGTTGAATGGGAAGAAGAGTCACTATAGGATTTTCAAGCCATTTACCAAGCTATAAAGGAAGCTCCTATGTTAAGAACCCCTAATTTTTCCAAGCCCTTACATATTTTATCACTTGCTTCATTCCACACAATTGCAGTTGTGTTGTTGCAAAATAATGTTGAGGGTTTTGAACAACCTATAGCCTTTTTCAACAAATCCTTGCAAGCTGCAGAACTCAAATATAACATAAATGAAAAACATGCATATACACTAGTAAAAGTAGTAAAATCTTTCAGAACATATTTGATGGGAGCTAGTGTAATTGCCTATGTACCTAGTGTTGTCATGAAGGACGTTTTCACATAGCAACAAGTGTCAGGAAGAAGATGTAGATGGATAAACAGGATCCAAGAATTAAGCATTGAAATCCAGATTACTAAGTTGGTGAGAGGACAAGGATTGGCCAAGCTTATGGCCCAGAGTAATCTGGAAGAAAATCAGATAAATTTGCTTGAAGAAGAGCATAGATCACACATATGTGATATGAAACATTCTGATTGGTACAAAGGTGTGATCTATTATTTACAAAACATGATATGTCCTGATGATTTGAGTGAAAATGAAAAGAGGACATTGAAGTTGCATGCTATCAAATATGTTATCATAGCAGGAAAGCTCTAATGGAGAAATGGAGAAGGTGGTATGTTGAAATGTGTGGACCAAGATCAAGCACAAGAAATCTTAAATGAAATGCATAGTGGAGTTTGTGGAGGGCATTATATGGCCAAAAAAACTACACACAAAGTGATGAGGGCTAGATTTTTGTGGCCTACTATTTTTAAGGATGCACATCAATTAGTGAAGACATGTGATACTGGTCAACGTTTCTCTGGTAAGTTGAAATTCTCTGGTAACTTACCTCTAAAACCAGTTGCATTGCAATCTCCATTCCAATAATGGGGTATTGATTTTATAGGAGAGGTAGCATGTAAATAAAGTGGAGGCTATTCATGGATATTGGTGGCCACTGATTACTTTACCAAGTGGGTGGAAGCAATTCCAACAAAGAAAGAAACTATTAAGGTGGTAATTGATTTCTTAATGAGTAACATAGTGACTTGATTTGGATGTCCAAAGAGGATTGTGCTAGATAATGCAATGTCTTTCGGGTCTAAAGAATACATGGAGTTATGTGAGAAGCATGGCATCCAGGTATCTTAGTCATCACCTTACCACCCACAAGGAAATGGACAAGAAAAATCAATCAATAAAATCTTGATGAAGATTATTATGATAATCCTAGATCAAAATAAGAAGGCACGGGATTCTAAATTGAGATTAGTAGTCTGGGCAGATAGGGTAACTATGAAGAAGGAAATAGGTTGTGCCTCATTTGCCTTAGTTTATGGGATAAATGCAAGGTTGCCCCAGAATAATCTGATGGAGATGTATAAGTTTGTCTAGAAGTATGAAAATGAAATAGAAGATGAAATGTAGTTGAGGGTGGAAGCTCTCATAGAGTTGGATGAGACCAGGAGGGAAGATCAAATGAAAAATTCCAAATTGCAGTTGCAAGTAAAAAAATCGTATGAAAAAAGGACAACTGTAAGTATTTTTCAAGACAAAGATATGGTTTTGATGTGGAATGCCAGGTTGGAGGGCAAAGGAAAATATGGTAAATTTGATGCAATTTGGTTAGTTCCATTCTTGATAACTAGTAAGTGGGGAGAGGATTCATACTTTCTTTAGGATTTGACAGGTGACATTCTATAATTTCTATTTCATGGACAATTCTTGAAGTTATACTTCACTTGAAGTATTGTTTTCCATGAACAGTAGCTTAGGTTTGTATATATATTTGTTGTAGGTTTCCTTCTTGTTGGATTGTCTTTTCTGAACAATCCTTTTTGGTTGTCTCTGCAACTAGTCTTCTCTACGTGATATTCTAAATTCTCACTTCACTCGAGTGGAATGAACATCCCCAACTGGAGCCGCTGATGGAGCTTCAAATTTTGTTCTATGAATTCCATTCTTATCCTGCCTCTATACTAGTTTGTCTTGCTATTCATAAGAAACCTAAGGTTGGGGGTTTTATTTTTTACCTTCATACAAATCCTAATGTTCTATCTAATACCTTGGGTAGGATCTATTCAGTCGTTACCTTTTTGAAGGGGGTTTTAAAATGACTTATTTCCCATTGATTCGTCTTGGTCGGGCCACTTTTAATAAATAGTGTTAAATATTTTTTCCTAACTTTATTATCTCCTAAGTTTAAGCTGGCCTGTGTTGGATTTTTAAGAACAAAATTAAGCCATCATTTGTTGTTGGCCTAGGTGATATCCCCTTGTCCCTTTAATAATTTTTTTATATTTCACCACAAAGCATTCAAGCATTTTCGAAGCAGTTATAGATCCAACGAGGAGTTTTCGAGCAATCACAGCGAGAGTTTGGTCTTCTGCAAAGAATAATCCCATGAGTTCTTCTTTGTATTGTTTGAGTTATTCTGGTTGTGGTTTTGTGAAGGGTTTTATTGTGTTGGTCAAAGGGTTTGTTGATTATTATCGTAGGGTTACTGGTTTGATTGAATTTTGGGGAATTGCAAGGTTTTATTATAGTTTCATTGTCTGAGTAGCCCTAGTCTATTCAAATTTTAAATTTTTAAAGAAGCCCTAGTTTATTTAAGATGGAACCACCAAATCAACATTCTGACCATGTGGATTATTTACAAAGTAATTTGTATGACCATTTCATCGACCAATTACCGCTATCAACAAATGATAAGAGGAGGTGTTTAGTTCTAATGAATGGAAGAACCCTAGGTGAAGGCTTAGTGTGCAAAAATTATAACATTGTAGATGCTAGGGTTCCTATGACATGTTTAGAAATGTTTAGGCTCTGGTATGGACAGCACAATTTACCTCACCCTTTCTCTAATGCTTGGAGATATGATATGAGGAAACTAGTTGTACAAAATGTGTCCCTGATGTGGATCTACTTAGTGCTATGGTGACACAATATGACCTTGTCACTAGAGTGATTAGGGATAATGATGGAGGGGTTCTATTGAGTATAAGAAAAGAGGAATTTCAACAAGTATTTGATTTGAGTGAACCTAGTTCATTTCTGGTTCAAATTGATCTCGAGGAGATGAAGCAATAATATGCAAGATCAAAGTTGTTGTTCACATTGAAGTTGCTTCCCCCTCATCTGGCTAAGGAGAGAAGTTCTACAGTTTGCATCAGTCCCAATGACCAGGAGCCTTTCAGGCTAAGCTTCTTTGCCAATCACTTTTTGGCCACTTTCTACTCACTTTTCCAGATTATGGGTTTTAGCCCAAATTTTTTTATGGGGGCCAGATCCAACACCCCAATTTCTTTGTGCATATTACTTTGCATCTTTTTTGGTAGAAAAGATACATGATGGATTGTTGAAATTGCGAGTAGGAGATACTAGCAATCCTTTCTTCTAGTACTCATTGCTAATGTACATTTTTTTGTATAAGAATGCTAACTTCTTCTCAGAGAAGATGGAGTTAAGGTGGGACATAAATGGAGAAAGGTTACCTATGTAGGTCTAGACTACAGACCTATCATACAACACAGGAAGCACCAGTTATGCACAATTTGAAAAATTCTTTACTTCAAGACTCAGGGCTCGGTTAATTGTTAATGTGCCCAGGATTCCTGAGGATCTTCACAACTTTCTCAGACCTAAGGGGAGGAATCCTGATTTAAATTTTTTTCACAACTAGGGTGACATCATTTTTTACCTAGTTAGTATTGTTCTTAGAGTGTATGGTTTGCAGGGAGCCCCACACATTATTCCTTTTAATGTGCCATCCATAATGAGGTTTTTCGAGGTCATGTGGAAAATAGGTTGTATTCATGAGGACAACCTGACAGGGAAGGGGAAAGGGACTCTCTTCTCTGATTACACTATTGTATCATATTTTGTTTTCTCCAATGGAGGATGGGTCCATTTGAGGAGATATTTTGATGAATTTCATTTGAGGAATGGTCCCAGGTGGAAGCATGATCCAAAGGGTTTCCTTGCCTTATTTAGGCAATGGATTAAGGGTGGCAAGTTTACCCATGATTTTATTTTTCTTGAGTATTTAGTCAGGAATGATTTTGATTTGAATAGATAGGAATTGAACAAAGAGAAGTGGATCGCATATGAAAAATTGTTGGTTGCAGTGAATAAAATGCATCCCAAGTATGATCCATTGATGGAATTCACTCCATTCCACAAGAAGAAATATTTCTTGATGGATAATTTCAGAGAGATCATGGGCACTCTGATGAACAAGAAGGTCAATTTGGATATGGATTTTGGTATATAGAGACTAGAGGTGAGGCCTAAAGAAACAAGGCCAACTTATCAACCCACAGTGAGCTGGCCTCTTTACAAGAGAATGAGGAGTGCCAGTAGCAATGAGGAGGAAGAGGATAAGAAGGGAAATAAAATAATGAAGACCTCTGCTCAACCAGGGATGAAGATCAGAGCACCTGGAGGAATACAAATTATTGATTTCGATTCTCCACCATAAGCTGATCCTACATTTCCACCATCAAAGCCAAGCCCTAAGAGGCAGAGATTTGAGGAAACACAAGAAGCTCTGATGGATGAAATAATTATTACTGATCAAGATATGTAGGTTGGTATTCCATCCCCCTCTAGATCAACTCAATTAGTACAATCTGATATGGATGTAAAAGGCCAATGTGTACAAGGTGCTAGAATGGAAGCATGCAAGGCATTCTTGGATGATGATGAATTTTTGAAGACTCTAGTTTTCTTGCAACTGGTGTGGAGGATGAAGTTAGAATAATACCAAGCCAAATGCAAGGAGAGAATAGAATCAAAGCCTAATTGGTCTGATCAAGAGAATGATGATGAGGTGAAGGCTGAATTCATGAATGGATTCAAAAGCATCACTCTTGAGGAGGGAGGGAAGTTGGTGACCCAAGCTGGTGTTTTGATTTTACCAGAGTGGGACATAGCAGATGCAGTGGCATTCAATGTTATTCTGAAGTCCAAACATCCCATGCAGAACACCAAGGATGAGGTTAGGGAAACACTCCAAGATTATTCCTTTAATGAAGAATATGAGACCCTAGCTATTTGGGCATTGACACCCCATGGAAGAAAGGAAAATGTTACTAATATTATCCCAAACCTAAGGGGAGGCTTAATCATAAAAAGAGCTTCTGAGACCTCAACTACAAAAGCTACAAAATTAACTATAAATGTGACCAAATTGGCCCAAAAGATAGTTGAAAGAGAAGAAGTTGAGAAGAAAATTTTGATGGAGAAGTATAACACCATTATTGGAGAGTATAGTAGAGTGAAACAAAGGAATGTTGATTTGCAAACTGAGGTAGACAGGTTGAAGTATAGACAAGTGGGGGAGTCTTCTAGTGCTCCTGGTACCTTGACCTTACCTTCTACATCAGGGTCAGTTTCTCCAACTTCTCCAATTGTTTCAACTCTGGGATTCCCCATCCAAACTCCTGCTCCCAGTCCTTCATTAGAGCTAGTTGAAGAGGAGGTTGAGTAATCTATAGATCCTACCAAAAAGCAGATGCTAAATAAGAGTATAGAGCCATAGGCAGCTCTAAAAGAAAGTTAGGAGGGAGTAGTTTCCAAGCATAGTGAATTTGTGGATAATGTTCTGAGGCATCTGAATGAGAGAGTTGACGGTAGATTTCTATCAGTTTATTCTTTATTCTTTAATTCAATAAAAAACATTACTAGGGATCAAGAATTAGTTTTCCCTTTAGTTGAGAAATGGATCCCTAGGGCCAATGAACTAGATGTTATGTATAAGGCCTTAATATTTGATGCAGCTAATAGGCCTTAATCATTAAGGCCTACTCAATTTTTTAAAATTCACCTCAAGGTTTCCAGGCCTTACCTGATGATTTGAGTAGGAGGATTAAGGATTTGGTAAATAATTTTGATGACTAGAGTGACACATCTTTACCAGATATTGTAGATGCTCAAGGGAATTTTAGATCACTCCAGCAGTGGTAGGATAGGGTAGATGAAGTCATCAATTTACAAATCACATTAATTTGTGATGACTCGGATTATGACATGCTAGTGAGTAATATGGATAAAATCATTAATACCAACACATTTTTGGAGTCTTTTGAAAAGGAGGTGAATCAGGTAGTAGTAAAGTATACACCTTACAGTGCTAAGGTGAATGATGTGGTAAATTTTGATTGGCCAATGGATGAAGAATATCAAAGATGGGTGGACAAATATTTAACTGAGGAAGAATAGGACATAGTCTATTACCGACAGTTAACAACTCAACAGTTATGATTATTACAGATTTTGGGTATGACTCGATGGAGGTTTCGCATAGGTTTTGAGGCTTGGCCAATGCAATAGCTATTCTACAATGAGTGGGATTAACAAGAAGATTCTTCATGGACTCAGTGGTTGTAATAATTTTTTGAAATGTCATAGGGCGGTCCAATTGACCGGTGACATGTGTATTTTTGGCCCAATGTTTGTTTGCTCCTTCATTCTCTATAAGAAGGATTTCAAGGCCAGAAATAGGGGTTATCAAGCTAGACATCTTTAGGTCGAGTCTAACTAAAGTTACAGAGTGAATTGTAAAGAGCCTGATGTTATAGTGGAAATTCTACTCTTAGGTTTTGTGTTATTCTATTGTAGGTTTTAGTTTCATGAATGCTTAATGTTGCAGGACAGTACTGGCATCTTAATGAAAATTACTCATTTTGAGCTCATGTCTCTCCATTGTATGAATATATCATTATCTTGAATAAAATGATCAAGGGTTATTTTGTTCATCTCACTATTGTGGTGTGTATGATTCTCATTTTAGCTTTAATTCAAGGAATTGATTAAAATGATTAAGTGAGGTTATAGATGGATATGTTCATGTAAGGATTTGATAAGTAGTATTGGGTTAGAATACAAATTGATAGTATTGTAAGGAAATATTATCTAAGATTTTATATGCTATATGTCTGAATCTATCATGGATCCTTAAATATTTATGAATTTGACTCCTCTAATGGTATATGACACTGGTCTAATTTGTAATCATTTTCAAGGTTTTGTATTCATTTTTCTTTGCTTAGAGTTTGCTACAAATTGAAAATTGCTTACTATCTTAAGTTGTGTAATATTGTTGTAGTATCTCATGCTCCAAGTAGTTGATATTATTGATGAATAGCCAATTTGTTTCAATCTTGTCCTATTATGTTGAGCTATTAAGTGAGATGATCTATTATTATTGATGTTTATAGTTTTGGTGCAGATATTATAAACACATTAAGGGGATCACGCTCTCAATTTTTACAGAGCCCGAAGTATAGGAGGTTTGTTAAAACCCTCGTTAGTTGGTCCAAGTCCTTTGAGCTGCCCCTGATTGGGATTGGCAATTCCATAGGTAGATTAAAGGATAAACTTGGTTACAGTGAAAAAAAAACAATAGGTTACAAAAATAATCGTATGCTCAATGTCCAAGGTTTTAAGGAAATATCATAAAAATATCAACATCCAAGCATCAAATTCTATGAAAACTATAGCAAATGGATAATAAACTCTATCAAAGTTAAACCATACACTGGGCTCATCACTCCCCCCAATCTAATTTTTTGTTGGTTCTCCAACAAAGGAAGGTTTGTTCTTTTTCTTGGTCAATTCCCTAAAATTTGCAGCTACCAGCTATCCTACATCAGTTTTTGTTGTGTGTGAATTAGGGTCCCAATAGAACTCTTGTTTCCTATCCAACCTACTGGATCGTTGCCTCTCTACAATAATGTCACACTAGTAATATCTAAAATTTGGCATAGGCCACAATAGGATAGATGGCTGAAAAGTCAGTGGAAGCCAAAATTATCCCTTTGTCCTTCCAATATGTATATATCTATTAACTCTCTTAAGTGTTGCAACATAGTTCTAGATAAAGTGACGCTCAACTTGTTTCAATTCATTAGTTAGGTTGTTCCACCTTTGTGATAGGTATCCCATTATAGATTCTCTTGTGGTTTTTTCTACCTCCTCATATTCTTTATAAACTAATTCTCTCTCAGATAGGATCCTATTGTCATAGCTTGGTCGGTAAATAATTTTGTGCCAATCCCTAAATATGTCTCTTGGGTCCCTAGATTTAGCTCTAATGGGCAGGGGAGTGTTGGATTCAATTTTCCTATAAGTCTTGAACTATTTTCCCCAATTGATTTCATTCTATATCCAAGACATAAATGCCCTTAATTGGACATCTCCAACATACAACAATGGATTCCAATCATGGTCTTGGGTCACATCAAAATTATGCAAATAGAATTAACACAACAATTTCTTCATTTCAGGAGGAGCAATCCGATAAGCATTGAAAATTTAAAGAAGGATCTCAGTGGAAGGATTTAAACCTGAAACAATCCTTTCTAGTTTAAAAGAAATATTATTCTCCTTTAAATATAGAGCATTCACCCTTGGAGGAGTCCTGCACTCTAATATCTAAGGTATTAAGGCTGCCATAATATCCACCTTTTCCTTTAAAGCACCAATTTCTTTATTCTTATCTCCAAGCTCTTCATATCTCTTTTGAATTTCCCTCTTTAGCCTACGTTTCTCCTCTTTCTATTTTCTTTCCCTCCTTTGGATTTCTTTCCATAAATTCATGGCTACCATATTCATTGAAAAATAGGAGGACCTATGTATCCCTACCAAAACAAATCTTGGCACTTTTTCTTGCTCTTCATAAAGCTCTAGTTGTAGGGGTGTTGACTATTCTCTTAGTTCTAGCTATAGGACCTTTTTTTATTACTCTTGCTTCTCATCTTGTTGTAGGATCTCTTGATTTTCCTCATACTCCTAGCTTCCAACTTGTTCTATGATGTCAGCAAGATCTAAAAGCATTATGTTTTCTAATTCCTCAAATATGTCCATTTCCTTAACATTTACCTGCCCCATTAGAGCTTTTATATCCTCATGTGATGTTTCTCTAGTCTTAGGTATTCCTTTTGGAGGTACACCAAAGGCTGGCCCAACTGGTCTTAATTTTCTAGGAGGGCTTTCGTGTCTTTCTTTGGCTGCAAGAGGAACAGTGTCAACCTTCCATTTCTTAGAGCTTGGAATTTTTCTTTCTGTTGTTTTCTTTTTAAATTTTCCCTTCCTTATTTCTCGCTTCTTCTTTTGTGCCCTACTTGTCATTAGGATTCCAAGAGGAACATCATCACCAAATTATAGATATGAAATTTATTTATATGAATATTTTGCCTCAAAAGAACTAATCTCTATGGTTTATTTGGTTTCAAGAGGGTTTGCACTAGGGCTTGCGCCAGAAGTTGAGGCTTCAGGAGTGGCCCTAACATTGCTCATTCTCCTCCTAAACCTACGAAGTCGAGGGAAAATCCTAGGTCACAAATGCTTTGGTCTAATTTGACCAATATTCAAGAATTCTTCCCAAGTCATATCAGGCACATCATGCAAAGACTTCTCAACTAATAATTTAATCAGAGAATGGTGGGAAAAAAAATTATCCCTACCTTTTTGGGTATTGGCCTCCATAATTGAAAGAAGATGGTATAACACATTTGACACATTCATTATTCTCTCGTACCTCATGTGGTTCAAGAGTTTGAAATGCACAAAATATAGATTCAACTGACGAACTTCATAGGTAATGTAATTCACAACATAAACAACTAATTTCTTCCATATCTCAGGTAGAGATGTTCTCTTTACACCTTGTTTGTCCACACTTAATGGAGGGTCACCATGTTCTATAAATTCAGCCCTAGCTGACCTACCATCTCTAGTAGTAGGGTAATGTTCATTGTCAACAGACAACCCTATAACTTCTGTAATCCTTTCTTCAGTACCGGTGACCTCCAACCCTTTGACCATGGCCTTTCCTTCAGATAATGTCTAGGAAATTTCCAACACAATGTCTTCATTAAAACCATTCATCTTTAGAAAATAAGCTAACCATCTGTAGTTTCTGAACTTGGCATAGAAGGGTGCATCCTACAATAATACATCATGAATCATTGATTTGCTTCAAATTAACCCACTTTCCATTGTTCAATTGTTTGCAATCAAACAATCATTCTGCAAATTTTTCCTTCTTGCAATCTTCGTCTGAAATCCAAACTTCTCCTTCCTGCAATGTTGCTAAATTTATAACACCAGTGTCATCTGAATCTTACCTTTTGGCTTAATATTATGGCTTAAGATTATGACAGGAGCAATAAAGGCAGAAAATGAGTCATAAATGAAGTTTATGATGAGGAAAAATTGGTCGCAGATGATGTTATTTCACACATGTGAGCTGTCATCTCACTCATAATTCAAATCAGCTCAATAATTTAAACTTTTTTGACATGAACCAATATGGACATACATGCGGAAATGGAATTCACACTTCCCCCCCACCTATATTTTCACATGTGAGGTGGTAAGAATGATTTGATAGGGCAGGGAATAGTTGCATTCTATAGAGAATGTCCATATTAATGTACATCAATTAAATGAATCTAATAAAAGGTAATTAAGATATAATAAGTTGATGCACACGTACTTGAATTCTTGGAAGATTTGTTGCAAAGACTTTGGAGAAAGTACTAGTCACTTTTAAGAAATCAGTTGAGAAATTAATGAAAGTGGAGTGGAATGAGGTGAAATGGAATGAAGTGAAATGATGGTGGCATGATGGAAGAGAGAGAAGGGTGGAGATGGATGGGCGGATGGGTGAAGAAGTGGACCCCCACAAAATTGGAATTCTTTATTATGACAAGTTATAAATCTTAGTTAGCTAGAAGGAGGGACACTAGGTCCACTTCCTTCGGCTGTAGGAAGTTTGGGTGATGCATGCTAAGTGAATTGTTGTAGGAAGTCCTCCTTGGAATTTGGCTTGTGGTACAACCTCAAGCGATGATGGTTGACAAGCAACTTAAATCTGACAGGTTCAATAGTAGTGATTTAAATATCCCCATTGGGAAAGACTTTAGGAGCCTCATATGATACTAGCCACCTTATCTACAATTTTCTTGCATTATCTTGATACCTTGAGACATAGAGTAGTGCCTAGTCACCTGGATAAAATTTCTTATCCTTTATGAATTTTTCATGCCACTTTATTATTTGATTCTCCACTACCTCTATGTGATGCAAGGCTTCCTTCCTCATCTCATCCAAAGCATTCAACTACATGATTTTTTCCATTTGTTCCTTAGATATATGCATCCCCAAGTCTACTACAATCCTAAGAGTCTTATACTCAAATTCAATGGCCATCGTAGTTGTCTTTCCATAAAAGAGACTCAAATGAAATGAATCCTATAGTTGTTTTCTAGGTAGTTTTGTAGGCCCAAAAAACTTATGGTATCCTACTTGCCCAATCCCTTCTATGGATAGCCACTATTTTGTTCAAAATGGATTCAATTTCTGTATTGGTCACCTTATCTTGGCCATTGGCCTAGGGGTGATAATGAGTAGACTTCTTGTGCCTAATTTTTTACTCATTGACCAGTGTTGTAACAAGGGTTGAAGTGAATTGAGCTCCTTGATCAGTCACAATCTCTCTTGAAACCCCATACCATGTGAAAATTTCCTCATAAAGAAATTTTTCAACCTTATTATCTATTGCATGCTTCATGGCCTTAATTTCTACTCGGTTTTTTACATAATTAGTGCAATACCAAGTTATAGGATTTACCATTTGATGGAGGATCAATGGGTCCTACAAAATCCAATCCCCACTTATCAAAAGGAGTGATTACTACCTAGGGATAATGTGGCATCTCATCAAATTTGGTTGGTTGGTCCATCCTCTAACATATGTCACACTTCCTTGTATATCTCCTTGCATCCTTGTGGAGTGTGGGCTAGTAATATCCTATGTTCAAAATCTTTAGTGTTGTCCTCTTGGCTGCAAAATTCCCTCCACAAAGTTCATTGTGACATGCATGAAAAATATCATATGTCTCATCTTCCCTCACACATCTCCTCATGGCATGGTCTATTCTAGTGTAGAAAAAAGATCCAAAAATCCATGAGAAAGGAAAAAAAATTCAATGAGCACCCTCGTCTTTTTGGAGAGAAGTGAGGAGGAACTCTCCCTGTGACCAGATAATTAGCTATGCCAACATACCAAGGTGTCTACACACTGATGTAAAATAAATGGTCATCAAGGAAAGAGTCATCTATGACTTGATTGTCCTTTGATATAGTCAACCTCAAAATAAAGTCTTCAACAACATTGGCCTTCCCTAGTTTATCCACAATGGTTATTTAAAACTCTTGCATCAGTAATAACCATATTTCTAGCCTACTTGAGATATGGAGTTTATTCATGAGGTATCTAATGGTTGCATGATTGATGTGTAAAAATATCTATTAGCCTATTATGTAGTGTCTGGATTTGTTATTGGCATAGATAACTGCTAACATTTATTTTTAAGTCACTGTATAGTTTAATTCAGCTCCCTATAGATTTTTGCTGACAAAATAAATAGCATTTTGAATAGCTCCTTCTTCCTATCCTAAGATTGCTCCTATAGCATAGTGTGATGCATCTATATGGATGTGAAAAGGAAATTCCCAATTAGGTCCCTTGAGTGTAGGATCATGAGTTAAGTTGCTTTCAACTTAGAAAATGCCTTGTCATAGTCTTTTGTCCATTGGAATTCAACATCTTTAGTTAGGAGATTATACAATGGTGTTGGAATTTTTATGAAGTCTTTTATGAACCTCCTATAATAACCTACATGTCCTAAGAATATCCTAACATATTTTTGTTTTTCATGGATAGGAAGATTGGTGATCACCTCAATCTTTGTAGGATCTACTTGAATTCCTTTGTGATAGATGTAGTGGCCAAGAACTACACCTTCTTGCATCATCATGAAGCACCTTTCACTATTTAAAGATAGATTGTGGTCTTCACATATTTTTAGGACTCTCTTGATATTTTCAAATGCTTCATTGAAATAAACACCATAGGTAGTGAAGTCATCTATATATATTTCCATGCAATCATGAGATATTTCTGAAAATATGCTAATGACTGCCCTCTGAAAAGTTGTATGTGAATTGCATTATAGAAATGGAAGTATCGAGTAGTCTTAGGTCCCCCATGGATAGGTAAAGGTGGTCTTCTTGTCCTCTGGTGCAATTTGGATCTAGTTATAACCATTGAATCCATCTAGAAAAGAAAAGTATTTCTTTCCTACAAGTGAGTCCAAAACTTGATCTATGAAAGGTAAGAGAAAATGGTCCTTTTGGTGGCAGCATTAAGCTCCCTATAATCAACACAAACTTTCCACTTAACTCCTTTTTTGGGAAAAATCACCAATGGGAACACCCACTCGCTATCTGAAATGGGGTAGATAAATATTGCATCTAGCAATTTTTGTAGTTCCCCTTTTACAATTTCTCTCAATGCAGGGTTAATTCTTCTTTGTGGTTTCCTCACTGGTGTACAATGATCTCTTATGTATATTCTATGAGTGCAAATCTTAGGTTCCAATCCCTTCATATCATGATATTCCCATGCAAATGCATTCTGGTGGGCCTTTAGTAACTTTGCCAATGAAATTTGTTGGTCTTCACTCAATTTGTTGTTAATACTTAGATATTTTCCTTCTGACACCTACACTTGTGTAGTTAACTCTACGATAGCTACTTCACTATTTCTCTGTACCTTGAGTTCATATGGAAGAAATGTATGAGACATACCTATTTCTATAGGAAGTTCGGCTACTAGAAGAGAGGTCGTAGGAACAGTGTCTTTAGGAAGAGCGGTTGCGGGAAGAGCGGGCAAGAGTGTCTTCACCGAATCAACATATTTAGATGCATGAGAGGATGATTCTTCCTCTATCTCATAATAGTTTTGAATTATGTTAGAAAATACTTCATCTTCATCTAGAAGCTGCATGAAATAAATTTTTCCTAACATCATAATTTATGCCATAGAATTAACTTTCTTGCCCTCTCCACCAACATGTGGCCATACATGATCATTCCTATCATGGGATGGCTAAGTCGGAGGGTAGAGAAAAATATTTTTGGTGCTCTTTCCATAAAAAATGGTCATATCTCCTATCTGGCATCCAATATAAGACTTTTTTGTTGCTAACCATGGCCTTCCAAGAATTATGGGGTACCCGCCTAGTGTGGCTTTAGGATAAAGAATCATAAAAAAATTTGGGTACTCCCAAGAGTCTAGAATTACCACAAGATCCTCCACTATACCATTAGGCTTAATAGTAGAACTATCATCAAGCTACAAGATAGTAGGAGTAGGCCTCATGCTTGTAACATTTAGTTGCTATAGGATGTCCATAGTCATTACATTTATTATTGGTCCTAAATCAATCACAATATTCTTTATCTGGATCCCATTTATAACAACTCCTACCACAGGACACCCTGGGTCATTATATTTGGGAACAATCACTTTCCCAAGTATGATGTAAACTAGCTATCCCACCACATGAACTGTAGTGGGTCATTTCTTCTTCCTACCTAGCTTCTTAAGGCATGCTTCCTTGATCGATTTTCCATATATGAGAACATATTTTATAGCTTGAAATAGAGTTATTTGGACATATATATGCTTCAACTAATATAAAATGTCAAAATTTGTGTCCTCCTTCTATTCCTTTTGTTTCATAGTTTCCAACCTCTGGGGAAATGGTGGTTCTGGTTCAATCTTCTTGATTGGAATTGGTTCACGACGTTTAGGTGCAGTTAACTAAATGAGGACATTCATAGGCTCTTGTTCTTCCATAAGAAGCTCAGTGATAATGGGTGTGGAAGGAGCTGGAAAATTAGTTCTTGAACACAAGTGGATGTCACTTACACTCATAGCATATGTAGGGAATTGATTTGGATTAGCAGAGTATATCGTCTATTGTTGTGGTTTATTATTTAGGTTAGGTGTGGGTTGAGCTGGTAGTTGAGTAGGTTTAGGTGCATTTGGATTTGAACTAGCAGAACGCGGAATTATAGAAGGATGTTGGGGCTCAAAAGGTGGTTGCATTTAATTGGTTGTCTGGTTTGGCCATTGTTGTCCTCCCCTCCATTGAGATTCTTGTTTCCAATTTTTTGAAGGTGGCTACCAATTTCCTTGAAACTGCTGCCAATTCCTTTGAGGTTGTTGCCACGGGGGTGGAGATTTTTGGTGATTGGGCCAATAATTTGGAGGGTTATTCCAAGAATATGGTTGATATCCTCCATAATTGGATGGATATGGGGATTTCCATTGGTTACCAGATGAATAAGAATTGAAACATGGCCCAAAAATAGATAGTGGATCTGGTGGCATACCCTATGTTCAAACTCATGGAATCCTTTGTGCAACATAGTAGACCTAATCATATTCACCCTGGATTGGCTTGAACTCGGGTGCCATCTGCTTTTTTTCAATATTAGCTATCATCTTGCATCTACAATCCTTCTTCTTTTGTCTATAATGAGGGAAATATTTTGTAAACATTGCCTTTGCCTCTTCTTGTTTCTTCTTGGCCTAAAGTGAATCAAGCTAAGTAGCCAAATTGTTTATGATGTCCTAATTGTAGTCTTCCAGTAAGTGAGTAATCTCCATCCTTGAAACTCCACTGGTAGATGACTTACCCATGGAGGATTGGTAAGCCATCCCTTTCTTTGAATCTTCCCTACAATAGTTATGACATATCTTCTTGGTATCCTCCCAAGGAACTTGGATGATATCTCATCCTCCTATCAGGTCTAGGGCATCTGTGCAACTATCATTAATTCCTCTTCATAAAATCAGATTATGTGATTCTTCATTGAGTGTATGGTGTCGAGATTTCTGTAGGAAAAACAAAAACATTGAAATGCAATCTTCTAGTCTCTCATCTTCCTTTTGTTGCATCCTAAAAATGTCATCTCCTCTCATGTCACTGCCCCTGTAATACTCATTGTATTTCTCAAGGAAATTTTTCTTCATATCCTCCCAAGTCTCCATAATATTTATGCCTAGGTTCATAAATAATCTTAATGCAACCTATTTCAAGGTGACAGGGAATAGCTTAAGCATGTGGGCATCAGTGGTATAGTCATAACTCCTACAAAGTATATCAAACTCGAACAAGAATGTATCGAGATCTTTTGTGACAAGTCCATAGAACTTATGATAGAGTAAAATTTTTTTTTGAGGTTGTCTACTTCATTCTTATGAGCAATGGGGAAAGGAAAATTTGGTTGGTTAGGTCTATTTCTATTTGCATCACCCATGCCTGCCTGATGAAGTTCCAAAGAAAAGGGGTTCTCAATAAGATTTTTGTCTTCAAAGGAAACTTCAGAACTGGTCAGATCTAAAAATACCTAAGAAAAGGGGTTTGGGTTTTCTTCTTCTTCGTCTCTTGGCAGGTTTTAATACTCAACTAGCTGGAATGGATCAGGATTGTTAGGAAGTAATCTCCCATGAAAACCTCTCCTCCTCCCTCTATGCATACGGTATCAAATCAGTGTCAGCCAACTTACACAAAGAAATGGAAAAATAATAGGGTGTAATTACTTTCCTAAGTGAGGGGTATACTAAGAAAAAACTTCTAGAAATACTACAACAAGAAAAACTATCGATGACTCCAAAGAACTTCATAGTTTGACACCATCCCCAACAATGGTGCCAAAAATGTCAGCCTCCTACAATTATTTAACAACTAATCCCTTATAGTTGTGATTTAGATATTGTAAAGCTAACCTGCATATCTATCTCAATCATCATGAAGGTGCATTTAACTTTTCAACCCAGGGACATAAACTTGAAATGGTTCAACACTATATGTGCACTAGGGATCCAAAGTAGCCACATTCATCATATAGCTAACAAAGCCACAATGTTGAAAGTAAATTTCTTGGAAGGAAATAACATAAGTGTTGAGCATCAACCAATAACTATACTAAGCTAAAATGCATGAAAAGAATGAAAATTTGAGCGAAAAAATAGGAAAATACTCTATCTACTTTGGATGTAGGAATAGTCACAAAAGAGAATTCTAGTGGTTGTAGGAACAAATAGTGCCAAATTCTTAACTAATTACTGAACATAAAATGATAAATAAACTAAAGGATGAAATACTCACCAAGTGGTCCCCCTTGGATGAGTATCCCCTAAAAAAATGTAAACTTAGATGCTTGAAATTATAACTTCATTTTATTCATTCAAAAAAATTAGTACAATCGAGAAACATGATTGTATTACTAGAAAACTAAGAGTGTGATTACATTCTCAGACTAAGCAACCTTTTGAGAAGGAGCATCCAAGTCCTATTTATAGGAAAATAGGCTACTAACTAGTCACCTAGCAAGGCGATCAACTCCAGAAGGTTAAGAGGACACCACTTTAGGGAAAACATAAAAAAAGTGGAGAGGCGATTAGGCATGCGTGGAATTCGGCCAGACATGTTTTCCTTAATGTAGATCTAGCACAACAGTAACAACTACATCTTCTGAATAGATAATCAAGAACATTTACAAGGCGATTATAATTTCAATTTTCATGAGGAATCTCTTGTCATCGAGAATGTTCCCTCCATTGAATATCACCTTGTTGACCATTATGGTGAATGACCAGCTATCAGAATCTTCCTCAATTGTAGGCCTCTAATTATATTTGCATGACAAGATTAGTACGCACAAAAATTGTATATTTTTAACTATCTAAAAGTGACAATCATTAATCCGCATGTAAAATTAGCATAGATAGTTCATATAGCATGTCAATGTCATTTAAAGGTTACAACATAAGCTTATGCCCAATGTCCAAGGTTTTAAGGAAATATCATAAAATATCAACATCCAAGCATCAAAGTCTATGACAACTGTAGCAAATGGATAAGAAATTCTATCAAAATTAAACCATAAAGTGGCCTCATCAGTATGGAATAGAATAAATACATTGTTATGGGGGAGTACCATCTTGCTACATGACACGATGGAAACTTGCTAGATATTATAATTTCTTTCCACAATAGACACTACAAAAAATCCTTTTGATTAGCTCCCTTTCTTGCTTCCACCCACTTTTTTAATGTATTTTTCTCCAATTTTTTGATAAAGTCCACACTATTTATCAAGATGGCTCTATTTTTGCATTTTTTGCACCGATCAGAATAAGTAGGGACTAAATTAGGCACAAATTAGCACCTAAATTAGTGCCTACATTAGCACTTAATTTAGCACCTACTTTAGAGTCTACTTTAGCACCTAATTTAGTGCCTAATTGAGTGCCTAATTGTTCCGATCTAGCAGGGATTAAGGGTTAAGGGATTAGGGGATTAAGGGTCAAAACATAAGGGATTTGAGGCTTAGAGGTTAGGTAGTTTAATGGTTAATGGCTTAGGGATTATGGTTGATATTATGTAATCTCTATATAAACTTTGATAAAAATAATAAAGGTATGAGTGGAGAGATCGGAAGGATTTTATATACCCTTAATTCCTAAATACTCAACCCTTAAAACCTCGACCTTCAACCCTCAACCCTAATCCCTCAACCCTCAACCCTTAAACCCTAATCCTCATACCTATATCCTTAAACCTCTACCCCTAAACTCTTAAACCCTTAAACCCTCAAGCCTCAAGCCTCAAGCCTCAACCCTAATCCCTCAACTCTATACCTTAGACCCTAATCCCTCAACCCTCAACCCTCAACCATTAAACTCTCAACCCTAAAACCCTAGTCTCTCAACCCTCAACCCTTAAACCCTTAATACCTAAATCATATAACCCTAATCGCTCAATTTTATAACCCTCAACTTTCAGCCCTTAAAATTTAATCATCAACCCTTAAACCCTAATCCCTCAACCCTCAACCCTTAAACCCTTAATCCCTAAATCATTAAACCCTAATCCCTCAATCCTATAACCCTCAACCTTCAACCCTTAAACTTCAACCCTTAACCCTTTAACACTCAACCCTTTAACCTCAACCCTCAACCCTTAAACCATAGTACCTGAATCCTATAACCTTCAAAATTCAACCCTCAATCCTTCAACCCTAATCCCTCAATCATATTCAACCATTAAACCCTCATCCTTCAACCCTCAACCCTTAAACCATCAACCCTCAAATTTTAATCCCTCAATACTCAACCCTTAAACCCTCATCCCTCAACTCTCAACCCTTAAACCCTCAACCCTTAATCCATATACCCTCAACCCTCATACCTCAATGCTCAACCCTTAAACCCGTAATCCCTCAACTAGCCTCAAGCCTCAAGATTCAACCCTTCAAACCTAAACCCTTAAACCAATAAACCCCCAAACCTTAAACCTTAATCCCTCAACCCTATACCTTAGACCCTAATCCCTAAACATTCAACCATTAAACCCTCAACCCTTAAACCCTAATCCCTCAATGCTCAACACTTCAAAATCAAACCTCAACCCTCAACCATAATCCATCAACCCTTAGTGTTGTCTCTAGAGTGGTCCTCTTGAATTATTCGAATCTATATGATTTGTCTAGACACATTTTCTATTTTTGTGTGACTATTTGACTGGGTTTTGGAGAGAGAGAATTAAAAATCCTTTCAGTTAACTTTTGAGATTATGAATGAAATAGAACATATTATTATCATAGATTCTCTAATATTAGTGTGTTATCATTCTGTATTTTTCTTATGTTTTTCATACTTATTTCTTCTTATATTTGAATGAATATCAGTTATTGAGCCTCAATACTGTGCTTATGTGAATGAATATGCTAATACAATAAATCATTTACTATGGATGTTTTTCAATTACATGTTCAAATTTATGTTCAACATAAAAGTGGAAACTATTTAAAAATAATAAAGTTAACAAAGTTTCTTATTTAAATAATTGGGAGTTATGTGCATTAATATTTTATTAACTTTTGTGTCTTCATGAACATATGTTGATACAAAATGAATGGAAGAAGCATCCAAGTAATCCTGATTTTTTATACCAACAATTCAAGGATATTGCAATAGGTAATTTGTATTGAAACAAACAATATTACTAAAGCATTTCAAAGTTTAGGCCATAAGAATCATCCCATTTTAAACATGGATTGTGTTAAGGCTAAAAAATCCTACCTCAGTATCCACTAATCTACATTTTCATCCACATTCCACCCACAGCAAAAGATCTATTGCCTCTGATTTTATGATTGACTTGAAATGCAAAAAAATTGTGTGACAAGATCCATTTCATAACTCATACTACCTGTAGACACCCAAAATTGTCCACGTCATAATATTACCTAGTCGATACATGACCTTGTAAGACATTTTGTAATATTTTATCTTAGGTCATTACATTATCCCACTTATCCCATTTCTTCCACTTAATCACCTTCCTAATTAATTAAATAAATATCATTTATTTAATTAATTCCCCCTTCAAATGTCATAAAATAATTCAAATTAAATATTTGAATTAACCCCTCACTTCTTGTCACATTGCAACATGTGTCACATGACTACAACTCTTCACATGCACAAATAATTTAAATAATTTTGTTATTTAAATTATGATATTCCCACTCACATACTATTTTTACCCCCATTTATTGTTCATCATAAGTATCTTTTCTTCCAAAATAAATAAAAGAATCCCACTTATTTCCTCACATCCTAATTTTAGCCTCATGTCATAACCCACTTAATGTGTGTCATAGGCACTAAAATAAACTTTTAATCCTAGTCATACATATCACAAATTTGACTTTTAATCTTGGCCATTGAATCAAATCAGCCTTCTCCTATAAATCAAGTCTCTCATAAGTCATTTGAGAGGATCTTCTTCTAGTATCCTCACTCCGCCAAAATTTCTCTCAATCTTCTTATTAATCTATCTATCTACTTTTCTTCTATTATCTTCATCTTATCGTTATGCTGCAAAAATGAGCAATCAACATATCAAATCATTCAATCCTTTAAAATCTTCCATTCTCATGTAGGTGGAGAAGAACAATGGAGATAAATCAATTCTAGCTTGGAGATCAGTTTGTTTTGCTTTCTTGTTTTGGTTTTCATGCTAGTTTGTGCTCTATTGTGCTTGTTAGGGTTTTTCATTATAATTTGTTTATTCATTTTTCTCTAATATTTTTACCCTAACTACATTGGTGAACCCAATGTGAATCCTTTGATCTAGCTTTCTTTTTTGTAGGTTTCATTAAATTTTTGTTGCAGATCTGCCAGTTTTTAGATGAAACCCCAGGTTTTACAAATTTCATCATATCTTCAAACCGGCTATGCATTTTTATACAATATTTTCATAGAATCTTATACATCATCTCAAGAGGCTACAATAGAAATATTGAGGATTTATTGCCATTTTTATAGGCATTATTGTGATTTTATGTTTTTTTCATAAAATTAACTGTGACCAAAAATTAGCAAATTTCTAGAAATTTTTACATTTCTGAAAATCTCTTGGATTTTTAATGGGGGTCTATTTTTTACATATTTAATTTAGAGGTCAAATACAATGCAAAAAATCTAATCTTTGTTTTCTATACGTTTTTCATAAATCCACATTTCTGGGTACAAAACAGGGATTTTTTCTAACTTCTTTACATTTGTGAATAGCTCTCAGAAATGTAGTAGGGGTCTCTTCTTTGATTTTGTATTTTTCAGATCAATGACATATTGAAATAATTGAATCTAATTTGGGTATATTAAAAACACGTATCTAAAATTGCAATTTCTTGATGAATTTTTTTTATAGTTGCATTATAATATCATTTTTTTTATTTTTTAGGTGATCATAAGGAGCTATTGTAGCAACAATATCAGTCATACACATCACATTGGAAATTGAAAACTTTCGGGTGCACTCATTCGATTATCTTTATTTCTCACTTGATCAATCAATCTTGTTTGCAAAACACTTAAATTTGGGGCTTTAAAATGAACATATTGTTTTCATTCACACTTTAAAATTGGACTTAAAAAGAAACATTGTCTTCCATCACATATTTTGACTTTGGTTTAAAAATAACAAGTTTTTGAATTTTTTTACACATATTTCAATTTTCTAAAGGGAAATTAACAATTGTGAATGTGAATCAATTGTGTGTGTGATAAAAATCACCTCACTTGCTTTTATTTTGTCAAGCCCTTCATAGGAGGCCTGCTAGGGGATTTCATCACACCTAGGGATGACCTCAATCAAGGTGTGAATCGAAAGACACGCTTGTTTGGGAATAAAAATATTGTCACTCTTGGCTAAGCCCCAAAGAGCTTTACACTTTTGGGAAGTGAAGGTGAAGGGTGAGTTACCCCTTTCTCCCGGCTGTATGGTAGGATTTTTCTTTTAAATTATCCCTAGTAAACCTCGTGCATCCTAGCATAAAACCTAATTAGCCATACCCAACTGACTATTTCTAGGACTTGTTGATGTGTCTTCTTTAAGTGTGTGCTTAATCATCACATTCATAATTTCAAATTCAAACTTCTTATGTGTCTTGCGTGTGTGATTCATGTGTGTATATGTGTAATCATTTATTTGAAAATTTCCATATCAAACTATAAAAACCAATACATAAACATATCATTCTAATCATCCTAATCATCCTTTTTCTAATCAAATTCCAATCAATTTCATCCTAATCAATCCAAGTCATCCAATCTAATCATTCTACATCATCATCATCAGCCTAATCCTAGGCAAGCACTTGCTAAAATGGTCCTAATCCTTAACGATCTTAGTCACAATCCCAAGGTCATACTTAGAGGAGCCCCTTCACCTAATCATGAAGATAATCCAAAACCATATATCCTCCAAGGTGGGTCAAAATTTTCTCGTAGTGATGATGAAAACTTTGTAGAAATCTTAGGTCACCTTAATGATACTTCGACAAGGGAAATACCACCATAAGTTTGGAATCATACACCATTCCATCTACTATTCCTCCATCACCATCTAAAAAAACTCCTATTTCAAAGCATACTAGTCCTACACCAACACCACCATCCAACTTCTCAAGCTCTAATCCATCAACCAAAGAATCCTTTAATAGTTTTCTCCAAAGATTACTACCACTGAATAGACCATCCCCATGTCAAGTACCCATTAATGAGCTTACCAATGAACCTTTGAATGCCATGCCTATTCTTTCGACTCTATCATGTGGTCCACAACCTATTGATCTTATATGTATAAGTCAAATTCCATCATGCCCTCATGTTTTTGATCATAAAGAGCATACCAATCCTCTTTTAGAGTCTTCCACTTCTATCTCCACTCAAATTCAAGAGCATTATCCTAAGCATGAAGAAAATTTAACCTCTCATTATAATCAAGATCTAGGCCCTTATAATGATCCCACTCATAACATACTTGCTCCTATTCATGATGAAGCTTCCCTCTATGATCTAGATCCTACCTATGATTAAGAAGGCCATGATGATCCACTTATCAAACTATATGCATTCCATGGTCAAGAGCCTATCACTTCAGCTATCCATGAAAAATAAACCTCCATTGCTCCTATACACCCCCTACCTAGTCTTATCCATGATCCTGCATTATTCACTTGTCATGTTGAGACACATGCCTCCCAAGTAAATTTAGAAGATCAAACCAATAGTGTGGATCTAAATGAACATAATCAAGATCCTAATGATCCTTCCACATCCACTATAAAATCCATTTCAAATCCATTGACATGTCCTATTGTTCTATCCATATTTATTCATGAATGTTTCTCCTTAGAACAACAATAACCTTTATCCACTTCACCTTCTTCATGTAATAATGAACTCAAGTGTAGTGTCCAAAACACACCTAATCACATTGTCCATCGCATGCTTCAAAACATGAACTATCAAGGTAAAAATTTATGCCTTCATGAACAAGGTGTTTTGGTTCCCATCCATGTCAAGTTCCCTCCACACTCTTATGGCCTTGGATATACACCCCAAGGACACCAATCTAAATATGTTGGTAGTTCTTCCATCCATCATAAGTCCTCTTTCCACCATAAATCCTATCATATGCCTAAAACATATGTTTCCATCCCTCCTCCATCATCTTGCGAATGTCAAAAGCATGTGACCGTACATCTTCCACCATCAAATTTTCCACCATTGCTTCCAACTCCTAATATCCCTCCATCTAATCTACCTCCACTGCTCCCAACACCTAATATCCCCATTATCCAATACCCTTATCCACCTATCAATAAATACTCTAGAAATCCTAATCATGACCAATAAATGCACACATTGTCTAAAAATGAAGCTTCCACTCATTCCACTATACCCATGGGATTGAAAAGAAAAAAATTTGATGTCTCTATGTATAAAGAAAAAAATCTAATGGGTCCTCATGCCCTAGGACAGAAAATAAAAGAATCAAATAAAAATCCATCCAAAAATCAATATAATCCCATACCTTCAAAAGAAAAATAAAAATGGTTTAGGTACCTAAGAAAAAGGAAAACAAGTCAAAGGAGGCATCTACATCTCAAAAATATCAACCATCCACTTCCACCTCACATTCCCACTCTATTCAAGAATCTCATATTCCATCCCACAAGAAAAATAAAAGTCATAAAAATACTAAATCTATGTGGGTACCTAAAGCACTTCATCACCCATCTCCTTAGAAAACATCTCCATTACTTCCTACACACCCTCTACATCAAAATCTTCAACATTCATCACAGTGTGTGCAACCATTGGTCATGGTTCCCTTCCATTTCAAAATAACTCCACATACCTCCATCTCCTCATCTTTCATCCATTATCTTACATATCTCCCCCTTCACCTTCCTATGGTCCATGCTATTGGATAAGCCTCACATTCATCTCCCCTACATAATCCACATCGTAATCCACCAATCCCTCCATAATCCACAACATAATCCATCATCTACCTACTCCATCTCTCTTTCATGTCATCCCTTACCAACATCTATGAGCACAATGACATTTGACATGGTCGATGCGATGACATCCATATCTAGTGGGACTATCACCTTTCATGGAACTAGAAACTTGAGTCCATCCTATTCATATTCCCCTTCTCTTATCCAAAAATAAAAAATGACAAAAAAAGAAAAAAGTAAAGAGAAATCACTTCGTCCAACGGTGAAAACCTGGTAAACAGGTGCCTTGGATAAGTACCATGATGAAAACCTAGAAAACAAGAATCATGTGTAGGTTGATATTCTATGTCACTTACACTTGAGGGCATGTTGTCTCATCCTACCATATCATTTTTTTTTAATCTTATCTTACCATATCCTATCTTATCATCCTTGGCCATCATACCCATATACTTATCATATTGAGTCCATTCTTCCTCTCTTCCTCCCTTTTATCTTGATAAAAATATGGGGAAAAATGTTAAAACATGCTTTGGAAATATTTTGATATACCTCATCCTTCCAAACAAGCCTATCATTATCTTAGCATCATAAGCTTTGTCATGAAAAATCCTAAATATTGTACCTAGAATGGGGCATGCTATTCCTATGTGACATAGTCTTTGGAGATCACATCCTTGCTCTCCTATGATGCATACATCCATTCCATTAACTATGACCTATCATTTTTATCCATCCATCTATCATGAGCCTTTTATCCCTTATTCTATCACCCACCCCTTTCATCCGTCAATCTCATATATCTCCTTGCACGTAGACTTTATTTTTCCTTGTCACTGGTATCTAGCACAAAGGCTACCCAAATTTTCATCTATTGACATATCAAAACATTTTAAAAAAGTCCTGAAAAAAATGAAAAAAATTTGAAAAAGGTCCTAAAAAAATCAAAACATTTCAAAAAATCCAAAAAAATCAAAACATTTCAAAAATCCAAAAAATCCAAAAATCAAAACATTTCAAAAATCCAAGCAATAAAATCAAACCAAATCACTTCTTCCATTCAATTAAACTTCTTCAAATCAATTTCTTCATCAAATTATCTAATCACATCACTTCTTCTAATTGAATCCATTCTTCTAATCAATTGCATCACTTCTTCTGATCAAACCCATTCTTCTAATCAATCTAATCATTATCATCAAATATAATCATTTCTTCATTAATCCAATCAATCAAAATCATTCCAAGTAAATTATTCCTCAATTTAATTCATCAATCATCATCCAAATCTTCAAATCAAGCATCTTCAATCATTTTGAGCAATAATACAAATTCAAGTCAATCCTTAATCCATACCAAACAAGATAATCAATCAGGTAAAATTATCTAATCACATTTCGGTCTTGATCCTAATCTTGTTGTAAACCCAATCAATCAATCAATCAATCATCCTTGTGTTGATGTAGGGATATATCATTCCACACAATGACAACACTATCATCATAATAAATCAATCAATCAATCATCCTTATGTTGATCTAGGGATATATCATTCCCCACAATGACAACACTATCATCATCAATCAATCAATTAATCATCGGTTTACAACTTGATAGGGGCAATGCCTTTTTTTTTGGTATCATTTATGCATGCTTTCTTGCTTGCTTGCTTTCTTGTGTGTTATCATTTCAATTTTCATTTTCCTCAAATCCAAATCAATCTCAGCTAATATTCATACCTTGTATCTAGACAAGGTTGTATTATGTTGGGGCATGAGACACATCATCACCTTGGTCCTTATAACTTGTTGCATAATGTCTAGTGTTATATCAAACATATGATTGCTCACTTTATTGCAGCATAGTGTTTCATTCTTCTTTTCCATCTACTTCTCTTGTATCATTCATCTTATCCCTCCTTTATCATTTCATTCATTTTGAGAGCATATTTGTGTTTTTCCAACCCATATATCCTCTTAATGGGGCATCATCATCATTATCATATCCTATATCATCATCCCATTTATTAATATCTTTTGCATCATCATATTCTTCTATCATCTCTTTCCTTAATTCATCTTACTCCTCACTTCCTCAAATAGTCGGGGCATCATATTTTTTTTCATCTATCCATAACTTAGCTTCTTTGAAATGATGTTACTGGACATAAATCTCACCATCTCGAACATCATCTCAAAGAGGGGAAAAATGTAGACACCCAAAATTCTCCATGTCATAATATTACCTAGTTGATACATGACCTTCTAAGAAATTTTGTAATATGTTATCCCAAGTCATTAAATTATCCCACTAATCCCATTTATTCCACTTAATCACCTTCCCAATTAATTAAATAAATCTCATTTATTTAACTAATTCCCTCTTCACATATCTTAAAATAATTCAAATTATTTATTTGAATTAACCCCTCACTTACTGTGGCTTTGCAACATGTGTCACATGACTACAACTCTTCATATGCACAAATAATATAAATAATTTTGTTATTTAAATTATGAGATTCCCACTCACATCCTATTTTTAACCCCATTCATTGTGCGTCATAAACATGTTTTTTTCCAAAATAAATAAAAGAATCTCACTTATTTCCTCACATCCTAATTTAGCCTCATGTCATAACCCACTTAATGTGCGTTATAGGCACTAAAATAAACTTTTAATCCTAGCCATACATATCACAAATCTGACTTTTAATCTTGGCCATTGAATCAAATCAGCCTTCTCCTATAAAACAAGCCTTTCAGAGGGAATTTGAGAGGATCTTCTTCTAGTATCCTCACTCTGCCAAAATTTCTCTCAATCTTATTATCTATCTATCTATCTATTTTTCTTCTATTATCTTCATCTTATCATTATGCTGCGAAAATGAGAAATAAACATATCAAATCATTCCATCCTTCCAAATCTTGCATTCTCATGCAGGTGGAGAATAGCAATGGAGATAAATCAAATCTTGCTTAGAGATCAGTTTGTTTTTCTTTCTTGTTTTAATTTTCATGCTAGTTTGTGCTCTATTGTTCTTGTTAGGGTTTTTCATTATAATTTGTTTATGCATTTTTCTCTAATATTTTTACCCTAACTACATTACCACATCCATCAATTAGTCCAAAATTCCATTGACACCATACCCCTCTCTAAAATTATTTAATCAACACTATTGGCATGACAATACAACATCGAGGGGACTCTCATCATAGTCATGATGATGAATCGATGAAGGAAAATAATATAATATACATTATCTGTGTGACAACTATTTTTCGAGCAGACTCCTAATATGGTCCCCTTGGTAGACTAACAAAGCTAACTAAGATGGATTCATCAGAGTGATTAACACACATTAGTAGAGTATACCTTATTTTTCCCTCGATAGCCTAAGAAAAATACATTGGTAACACCAAAGCATATCGGGGAGAAGTGACACTATATCCCACTGATGGACCAATGCATTACATAGTAAATATGTTTAATAACAAACATGCAATGGGAAGTGTATCGAGGGAATAGGGGGCTATTGAGCTAAAAAAAACTTGGTTCACCCAATACAACAATAAAACAATCAAGGGAGAAAGGTATCAGGAGGATTTATACCTATCAGTGGAATGTGAATAGTGGTTCCCTTGATAATTCAATAATGCATAAAGAGAAAATCCATACCATGAATAATCAAATATAATCCAAGGAAGGATATCGAAGAAATTAAAGTATACCAGGGAGACATGATCCGGTGCCCCACTGATGCCTTAAAGGAAAGATAACAACATACGAGTTCATTGATGAGAAAAGTGGATATTGGCGGAAGTAAAACCATAGTCCCTTTGATGCAATCATGATGATTATTTTCAATTGATGTGGCAACCTGAAGATATCATTGAGATATTCAAATTAAAAATTCTCCCCGATGACAAGATTGAAAGAAATTAGGTCATTTATGAACCAAATTCGAACAAAGTATACCCCAAATGAACCACATTTCTATCATTGAGAATTAGAAAATCTTACAGAAGGTAGTAATAGTGTAAAGAAACTGGAAGTACACCATTGTTGCATAGTTCAAGGCCAAAGGAAGCAAGCACAACACAATTAAGTATATGAAACCCAACTGAGAAATTTATTTCAAATTAAAAGAATTACAAAAAGAAGCTAGAGTATTGGACAATGGAAGGAAGTTCAGGAACACAAAAGACTAAAAAACAAAAAATAGAAGCTAGATTCCTGAACCAAGACTTGCTTGACCAATCTCCTGGGTCAGGGCCGAGACCTAAGAGAATTGAAAATTAAAACCCTTCCATGGATAGATTGTGGGATAAACACAAAGGTTTAGGGGATGTATGGGCACCAAATAGAGGATATGAGTTGTTCATGTATCATTATAGAAAACAATATAGGTTACAACCTGTTTGCAATCCATGGAGATTGAACCTAGGGAAAGTGGTTGTACCTAATGTGTTAATCAATACAAAGATAATTAAGGATCTAGCTACCAGATATGACCCTAAACAACAAATTATCCAATCGCATGATGACTCTAAAATTATCATTATATCCAAAGACTTCATCTCCATTGGTTTCCAATTAGACCGCTCCATGAAATTTCCATTCATGTTGAAAGACCTTTTGAAATAATATCATCACATGAAAACTACCACTACACAAGCCCCAAGAGGAAGGAAATCAGATCGAAAGGTTTTCTAGAAACAAAAACCCTCCCTTTCATGAGGAGTTATTTCAAGAATATTTTCAATATACATATTACACTCTTGGACAAGTATTGGGAGTGGAGGTTCCACCTCTCATGTCAATTTCTCCAATGTTATTGGAAGTGGATGTAGAAAGAAGAGATGCTAGATGATTTCATTATGCTGGTTACCTAGCCAATATTCTAAACCAAGGAATGGAGAGGATTGAAAACAAAAATGATTTCATTAATTTTAAATATTACTCCTTGTTCATGCACTTTCTCTTATATGAAGGACAAGCTAGAGGGTTTTGGGGAGAAGAATTGAGGATAAGGGATGTAGATGAATATAGAAATTACAAATTAGTTTAGTTGTGGACGTCAATGATAGCAGATACGGGAGATCCCATTATCTATACTTTGAGGAGTATTTTGTGAAACCATTGTTGAAGTTGTTAGGGAATCCATGTGATTATAACTTGTCTCCTAAAATACAAAGGTTTTTGAGACCAAAAGATAAGGATCCCAAGAAAAAGGTGAACCATAATTGGGGAGATTGGTACACATTCTCTGATTTCACTATGATTCAAATATACAGGCTCAAAGGAGCCTCACACTTTCTATCAAGGACAGTTCTAGATAGATTGGCCTATTTAGAGATTGTAATATAGTTGGCCAAGTCAGATACAAAACATCATAATGGGTATAGAAAGAAATCCATTATGCCTAGTACTTTATGTTTTGGAGATTTTACAATCGTTTCTAGTGAAGGATATAGAGGAAATTGACAAAAAATTGGAACTCTACAATTTTCCTTTAGGAAATGAAAGAAATAATTTTGAAACAAAAAAAATTATCAATAAAGAAAAATTGTCACAACAGTTATCTGTATATGAAAATATGTTCTTAGTTGATGATGTGATAAGGAATTGCAATGAGGCTTCAATAAAACAAATAATGACCATATATAACAAGATTATGATCGCTGAGGCATGGAAGAAATAAAACAACCCATCATACTCAAAAGCATTCAATGAGGTGTAGGAAATTTTGGAGAGAGTTGAGTAGCTCATCACTCATGTGGATGAATTGATTAAGTATGTGCCCCCAATATTATTTGAAACACCTAAGACAACTTAATCAAGAATGCAAGTTGGTATTTGGAGCCCCTTATTTACATACCCTCACAACCCACTCCTAAGGTAAGTTTCTTTATCAAATTGTCTATTCCTTTTGCTTCGATGACTACCCCTCTATGCTTAATGTATCTCTAGTCTAACTGATAAACAAATTGATGGTTGATAGATGATTGATGTAATCTTATTTAGCATGAGTTTCCACATTAGCGATTGTTTATTTCATGTAATATTCCATGTACATTATTTTCTCAAGATGTTTGTGTGTATTTTGTAGTACCATTTCTTCATCATTTATTTGTTGTAATGCAAGAGGTAGAAACATGCATATCTCATCCTTCCAATCAATTTGTTCTCTGGTATTACCAAGGTATTAAAGAGTGTTGGGGTTGGATCAAAATAATCAAGATCATTCATAATTATATTGTGATATCTATTATGTGACTCCACCAACTTATTATATGCTTACAGTACTTGATCCTTCATAGCCTTCTCATTGATAAGCTCCTCTTTCTTTTCTATAATTTGTTGTTGCAATATCTCATTTTCTAAGAGAGCTGAGTGTGTTCATTTAAATAATTCCCAATATTTATTAGTAGGATCCATCATATTGTTTAATCTTAGCTCGACTATTTCATATACAACATCGTACTTGGTGGTCTTTATTTTTATTTCTAGTTCATTACATTTCTTTTGAGCCTTCTCATGGAAGTGTTTCCAATAGATGAAATCTATCATTGCATCCAATACCCTCTTATCATTTTCTACCCGTGGTGAATATAGTTCTGATGAAGATGAGGAGGATATTCTATCTCTGCTACTAGCCACTTCTTTCTTTAGTTTATCATTTTCCCTTACTAATTTCTCAATTTGTGCCTTATTGAACTTTTCCATGTTTATGATTAACTCTGAAGCTTGTAGCTTCTCGTACAAAAGGGGAAACCAAAGCCTCATTTTATAATATATCATTATCATTAGGAAAATCAAGTAGATCACATATCCTTCCATCCATTTCATATCAAAATAATTATGTTAGTAATGCACATCATTTAAATCAATATAATGGAGAAGACTACCTATATTTCATGATCTATTTTCAATGTTTAATTTTTGTGTTGATGTTCATTTCGTTGTATCCAAATTAGTTCTCGTAAATGATTCAAATCTATATGATCTATCTGGACACATTTGTTGTTACTATGTGATTTTTTTGATTGGGTTCTCATGAAAGAGAAGTATTTTTGAAAGGTCGTCTCTTTTTGTAAAAGGCCTGAAGCTTGTTGCTTCCCATATAAATAGGAAACCAAGGCCAATTTTGAGAGGATCATCATATCATATTCCATTTTCATTTCTATTATAGTAGGCATTAGTAAGAAGATAGATTACACATTCCACCCATTTGTATCATATCAAATAATTCTTCTATAAATGTATATATTTTGAAACAAAATAATGGAGAAGATTTCTCATAATTGGTAATCTATTTTGGTGTTCAATTGTTGTGTTAAATTCCATGCTTATCTGTTACTATGCTAGTGTAACTTTTGAGCTTATGAATGAAATAGAACATCTTATTATCAAATATTCTCCATGAATGTGTTATCATTCTATATTTTTCTTATGTTTTCCATACTTATTTCTTCTTATATTTGAATGAATATCAGTTATTGAGCCTCAATACTATGCTTATGTGAATGAATATGCTAATACAGTAAAGCATTTACTATGGATTTTTTTAGTTACATGTTCAAAATTATGTTCAACATAAAAATGGAAACTATTTAAAAATAAGAATTAACAAAGTTTCTTATTTAAATAATTGTGAGTTACGTGCATTAATATTTTATTAATTTTTGTTTCTTCGTGAACATACGTTCATACAAAATGAATGGAAGAAGCATCCAAGTAATTCTAATTTTTTCTGCTAACAATTCATACCCAAGATTGAACAATTTAAGGATATTGCAATAGGTAATTTGTATTGACAAAAATAATATTACTGAAGCATTTCAGATTTTATTCCATAAGAATAATCCTTTTTTAATCATGGATTACAAATAGTTTTGAAAATTTTAGAATTCTTGGTCATTAACATAATTTTCTACCACAATGTCATCCAGTGTATCATTGTCAATGTTCATATGTTATTTCAAGTATTTAATATTATCATCATCCTCATGTTGACCTACATCATCTTCATCATCATTGAAATTTGACTATAGACCATCTATATTTTTACAAGATGTATTTGGATCATCATTTTCTATACCACCCATAATGTTTTCTTCCATAACATCATCTAACTCTAGATTTTGTCTTCTTGCACTTGAACATAACCATCTTCAACATCATAATGGATGTTAATTTATTTAATGTTCTCTAATCCCTCTCTCTCATTTTGTTGGCCATTCTTATTTTTCTCAGTATCCACTAATGTATCATCAAATACATGCATTAATATTGGATCATAATGTATGACAAATATCCATTTCAGGTCCAACATATCTTCATATAAAAATACCTACACATGAATGACATACGTATATTAGATGTATGTTATAAAAATTTTATTGATTAATAAACACATGTATATATTCACAATAAACTATGAACTAATAGATTAATGATCACTACCGCTTCTTGTTTGAGTTAAAGAAATACCTGCTCAAAATGAATTGGTAGAACAAAGGGCTCCTTATCCTTTGGTAGGAACCATGAGGAATCTATAGAAAAAAATCCACTATGGTTATCATGTCTTTGTGTCCTCTCAAATGATTCATTCCATCTACACTTAAAATACAACATTTAAAAGAGCGATAATCCAACTCAATAATTTCTTGTATTTTCCCAACATATTGTAGATTCCCTTCAATTATATACTTATCTTTTGAGCTTGATCGACTGGATTTCTTGAAGTTAACCATGATGCCACAATCAAAGAATCATCTCTTTACATCTACACTTTCTACATGATAATTTCAACCATATGCCCACATTGTTGGATATTTCCTCACCTATGAAAGACCATTTATTTAAGTGAAAACAAATATAATGAAAAATATTAAAATAGTTAATAGTGTCAAACCTATAAGGAAGCAACCTTTTGTAAAATTACAACTGAACCTTTCTTTGACATCCTCTAGACATGTTGGTTTCATATTCTGTTATGTTTGAATATATACCTGCATCTTCTATTTGATTTTGAATTTGTTCAGTAACCCATTCTAGTGTGCAATATTTTCCCCATTCCCCAAGTATATTAATGGGTATTGGATTATTCCTTGGGTTCGATCTCTTAAATTTTCTGGACTTGCTTCTAACACTTCTCTCTTTTTATCATATAGATCAATCCATTTTTTCATAAAGTCCATGTGGTACGGAATGAACTTGTTGAGTATAGAGCTTTCGTCTACACCTATTATATGTCAACATGTTTATTTAAATCTACAAATGTCATGTTGTTAATTTGACAAATAAATTATAGAGTAAATTAATGATTGCAAGAAAAACAACCACACTGGTCATGAATTTACTTACTAATTTCTACTTGAACACCATTAGATTGTGGTTTTTATGCATCAATAATATTTGATGCTCATTCTTCATCCTAGAAGCATGGCCCATATTCAAAATCCTTACCAACGAATTCACATGGGAAGAAAAATTCTTCATTCAATACATACCCTTCAACCATGCAACCCTCTGGATGTGCCTTTTGTCAGACATATATGTTTAGAGTTTTCATTTACCTCTCAAATAAAAACATCCACCTCATTGATATGACACCCGCCAATTCAATGTTATCAATTAGGTGTATAAGTAAATGGACTTGTATGTCCATGAAACTTGTAGGGAGCTCCTTCTCAAATACACATACAATTTATGCAATTTCCTTCTTCCATTTTGACACTTCACATTCATGGATCTCCTTGGAGGTCACCCACCTAATTTATAAGAATAGTAAATTAGTATGAACCTTCAATCAAAAATTAAAATGCAATAAATATCTCTATGTCTCTCTCACATGAACATTTCATATAACCACATACCTTGTAAATGATGACAATCGACTTATGGCATTCCTTAAGTCAACTGTAAGAAAAAAACCCCCCCTAATTGCCAATGGCATGATATGCTATCAAACATATTTATGAAAAGGTCATTAGTATTTTTTTCTCACACAAAAAATATCAAAATATATTTAGTAATTAATCAATGGGGCATGTGCAAGATCATCATGGAAAAAATAGGCCCTTAAGTGGCAATAAAATTCAGAAAAATCAAAACTAAGGCAACTTGACGTAAAAATTTGAATAAGTTAACTATATTACTTCAAAAATATGTAAGAATAGAATCTATTTAAAATTGAATGTAGTTTCTAAACAACTGGGTTTTATTTTATTTAAAAAAAATCTATTCGGTGAAAATTTGAAATTTCAATGCAGTAGCACTTAAATTTCAGGGAAAAAATAAGAAGTAGGTGTCTGCCTGACCACCCTAACCACAATAAAATGATAATATTTTTGTATAATATTTTAGATATAATTAGAAGACTCATGTCCCGATGTGATTCATATTTGTTTATAATTTGTTTCCAAGTAAATAATTAATTATGATTTTTTTATTACAACTTTTAAAAATTATAAAAATTCGTACGTTTGACCACCTTAACTTGGTCAAAAATTCATCAAATTAAATTCCTTTTTTTTTAATCCTATATTATGTGAAGCATAAACTATGACGCGTGTTTCAGATTCAAAAATTGTGATACCCTTTGAAAGTTATAGATGTTTTTGAATCATCCTATCAATCAGGAATTTAGTCATAATTCAAATAGAAAATGAATAATAATTATTTATTAAATTCAAAGTAAAGAATAATTTATATTGGTGGAAAGCTAAGAATCTCCTTTAAAAACCCTTTTTCGGTTCACCAATTTTGGGTAAAAAAGAAGTCGTCAGCCACATGGGCCATCATATCACTTACGTATCGACACTTTTTGGTCCATCATGATCCTACACATACCCAATGTTATTAGTAAATGTTAAATGATGACATATAATACCTTCATAAAATTATGAAAAATCATGTGTTTTAAATCCTGTGATATGTCCATCAACTATAAAAGCTTTATCTAGTGATGACCCATAGCTAGTAGGTATCCTTATTGAATGGCTGACATTTTTTAGTTTTTCTAGCTCTTTTTTTCTCAAAATCCATGGAGCTTCTGCATATGTTTCATTTTCCCTATTTGGCCACAAATTTTCTATCAATTTTGGTACATGAAAGAGTAATATCTTTGCTCAAAGACAAGGTGTCCTTCTCTTTGCCTAATATATGTTGAAATATATAATTTGGGACATTTTTGAAGATGTGCATAGGATATAATAGGTGAGATATTAATAAATACTTTCAGTAAGGGAGGTCATAAATATGGATCTCCTTTTCATTCCTTCTGGCATATTAACTACAACTTGTTCTGGTTCTTCAATTGAATCACCCTAATTAAAAAAATCTTCCCAATCTTTCAATTCAACATCTTCATACTTCTTAATCCAATCACCTAGACCCATAATCATGGGAGGGCCTCTATTTTCAACGTTTCCATCAAATTGATTCTTTAGGAGATTTCTAAACTTATGAACTAGTGGTAGAAAAACCATGTTGTTTGCGTAAATAAATTTATGTAGATCTTTAGAATATCATCCTTGAAAATTTTTTTCACATCTTGGACATGCAAATATCCCATTTTTTTGAAGCCCTGAAATTCAATAAGTAATGTTAATAACATCAAAAAAATAGTATTAAACTATGTATGAAAGTTGGGTTGAAAATAAATTATGAGTGTAAATACGTAACTATTTTATCTTACCAAAACAAACACCAAGTCCCAGGAAATCATGAATAGTCAAAAATAGAAAACCATACAATATGAAGGACCTATTTGATGGAGGATGTGATGTCATACATTCTTATGCATTTCCATGACAATTGCATCTCATCAATAAAAGGTGCAAGATAATCATCCATGTTTTTAACTTGATGTTTTCCTAGAACAATGAGAGTCAACATAAGGTGTTGCTTTTCTAGCACTCATCCATGGGGGAATATTTTATACTATCAATCGGACTGGCCAAACACTATAATTTGAGCTCAGGAAAGAGAATGGACACACTCCATCAATTTCAAGACCAAACTTGATACTAAGGGGTTCATCTTTGAATTTTCTTGGCCATTTTCCCTCTATGTGTTTCATTTCTTTGGAGTCAACTATAATTCACATGAATACATCTTTACTCTTGTTCTTTTGATGCTAGTCCATCAATTATTCAAGTGACTTGCAATAAAATATTCATTGAAGTCTAGGTACAATTGGAATGTGATGTAAAACCTTCTTTGGAACTATAGGACCTTGTACATATGTACAATATCTCTTCTCTTTGCATATAGGGAATTATACCTTGTTTTGATATTCATATCTATATAAAATGCAATCATTTTTGCATGAATGAATTTACTTATATTCAATCCCCAACTCAACCAACAATAGACGTGCCTCTCTACAAGTTGATTGGCAACACATTCTCTTCAGGAAATATTTTAGTTTTCAGTGCCTTGTAAGATTTCCAAAGATTAAATCAATTGAATGTTTGACTTATGATGAACATGTTTGATATGTCAATCTATTCTAGGAATGTTTATATACAATATATGGTTTCAAAATCCCCTTAAAGGAACATAAACAAAGTTGATGAATGTTTACAAATTATGTACACCAATTGACAATGCAAAGTAGGAAATAGATTTTAACTCACTTCAGTAGGGTAGTGAATCCTTTGTCTGGCCAACCAAATAGTGACTTGATTTCTAATAATATTAATGTGCATGCCATTTTTGAGGTTCTACTTGCACCCAATTTGAACACGGGTGTCTTTTTTACTTGCTTGATGGATTCTTTCAGGTTACTATCATCAATATTACGTTGGTGGTAATTACCCCTTCTATTATCGTTACTATCGACTATATGATCATTAATGTCATCATTGTTTCCATCCCCAAAGAAACCTGTAAGCATTTCATTCAGTCCTTCTTCATGCACTGCATTTTCACTATCATGATCATCATCATTAAGGCTAGGTGGCATGTCATCAATGTATGCGGATCTCATCAGCTCTTCAAATTTCTTAGTTGGTAGTATTCTCTTCAATGTTGCTATTTTCACCTTGGTATTGTGTAAAGGATGGTTTGGATCATCTTGTCTAGATCTTAATAACCTATTTGGATCTTGGGTATTAGTATGTGTTTCATCAAAATATTCTACCTATCAACAAATTTAAGCATTATTTAATATTTGGAAACAATTGGATAATTCATAAATGTATCAATTTCAAAGAAATATAATCAAATATGGCTTAAAAAATAAAAATAAAAATTGTATGAACATATATACATCAATTGAATAATGAAACATTATTTTATATACTACCTTTTCTATAAAATAATTTAAATAAAACAAAATTTTGACAACATTGTTTATAAAACATCAGTCCACACTCATTTATTATTTTTTGGTTTTTTGTCGTTAAGAACATCCTTAAGGAGACCTTTTTCTTCCCTTTTCTTTCACGCAGGAGTGTGTTTTAAGAAGGGGTAATCAATAAATATCTCATCCCCAATGGTAAGGTCCATAATAGCCTCAACCATTATCAATATATCAGCCTCTCTTTGAATATCTCCTTCTTTATCATTTATAACCTCAACAAATTGACAATTCGGTCTTATAGTAGGGTCCCTTCCCTTACTACTATTTATAGATCTTGCAATATCTTTGTGTGTGTATGCATGTACATCTATATACATAAGATTACCTATATTCATTTCTTTTCCACTTTCCAATTGGAGATGATGTGTATACATATTCGAATTTAGACCATATGCTGACATGCTAGGCTTATATTCTCCTAGCCTTCTCCATTCACCACTATAATATGGAATTAATATCCTACTAGTTTGTTCTAAATTGTTTCTATGTTTAGATCCCACATATACATTTTGGAAAATAAAGCGGCCTAGATTCGATCCATGAATATTGGAGGGTCGTATCATGTAGTTGTATCCCCAAAATTGAAACACCGCGTACACTCTAGGTAGTTGTTGATCACTAGGCCAAGCACAATATTGTCAACAATCAAATGTCTCTCTGTAAATTGATCTCAAACTCAAGGGAAATTCATCATCTCCATAAAATTCATTCTCATAGGGTATGTAGTCCACCTTCCCCTTGTCTTTAAGCAAATTATGCATCTTTAAACCCGTTCTTGTTATGTTACTTGTTTTCATCAATTCCTCACCTTCTGAGCTAGTATATTGGCACATATTTTTTTTTTATGTATCATCTGATGAATTATCATTACCCTCTAGACTAGAATTCGATAATCCAAGAAACTTTAAACTAATAACTTTATCCTGCAAGTATCCATTAAGAAAAAAAATAGTTATTTAAATAATATATAACAATGTTTAAATGAAGAATACACGTTATTTATATCAAATTGGAAAATTATTTACCACAATTCCTAATGGATTTTAATTGATTGTAGGAGGCATACTACTGAATAGAAGATCATCATATATTTAATGTATTTGTTCAATTTATCATTTGAATTATTTCTTTCCACAACATACAAAACATCCACAAACAACAATTTTCTCAAGTATTCATCCCATGTACTATAGTCCTGACCAACCTCTTATTTAGTACAATCATTTGTTGTGTCTACATGATCCATTGTCATATCCTCTTCCACCCACTACCCTTTATGTGACTTAACAATTTTAGGTCCACACCCACATACATATCTTGTTCTTTTTCTAGTTGAATGCTCAGGCTCTACATTTACTCCAATCTCCATCTAAAATAATCAATAATATGCATTAATTTATTTCAAGATTGGATAATACATTATAAATTTCAATAATACTATGAAAAAAGTTGGACGTATCCAAAATTCCATTGGATCATTTTTTCCTAAGTTAAGTCAAAATTTGAGTACCTGATGTCCCGCTTCATCCATTGTGTCCTCATTTTATATGACACGATATGTTTCCATGGCCTTGTCTCGCCCCTATAATACACAACATAGTAAATAATGTTTAGTACACCAATTATATCATTTCAACGAATATGCTATCCAACACAAAACCTCACTTTAGTCATATTTGACATATTGATATCATGTTTTGGCCATCCTAATTTTCAAAATTTTCCCTTGATCATAGAATGACATTTAAACACCATTCCTATGAATTTTCAACCAATAAGTTTGACCTCAGAGGCCTCATGGACAAAAAATGACTTTATCTTCTCTATTTTGTAGCATTTGTGAATTCATAAACACCTTCCTCCTTTGGTTTAGATTGCTTTCTCTTCTTACCTCTATTGTATCTGTAGATTTTGTTGTCATATCTATTTCCACCTACTTTCCTCTCTACAATTTAGTAGTTTTGTGTCATCCACATCCTCTCTCCATGGCCTCCTCTATATCTTGTAATACACAACCATGACAATAGTCACATAAAAACTATGCACCAAGAGAGTATTTTTGAAATTATCTTGTTAATACACTCGCTTTTCATTAAGATGGACTATGAAAAATAAAATAAGACATTGCAACATTTTTCTCTTCACAAAAATTTTACATGCGAAATATTGACAACTAGAGCTCAAATATTATGATTACAAGATTACTATAAATTCACATAAAAAATAAATTTATCTACAAGCCGACTACAAATAAAACCTATTACTAGTAATTTTATTTGAACATCCCTTCCATGGTCCCTTGTTATCCTAGATGAAAGAAAACCTATTACTAATAATTTTAGTTGGTCTCTACCTTACACTTCTTCCAAAAGTTAATTAAAATTGTAGATACTTTATCTTTGAAAACTATAGATTGGATTCCTTATTTTTGATTGAAACCTACTTTACATTGGATAGTGTGAGAATATTTATCTTAGATAAGATCCAAAACTTTAATTTTTCATTATTGGTGTTTATCCTCCATAGAGGCCATGGTGAAAGTAGTTGGCTTGATTATATAGAAATCCCCTCATCAAATAAAAGCCAACAAATATTTACAAATGGATCAACCCATATAAGAATTAACAATTTACTAAAACTTTAATGAAATATTCATACATAGCATGACCTACTTTATGATGTATGGAAATCATATTTGTAGCATAATATGCTATGTAATCATAATTAGTATTGCATGGAAGTATAGCCACTAGCTAAAATATTTGACATCTTGATTAACCAAGATAAAGTATGAGATCTGAATTTATTTATTTGATAGGTAAAAGAGTTTGGTTTTCAAGTTACTAAAAAACAATACAACATTTTTTAAGTTCCAGCAAATTATGTTTTTATTATGTAAAGTTTCTAGGATGTATCCATTTTTTTCCAAGCTAGTTGGTGGTATGTTTTTGTCACACTACATTCCAATGTTATAAAACCCTTACTACTTAAAAATTTAACTCAATTCCAAATTTTTGCATAAGGAACATTTTGGTTAGGCACAACTAGGCACTAAATTAGGCGCACTTTGTGCCACCTTTGGCACCCCAAAGAGATTACATTCAAGACTATAATTTGGTGTTAAAATAGGCACTAAATTCAGCATTAAAACATACAACACAACAAAATAAACACAAAACAAAAATATCATGACTTGATGAATATTAAAAATTCCCGCCCGTGCTAGAGTTTTATTTTGTTCACCTAGTTTAACTTTCATACTAGGTCTTATATGGACTATATCACATAAAATTTTACATGATCCACGTATCTGCCATGTACATTGGCTTAGGGATTCAAATAAATTGGATACAAAACTCTATCAAATGAAACACATATCTGCCACGTACATTGGTTTAGGGCTTCAAAATGGGCCATATCTAGTAAAACTACAATTTGTTGAAATATATATTCCACATGTAATTAGTCTAGACATAGAAAGCTGGAATATTATTGGAAAATGCATTTTTGATGTTTTTGTTCAGGTATGTGTAACCCACTTTCTAATGGTTTGATTTATATTTCCTTTTATGCATTATTTACTTTCTAATAGGTTACAAATTATGTTATGCATTTTTTCCTTTTATGGTCCTTTCCTTTTTGAAAATGGTAAATGTTGTACAAAGTCAAATACATTAGTTTGAAAATAATATTGCATGCAATCTCATTTGGATTTTTATTTTCTTCTTGGATAAATAATAGCTCTGCATAATACATTGATTATGCATAAATCAAGTTTTATTTTTTTGGTGGCTTGCTTTCATACCACAAATAGGATGAAAACTTTCATACCTAGCAGTGTGTACTTCGTTTTCCTCCACAGACTGGATGAAAATAATTTTCCCTAGGTCGCCTCAAAATGTCAAGAAATAGAGGGAAGGGAGAAAAGGGCGAAAACTCTAGCCCAACCCACACCCAACCCAAATAATAAACCACAACAATAGCCTGTATATTCTTATGATCCAAATCCATTCCCTACATATGATGTGAGTTTAAGTGACATATGTATGCATTTAGGAACTAACTTGTCAGCTCCTTCCACCCCCATTATCACTAAGCTTCCTATGGAAGAGAAAGAAGAATATCTGACTAACCCCATTCAACCTTGTGCACCTAGGAATCCTAAACTAGTTCCAGCCAAGCAAACAGTCCAAGAACCACCATTCCCCTAAAGATTGAAAGTTGCCAAATAGAAAGAAGACAAGGAGGAAAATAATTTTGATATTCTAGAATAGATAAAGTATATATGTGTCCAGATCCCCCTATTCTAGGCCATAAAAGATGTTCCTATATATGGCAAGGAACTTAAAGAAGCATGCCTCAAGAAACTGGAAAGGAAAAAGAAGGACCCAACTATAGTTCATGTAGCAGGACAATTAGTTGACATTATGCTTGGAAAAGTAACTATCCCCAAGTACAATGATCCAAGTAGTCATGTGGTTGAAGTTATTATAAATGGAATAAACATAAAGAATGATTTGATTGACTTGGGTGCAAAAATCAATGTGATGACTAAAGACATCCTACGGGAACTAAACATTGCAAGCATGAGATCCATGCCTACTGTCCTGTAGCTTGTTGATAGTTCCACTATTAAGCCTGATGGCATAGTAGAGGACCTTGTGGTAATTATAGAATCTTGGGAGTATCCAGATGACTTCATGGTTCTTTCTCCCAAAGATACACTAGGCGGGTATCCCATTATCCTTGGTAGGTTGTGGTTAGCAACTGCAGATGCTTATATTGGATGTCAGTCAGGTGACATGACCATTTTTGATGGTAGGAACACCAAAAATCTTGTTCTTTATCCTCATGCTCATCCACCCCATGATGTAGATAATTTTGTATGGCCACATATTGGTGAAGAGGATGAAGAAGTTAACTATGTGGCACAACTCATGATGCTAGGGAGAAGTCCAATCCTGCAGCTTCAAGATGAAGATGGAGTTTTATCCAGTATACTTCAGAACCATTGTCAGATAGAGGATACATCACCTGCTCATGTGCCTAGTTTTTCTGACCTTATGAAAAGACTTATGTTAGTTCTGCCTAATCTTCCTAAAACAACTCTTCTAGTAGACAAATTTCTTGCAACCACTCTTCCAACAAACAAAATTCCTACAACAATAGGTATTGCACACAATGCTTCCATGTGAACTTAAGGTACCATGTATTAATGAAGCAGTTATGATAGAGTTAGTTACACAATTACATGTGTCTGAAGGATGATATTTAAATATTAACACTAGATTGAGTGAGGGACAACAGTTGACATTGGAAATTTTTTTGAAAGCCCATCAAAATGCATTCTCTTGGGATTATCATGATATGAATGGATTGGATCCAAAGCTATGAACTCATAGGATATATATCAAAGATGATTGTACACTTGTAAGGTAGCCACAAAGAAGAATCAACCCTGCATTGAGAGAAATTGTCAGAATAGAGCTGCAAAAGTTACTAGATGCAATATTTATCTAGCCTATTTTAGATAGCTAGTGGGTATATCTATTGGTGATTATGCCTAATAAGGGATGAAAATGGAAAGTCTATGTTGAATATAGGGATAAAAATGCTGCTACTAAGAAGGACCATTTCCCTTGCCTTTTGTAGATCAAGTCCTAGACTCTCTTGCAGGAAAGCAACTCTTTTTTCTTCTTGATAGATTAAGTGGTTACAATCAGATTCAAATTGCACTAGAAGACCCAAAGAATACAACATCCACATGTCCATGAGTAACATATTCCTATTCATTATTTACCTTTGGGTTATTATACACACCTACAACTTTTCAGAGAGTAGTCATCAACATATTTTTAGACATCTCACTTGACTGCATGAAAATCTAAATGGATGATTTTACAACCTATGGTGCTGATTTTGATGAAGCATTGGAAAATTTGAAGAAAGTCCTACAGAGATGTTAAGACAAAAATCTATCTTTGAATAATGATAAGTGCTTCATGATGATGTAGGAAGCTATAGTTCTTGGCAACTACATTTCCCACCATGGAATTCAAGTTGATCCTGCAAAAATTGAGGTAATTAATAATCTGCCTATACCTACAAAACAAAAGGATGTTAGGAGTTTCTTGGGACATGCAGGCTATTATAGGTGTTTAGTCAAATATTTTAGCAAAATAGCAACACCATTGTATAGTCTCCTGACTAAATAAGCTAAGTTTCAATGCACAAAAGGATGCGATAAAGCATTTTCTGATTTAAAGACAACCCTGATTCATGCTCCTTCTCTTAAGGGACCTAATTGGGAAATTCCTTTTCACATCCATACAGATTCCTCAAATTATTCCATAGGATAATTCCTAGTACAAAAAGAAGGATCCATTGAAAATTCCATTTATTTTATAATCAAAAACTTGTAGAGAGTTAAATTCAATTACAAAGTTACAAAGAAAGAAATGGTTGCAGTGATCTATGCCCTGAACAAATTCAGGCACTATATAACATGCTACCAAATATTTGTGCACAATTATCATGCATCCATTAGATATATAATGAATAAAACCCTGATCTTAGGACGGTTAGCTAGATTGTTTTTTTTATGCAGGAGTTTGACATAACTATTATGGACAAACCAGGGAAGGTCAATGTTGCTACAGATTTTCTTTCAAGGCTGACCACATCAAAAGATAGTCAAGCCATAGATGACTCCTTTTCGGATGAGCATCTATTCTCCATAAGTGTGAAGACACCTTGGTATGCTGACAGAGCTAATTACCTTGTGGAAAATAGATTTCCTCCTCACTTCTCTCCAAAAGAGAGAAGGGTGCTAATTGAAAAATCTTTTCCTTTTTCATGGATAGTTGGATGCCTATTTTATACTGGACCAAATCAAGTTATGAGAAGATGTGTGAGGGAATATGAGACCTATTAAATTTTGCATGCATGCCATGATGAACCCTGTGGAGTACATTCTATAGACAATAGTATAACAATGAATTTTTTTAACATAGGATACTATTGGCCTACACTCCACAAAGATGTAGGAAGATATACAAGGAAATGTGATAGATTCCAAAGAATGGGAAACAAATTCAAATGAGATTCCACTCTATCCCCAAGTACTAGTCACTCCATTTGACAAGTGGGGATTAGATTTTTTGGGACCTATTGATCCCTTATCAAATGGTAAGTCTTATATCTTGGTATGAACTAATTATGTAACTAAGGAGGTAGAATTCAAAGCCATGAAACATGTCAGAGACAAGAAAGTTGTAGAATTTCTTTATGAAGAAATTTTCACATAGTATGGAGTCCCCAGAGAAATAGTAGCTGATCAAGGAGCCCAGTTTACCTCAAAACTTTTTACAACACTAGTTAATGAATATAACATAAGGCACATAAAGTCTTCTCCTTATCACCCTCAAGAAAATGGACAAGTTGAGGTGACAAACATGGAAATTAAGGCCATCCTAACCAAAATAGTGGATATTCACATAAAGGATTGGGTAAATAGATTATCAAAAGAAGTTTGGGCTTACAAAACTACCTGGAAGACAACTACAGGCTTCACCCCATTTGAGCTACTATATGGGCAGACAACAATGATGCCATCGAATTCAAGCACAAGACTCTCAAAACTGCAGTGGAGTTGGGGATGAAAATTTTTGAGGCACAAAAAGAAAGGATCATGCAGCTGAATATTTTAGATCAGATGAGGAAATCAACCTTGCACCATATTGAAGTTTTGTAGAGTCAACGATTCAAATGGCATGAAAAATTTATCAAAGAGAAGAAATTTCAGCCAGGTGACTGGGCATTGCTTTATGACTCACGGTATCAGGATAACATAGGAAAATTGTAGACAAGGTGGCTAGGACCATATGATGTTGCTGAGGTCTTTCTCAATGGAGTTGTACAACTCACCACCATTGACCCTATCAGATTCAAATTACTAGTCAATGGGCATCATCTCAGATTGTATAACAGGCTAGCTTCTAAAGAAGAGTTCCTACAACAATTCATCCAACATGCAACACCCGAGCACAGTTCCTACAACCGAAGAGCTCCTACAACCAAAGGCAATGGACCTAGTATCCCTCCTTTTTGCTAATTAAGGTACATACTTGTCATAATAATGACTTATACTTTTGTAGAAGTCCATTTCTTTACCCATCCACCCACACGTCCATTTGTATCACCTTTCTCTCTCTTCCATCACTTCATTCCACCTCACACCATTCCACTTCATCATCATTAATTGCTCAATTATTTCCTAAAAAGGAAAATAGTAATTTCTCCACAATAATTGCAATGAATCCTCTACACAATCATGTTTGTACACATTTAGGCATGTGTGCATTAATTGCATTCTTAATTATCTTTTAGAGCATTTCATTTAATCATTGTACGTTAGTATGGACGTTCACATAATTTCTATAATCCCCCTATCAAATCACTGTTTCCATCTCACATGTGTGGACAAATGTCCAAATTTAGGTTAGGGGGAGGGGTAAGGAAGATGCATAAATATTACCGCATGTCAGTCCATGATTGTTTGCATTAGCAAATCTTGTTGAGCTGATTTAAAATTTGAAATAAAAGATGGCTCGCATATGTGATGTGACACTAAACTGTTGCCTCCATTTCCTCTCATCATAAATCCCTTTTTATTACCATTCCTTTCCATTATTCACTTTTTCAAAATCTTGAAGTGAAAATGGTAAATGGTAAAAAATAGAATGAAAGAAAATTCAGTCGACAATTTAGCTAGCAAATGAGCAAAAAGGAATTTTCTTCCAGATGAGAATTAAAGAATGGAATTTTGTAGAGTGACAGATTGATTATAGACAATGGGAGGCAGACTCATTTGAAATGAGCCCTCAGTTCATGATTCTTTATTGCAGGATGCACAGTGCTTGACCGAGTTTCGAAATTGTGGCTAGTTGGACTATCTCTTGAGGCTGGACGATTTTGACAAAGGTATTTCACTAGAGTTCGCCCAGACATTTTCAAATGGAAAAGCCATAGTAAAAGGGCTGGAGGTCATGGAAATTGAGGAACAAATTGTAGAAGTTCTAGGGTTACCAGGTGATGAAAAAATTTACCTTGTTTCTAGAGACGTCAAGTTAGCAAGGGCTATATTCACAATACATGGTGATCCTCCAATAACTATTGATAAACAGGGTGCTAAAAGACTCTCTTTGCTTGAGCCATGGAAGCAGGAAACCATCTACATTATTAGATATATCACTTGTGAGGGTCGATTGTAAAACCTGCATTTGGTGCATTTAAAACTATTGATTCATATAAGGCACGAGAGGAGGATGAATGTGCCCAATATCTTGTACAACCTTCTTTGCATCATGGAAACATAAACTCAAAAAGGTAGGGACAACTCTATTTCCCACCATTTTATAATTAAATTTTTGGTTGTAAAATATTTGCATGATGAAACACCTAGAATGACTAGGAGAATTTTCTAAAAGTTAATCAATTTAGACCTCAGCAGTTGCAACCTAGGGTTTCACCTCAGACATGAAGTTCTAGCAGAAAATTAAGCATGGATGAAGACACCCCTAGTGCTCCAACCTCTGGTGTTGACCCTAGTGTGAATTCTCCTACTGAAGAAAGGACTATAGATGTTAGTTCCTCTAAGCTGAGTACTCTGAAAGAGAAAATTCTTCATCAAATTTTGAGGATGATAATGTTCCACTTGAAACTGTGATAAGAACTAGGGCACAAAAGAGGGAGGTAGAAGAAAGAAAAGTAAAAACATGGACTATGCAAATAGAGACACCAAGTCCTAAGAAAATAAAGGCTTGTACTATTCCTCCTATATCAAAATAAAAACGTAGAACCCTCTCAAGAAATCAAAACCAGTTGTTGATATGCCTTCACAGAAAAACCTTGAGCTTGGTGGGACATCGTGTGAGAGAAGTGAAGCTCCAATGGAGCAGGAAAATGTAAAAGAAGAAAATATATTCGATAAGGTAGAAAAAATGACCCTCGTTGATCTTGTTGCCATTGCATAAGAAGTTGAAAATTGAGAACATGGAGAAAATCAGGAGTTCCTACAACAACTGTAAGAAAGAGAACAAGAGGCCCTACAATAAGAGGAGGAAATATAAATTGTACCTCTACAGCCTAAACCATTTGGGCATCATGAATCTATTCAAATAGTTCTATATGGAGAGAAACCATCCACAAAAAACCTAGTAGGAATTCATAACCCTCCTAATTTTTCGGTGCATGCAATAATTTTTAATTTGTGGAAAGAGATACAAAGAAGAGAGGAGGAGTGGGAAAAGGAAAATAAAATATTGAAAAGGGAAATCCAAGAGAGGGATGAGATTATTGAAGAAAAGAATGAAGAGATTGTCTTTTTGAAGGAGAGGGTGAGCAACATTGCAACCCCAATGCCACAAATTTTAGAATGCATAAACCCTCCAAGGGTTTATTCTCTGCACCCGAAAGAGAAATATATCTCCTTTAAAAAGTTAAGAATTATCTCAAGTTTGAACCCCTCTATTGAAACTCCTGCTGAATTTTTCAATTCTTATAAAATTGCCTCCCCTAAAATGAAAAATTTATTATGTGAATTTTATTTACACAATTTTTCTATAACTAAAGACCAAGACTGGAATCCACTTCTTTATGTGGGGGACATCCAATTGAGAACATTCTTGTCTTGGGTACAAAATGAGATTAGTTGGGGTGAAAAATATAATTCTTATAAGGGGAAAGAATCCAATATTCCACTAGCCATTACAGATGAATCAAGGAACTCCAAAGGAATTTACATAGACTAAAATAGAATTTTTTTCAGGTTGAGCTATGGTAACAAGATTATGCCTTGGATTGAGGCATTTTATAGTGAGTATGAGGTAAAAATAGCAGCAAAAGAGGACGCCATGAGATGATACCTATCCTAGAGATGGAACACATTAACTGATGAGTTGAAACAAGTTGAATCGCATTCCATCCACAACTATGCTGCTGCAATAAAAAGAATAGAAAGGTACATTCAGATTGGGAGAACAAAGGGACGAGAATGGCTTTCCCTGACTTTTCATCCACCTATCCTCATGTGGTCTGTACTAGATTTTAGGTTCTACCACTATGTCATTTCTGAGGAACATAAAAGATGGAGGAGACTTGATAGGTTTGGAGGATTCTAATAGAACCTTGATTCACCCACAATAGACACTAATATTGGACATTTATCAATTGCAGATTTCAGAGCCTTGACCAAGCAGAAGAATAACTCTTCCATTGCTAGAGGACCAACAAAACTCTAGGTTAGGGGGAGTGATGAGTATAGTTTTTGGTCTAGATATGGGTAGAATTTATAGTTTATTTTCTAAATTTACCATGGACTTTGATATTACATGTGTAGAAACATAAAAATAACCTAGGCTTGCAAGCTATAGTTTAATCCTTTTAGCATAATTAAGACATTTTAATTATGTCCTTGACTCACTTTCAACTATTAATTAAATAATTCATAATTATTTAATTAATTCATATTTGTTTATTCTTCATGATTATTAAATAAATAAATATTAATTATTTATTTAATGTGTCACTAATTGTCTAATGTCTTCTTACGATTAAATAAATTTCTTAATTTATTCAATTATTTTTGTCCATTATGTTTTCCAAATTATTAAATAAATAATTTTATTTATTTATTTAATTATGTCACTAATTAAGTCCTTTTCTTTCTAAAATTAAATAAATTCTTATTTATTTAATTTTGTCCCCTTTCCACTATAATTAAATAATTATGTTTAATTATTTAATTATTCATTAGTCTCTCATCTCCTAAATTAAATAAATTTTATTTATTTAATTTGGTCCACTCTCCTGAATTTTGAATTAAATAATTTATATTTAATTTAAAAGGTTCCCTTTGTCAAATTCTTCTATAATTAAAAAATATCTTTATTATTTAATTTCAACCTAGATTAAATAACTTTTTGCTATGCTCATTTTAAATAAAATTTATTTATTTAAAATAAGTCCCACCACCTAAAAATATATATTTTTATTTAATTTTTCCTCTTTTACTATGCTCATTTTAAATAAAATCTATTTATTTAAAATAAGTCCCACTTTCTAATTTCCCTCTTTGAGTAAATAATTAAAATTAAAATTATTTACTATCACATGACCTCACCACTTTTGAATTAGATTAATTTTTAATTCAAAAGTTCAACATCACCTCTTTAATCAAATAATTTTAAATTATTATTCGATTCTCCAACAACTTCATTTTGTGTGCCCAGAATCTCTTGTCACATGCATTGTCAACCATTGATTTGATTTTCTAAAAATCAATCTTGACCATTCATTTCGAATCGGACCCAGTGTTTCCCTAACCCTAATTGTGGGTTGTTATATTGAATCTCATTCATTAATTCTAGGGCACTTGTTTACTTTTAATCCTGGTCATTCACACAAAATTGCATTTTCTATAAAATGTCAATTTTGGTCTCATTTTGGCATATCTTGCATTTTCAGATCTTGCAATTTCATATCTTGCAACCTCATATCTTGCAATTTCATATCATGCAACCTCATGTTCTTGAAATTTTATACACTTGCATTCTTTCCATTTTTTCATAGGAATATTTAGATTTCATTTGGCACAATTTAGACATATCGAGATGCTTACGAGTTGCATTATAGAATAGTATTGCATGTAATTACTCAAATCCTTCAACATTTTCTTAGGGCTTGTCATTTTCATTAGATTTCTCATCATAAGTCTGAGCAAAACTACATATTTCAGCAAGTTGAGAAGGTATAATTGAGGTTAGTCATGGAAGATAAAGATATCTGGTGAGATTGTTTCATCTATTCCTTTGCACTTCATTATTTTTTGGGGTTTTTATGTTTTGCATGTGATATTGCAAACCCTAAAAGAGGTTCTCTAAATTTTCATGGGTCCAAGACATCTTTTTAGACTCTACTAACAAGTGGTTTTGTAGGTTCGATTGTCCAAGGATTTTATTTCTAAAACCATTTGTGCTTTTTTTAGATCAACAAACACTTCCATTGGTGTTTTAAAAAGAAACTTTTCTTATCTCACTTAGATTTAACTACGGGGTTAAAGAGCTTTGTTTGATTGTGCTTGAAGGTGGTAGGTGATTATGCTCTCACCTTGTACAAATTAGGTGATCAAAAAACCATACCCATCTATTTTTGTGTCACCCCGATTCAATAATAGAAGTATCCTCTCCCCTTGCACACTTGTGTGATCCTGGGTGTAAGATAAATTGCTGTTGACTCTTGGAATTGGGTCCACACTAGGTCAATTAGGGTTAGGTCAGCACTTTTTTTTCTGTATGGTAGTTTAAATATTTTGGGTTACTGATTTTTTGTTTGTAGCTTGTGGTAAGGAGTCTAATATTTGTTTTTTTTCTTTATTTCACAAATCTTAAACAAACAACTACAAATTTGCATTTTATTTTTTTACATTCATGAGTTAAAATGAGCATGCATGCATATTCGTTAGATAAAAAAAAACATAATCTTGCATCATGACACATTGGATTAAAATGAATTTGCATCTTTTCATAGCATTGGGTTAAAATAAAATTTTAGTTAGCTCACACTACAAACAGTTAAAATGAATCCCATGTTTTGACAAATACTACAAACAGTTAAAATGAACTCCATGCTTTTTATGTCTGTCAAAACATTTCATTTTGGGTTTAAAATGAACACCATGCAAGTGTGAGTTGAATTATTCATGTGCTCTCTCTTTGTTTTTAAACAAAGATCGATTTAACTATGAATATTTTGGCTCGCTTTTGTTAACCTTAGATTTTGGGCTTGCTTTGGTGGGAAAAAGTACTCACCCCAAAGTGACTCAAATCGGGAACACGCTAAAGCCAAGTGACGCCCAACTGGTATATAAATTTTAATGCTAAGGAAATCTTAGCATTACAGAACTTCTTGCGGACCAGCAATTGACTCCCCAGTACCCTTGTGGTGTGTCAAAACTTGTAGAGCGTAACCTTTGTAGACTGGGATGATAATGCCTCTCACGTGACCTTGTGAATGGGTGCCTGAAATAAATCCTTTGTTTTAGAAAACCACAAACCTTCTATTCTTTTGTGCAACAATGATCGTTTCAAAGGCACCTGCACTTGCGTATTTCTTAGTAGAGATGATCAACCTACCATGGAAGTTTCATGGAGGTTGGAAGCTTGGTTGCCCTGAGAAGTGATTGCATTGTAAGGGGGAGCCCATTGGGCCAAGCTTCTAAATTCATCCGCTAAGGATATGCATTTAGTGGGATCCATAAGAGTATTGTCCTTGCAACCATAGTATTTTTGTAAAATGACTTCTATGTGGTTGATTTTCATTTTTTACAACACCATGTGTTTGTCAAGTGTCTTCTCAAACATTCAAACAAATAAACATCTTTGAAAAATCTGAAAAATTCTTTCAATTTGATATCAAAAATCAATCCTTTTCTCATTGGCATACTTATCATTTTGTCACCTTGTCACTTGATCCTACAAGCAATTCCTTTGACAATCCAAATTGACACATTGGGAAAACTTTGAATGCTTAAGTGAACCTTTCCTAAAAATCATTTGACATAAGGCATCCTCTTTTATCACTTTGCATTGTCACCTTGAATAAAGCAGAGCCTCATGCCATCCACCATCATGTCTTCAAGCCACTTTCATATTCTTGCTAGTCGAACTGAATGAAAATTTCTCAGTAATGGTCAAGCCCAACTGTAATGATCTAAATATATTTCCTGCAAAACAAATCTTGGTTAGAACATGCATGCTATAAAAATAATCAATCAATCAATGGAATGAAAAGGAGAATATGAAAGAAATGGAATGAAACTGGAATAGTCTCACCCACTTCTCTCCTCCATGACTCATTTCCATTGTACCTCCTCAAGCTTGCTGTTATGATAATGGGTGCCCTCAGATTAGTGAGCAAACTCTATATGCCTAGCCCTTAAGAAAATTCCTTTGAAGGATTTATAAATAAATCTATGCAAACTAGAAAGTTAATTCTATTATGGAAATTATTAAATATGCCTAATGTGTGATATGAGAATACTAATAAATGAGACTACCAAAACAATAATAAATTAAACAATCGATCTTAAGAGATTGGATGCGAAAATGAGATCAAGATTGTCATTTTATAGAAAATGCAATCTTGAACGCATGGACAAGATGAGATATTTGAAGAATTCCCTAGAATCAAAGGTCAAGATTCAATAAGGAAACTCTCATTTAAGGTTAGGGCAAAATACCCATATGTGTGAATAATATTTAATTAAATGAATTAAATCAAGACTAAATGTGGCAGTTGAGATGAAATGAGTAAAAATTAGAAGACAAAAGGATGAGATTTTAGAAAATTAGTAATTTTAGAAATTACTTGATTTGTAGAAGAATATTTCCCTTTTGAATTAAATTAATTCAAAATAAGGATTTTGTGAGATAATAAGTAATTGATTTTTGAAATTAATTACTAAATGAAGAATCAGTTAACCATGTGAGATATTTTTAAATGATTTGTTTTATTTAAAAATATAGAAGTGTCACATGCCATGATTAAATAATTAAAAATAATTATTTAATTTAGAAGAAGTAGTTAATTAATTAAATAAATTAGCAAATCTATTTAACTAAGAGGATTTAGGAATTAGTGATATATTAAATCAATATATTTGTTTAATAATCAGGAGGACATTAATGATAAGGATTAATTAAATAAATTGATGACTTTATTTAATTATTAGAAGACTTTGATAATTAGTGACTGATTAAATAAATAATATTTATTTATTTAATAATCATGATGAATGAAAGATTATGAATTAATTAAATAGTTATGAATTATTTAATTACTAGTTGAAGGTGGGTTAGAAACATAGTTAAAATGTCAAAATTATGCTAGGGAAAAAGATGATAAAATATTGCTTGCGGGCCTTGGTCAGTTTTATGTGTCTACATTTGCCCCTCTTTGTCATAATGTAGCTTGTCGCGTTATGGCGAAGGAAACAAGTCAAGAATATGCCCCAGTGCTTAATAGTATGAGGAAGAATGACAAGGAGGTAGTGGTATGCCCCCTCGAGAGGACAGTTGGGTTCCAAGAACACAGGTGTGCTCTCGAAATTGATGAGAAGACTAGAATATGACGAGACAAAGAAATGGTAGAAAAAAAAAAGATGAATGTTAGGATAAAAGGAAATGCAAGTTAGTGCGGAAAATGAAATGCATGTTAAAATCCTTCAATATTTTCCAAGGTACTAATATGTGTTGCTTGAATCATCATTGGGCAGTAAAAATGACACAAATGGACAACAAACACTAGGGTATGACATAGACCAAGGTGTGTAAGGTCATCCAATTGAAAAATAGACAATCGCAAACAAGGAATGTCCTAACTCATACTAGAGGCCCATTTGCCCCAGACTTTTTGTCAAGACAAATCCATAGACAATAGCCAAAGAAAAAAAATCAAATAGGTCATGAGACGTCGTTGCACCTCTAAATCCTTCAGGGGACATCCTCGAGGTAGCTAGTAACATGACCAAAAGACAAGTCAATAAAAGGATAAGACAAAATAGCCAAAAATTAATAGTCATTTACTTGTATTGCCAATGTTTGTTTGTCGAAGATTAATTGTTTGAATGCTTGATAGTTTTGAAGGTTTGACGGTGCCTAAGGTCATGAAGGACACATCCTGAACAGGAAAATGACACTTTGATGAGGTCCGAATTCAAGAAGGACACATCTTGAAGAGGACCAAAAAGTGATGAGAGATTGACATTTTGACCAATGTTTTGGCAAGCTGACTGATTTTGACTGTATGATTCATTGGACTATGCTATCTAATTTTGGTGAATTTTGATATTAACATTTCGAAAGACTGCCTTGTGCCAAGTGCGACTTTGTCTGACTTATTTCACTAACACGACCATGCTTGACTTATGATTTTATTTTGACAAACCTAAAGGATTGACCTAATTTCTCAGGGATTCAAAGACGAATCTTGCCTACGTAGAAAATGCGCAGAGACAATGTAGTTCAGACAAATGACAAAGATTGATTGACATGATTGACTAGACTGACATTGATTTTGACTCTTGGATTTTGACATTGATTTGGATGTTTTTTTATTTTCTTCAAGACATTTTTCAATTTTTATGACTTTTTTTAGGACTTTATATGATTTTTAAGACTTTTTTCAAGACTTTTTCAGATTTTTATGACCTTTTTCAAGACTTTTTTGAATTTTTAGGTCTTTTTGATGTTTTATGAAAATTGTGACAAATGCATGTGAATGATGCCGATGCACATGAATCCAAGGACAACCATGATTTTTCTGCTAGCCAAGCTGAAAACTGAATGACAGGTGATGATTGACGATGACAACGTTGTTTGACGTGGGAAGGACACATCCCGAAACAATGTGAAGATGACAATGATATGACAAGCGTATAAAAGTTTGCAGCAGGTCTAGGGACAAGGCCAAGGAATGTTTTGGATAATGTGCTAGGGTGCCATATTATTGCATCTGAAATGACTTGGTGAGGGCTAGATGGGATGACAGAGGATCTGTAAACCATTGACAAGGGAAACCAAGGTAGGTGATAGGTATAAAATGACAATGGATGGCCTTGGTAAAAGATAGGAGACATGGATGGCTTAGTATGATCTCCAAGGATGATGTTGGATAGCGAAAAAGGAGGCTATGAAGGTAATGACATGATATTCAATGAATAAGGTATGACCAAAAGATAGACATGTCAAAAGTTTTCCAAAGCATGATTTGTGTTTGTGCCATAGTCTTTGTCAAGATCAAAATAGGTAGGAAAATGGATGTACATGATAGGGCTAAGATGGATGGATGGAAATGTCATGTGAAGGGAATGGGAGATGAGATGACTTTCCCCCAAGTGCAATGGTCCACATAGATGATTTATTCTACACATGATGCCTGATTGCTAGGTTTTCATCATGGTACTTATCCAAAGCACCTGTTTGCCAGGTTTTCACAATTGGAGGATTTTTTTAATTTTTTTCTTTACTATTTTTAAGATTTTTTGATTTTTTTGGTGTCACCAAGATGCCAGTTTGCCAGGTTTTCATCAAGGGATGATTTTTTCTATTTTTCCATTTTTTTTTTTTGTATTTTTGCATTTTTTCGGATAGCCTTGATGCTTTAGATGACCACTGACTGTGTTGAAGCCTTTGATGATGCCGATGTAGAGACTGGTGCCATGACATGCCAATAATGACCTTTCTGAAGTAGTTGCCTTGTCGGGATGATGGCGCTTGCATACACTTGATTGATGTCATTGTGATCATTGTTGATACTAGAGTTGGCCTTATCAGAATACGCACATTGTGATAGAGTGCCATGCGAGTCCTTATGATAGAGAGTTGTTTCCAAGATGCAACGAATTTTTGACATGGGATGTTTGGACTTTAAGGATGATGTAGGATTATGATGGATGATGGTGGAGGTGGACGAATTGGATGGATGTTTGGATTTAGCTGTTTTTACTCTCCAAACTTTGGGTGTTGTGTTAGGATGTTGTTTGGAACCAACATTTTCATATGTCTTTCTTGATGGCCATTTTGATGGAGGTGGATATGTATTGTATGGGGGAGTCCTCTTGTGTTGTGGCTCCACATTTTGATTGAATTTTGAATTTGGAATCTTTTCTTTACTTGATTCTTGACTTGATCCCTTTTGTTTTGGGATCCATTTTAGCTTCATTTGTCCACTTGAATGTTTGTTTGATTTGATGGCCTTTGAAATTTTATTTTGGATTTTATATTTGTAATACTTTGGTTGGTTCCAAATGGAAGGTTCATTGGTGGAATGATGGTTTGGGGTGTGGAGGGAAGGGGTATTAGCAACAATCTTATGACAAGGACTACTCATGATACCCTTTTTGACATTTGTATTAGATAAAGTTTCCCCCAATATCGAGGAGGGACCACTAACATTGTTTGATTTTTTGACTGATGGATAGCCAAGACCTTGATGTCTATAATGTACTTGAGCTTGTACAAGTTCCAGAATTCCTTGCTCGTGTAGGCCTAATCCTTTGCCTTGATAATGCATGTTCTGACAGATTTTGTTGGCGATGGGATACTTGTTACTTTGGAAGCAAGATGCTAACCCATTATTGGGGAGATTAATGCTTGGAATATTCTCCTCTATAAGAAAGCCTGCTCTGAAAAACTTAGATGATCCTAATTGATAGGATGTTGTAGCTTTACTGACATGTTGGACCTGTTTTTGATTAATATCTTCAGTCTGATTAGGTGACCTGTCAGATTCTGATGATTCTATTGGTGCTTCCAAGTCTATGTCAAAACCATCTTCGTGGTCATTGTCATAGAGCCCACTGAATTCAGCTATAGCTTGATCATTTGCAAATATGTCCATGTTAGAAGGCTCTTGTTCTCGTGATAGATCATCTATGTGTCCCAAGAAGGCAAGTGTCTCACTTTTGGGAGTGTCAATACTTGAATTTTCAAGTGTTTCATCATGAATGGCATAGAGGTTAAGGAGTGGATCGTTTTGGACTTCTTGATCAAAGATAGTGTCTTGATCAAAGATGGGTGCCTTTTGAATGTCATGATTGGAAATAGGATCTTGACCAATGATAGGGTCATCTTGAATGACATAGTTATGGATGGACTTTTGACCAAGGATAGGTGTCTTTGGTGTGCCATGATTGTCTAGGAGGACTTCTATAATGGACGTAAAGATGGAGTCATGGAATAGAATACTTTGATCTTCACATGATGGTGATGTTATAATGTTGTGCTTTGGACTTGCCTCTTGACATGTATCCTCAAGTTATGAGATGGTATGGGACTTTGGAGACCATGACTAGATGTGTTTTCATGAAAAAATGGATTTTCTTGGAATGGATTGGTGCATGACGGACTAGGATAGGACATGGAGTTTTGGACTTGGTTGAGGGATGATGGGCTAGAATAGGCCATGACCGCCTAACAAGGATATGATGTGGATGGAGGACTAGGATATGACGTGGGTGGAGGACTATTATATGACGTGAATGGAGGACTAGGAGATGATGAATGAATAGGATATGACATGAATGGAAGACTAGGATATGGCATCGATGGAGGACTAGTAAATGATGAAGGACTAGGATATTACATAAATGGAAGACTACGATATGACGTGGATGGAGGACTAGAATATGACTTGAAGGCTTGGACTGGATTGATGGATGGATGATTTCCCTTCTCAAAGTTAGGGTGGGTATGACTATTGGAAGTTTGTTGTGACTCAGTGCCATGGATGGTGTTAGGGGACCCTTGATAGTAGATGGATAGAGGACTATGACTTGTGGGTTGTTGGTAAGAGGTATAGATGGATGGAGGACTAGAGGTTGAGGTTTATTTGGACTTGCATTGGAGGTATAGCATTTTGAAGTCCCTAGCAAGTTGTGTCTGACCCTTACTATTGAATTGGCATTCAATTTGACTAGCAAGCATGTCATAGTGACTTGAAGACATGATAGTGGATGGAATGAGACTAAGGCTATGCAAAGTGACAATGAAAAGTGATAAAAGGGGATGCCTTATGTTGAATGATCTTTAGGAAAGGTTTTCTAACCACTCAAAGTCTAGCCAATGTCTCTGTTTGGATTGTCAAAGGACTGATTTGTAGGACAAGATGATAAAATGACAAGGTGATATTTCCACACTAGACTTATGAGTTGGAAGTAGATCACCAAAGGACAATGACTTAGAATTGATTTTTCGACTTGGTCCAATGACAATGTATTTTTGAGACAAATGGTTTTGACAAAGGAAGGAAAGTTTGCCTATCCCAAAGGTGTGCAAAAAATTTGAGGACTTTAGACTTTGCCTATGAAGACAAGGATGATGGGTTGCAAGCTAGATCAAGAATAAAATGCAAAGATGGATGACTTGGACAAGTGCTTTTCTGGAAAAGGATGTTAATAAAATTTGATTGCAAAAGTTTGGCCTCTGGTTTTTTGATAAGAAATCTATTTTTCCAAATGATAGGAAAATGCAACATTTTAGGTCTCAGATGCAGTGCAGTCTCAAATGCGTCGTTCTAAGAAGCAAATACATTTCATTTAATCAGATACGTTACAGGATTTTGTAGTTTTCTCTGCAAAAATGCAAATGCGGCGTTTGGTATTGCAAATGTGGCTTGACAAGTTAATTGCAGTTGGGGAGTGCAAATGCGATTCAGCAATAAGCAATTACGGTTCGCAATTGCAAATGCGATGTTTTATCAAGAAAATGTGTTGAATGATAGGATACTGGAAAATGCGACTCAAAATATGCACATGCGGTGCAATACAGCAGATGCGTCATGTGACCAGGCAAATACGTCAAGTGACAGCTAATTGCGGTGTTGCCAAGGCGATTAAAATTTGACAGTGCAAATGTGACTTAGGATGTAGTAAATGCGACTCAATAGAGAGATTACGGCTCAGGAGTTTGTAAATGTGACCCAGAAGAGCAATTGCGGCTCAAAGATAGCGATTACGGTTTTAACAGAGCACTTGCATCTCATGAATTAAATTTTGGAAAACAGAAAATAGTTTGACCGATTTGACAAGTTTTTGATCCAGATGTGTTGATGTTTTATTATTGAGGTTTATTTGAAAATAGTTGACACACACATAGAAACTAAACTACTTCAAAAAGACTCACTCTTAATAGTCAAAAGGTCATCATTGCAATCACAACCCACATCTTAAAATCACATTGACTCACACAGCCATGTCACCCCCTAGAGGGCGCCTGTGTTTTTGTCTTTTCCAGGTGCATACTCAAGGTGACGGAAGTGGGTACCAAATCCCCTGAGAAAACAGTCTGTGGTGATTATATGGTGAGTGTCTTGGGGGGAGATTCTTCCCTCCCCTTGCACCATGATTGAGATGATGTTTGGATACTGACTTGGCTGGCTTCTACACTATGGTTCTTAGTCAAGGTTTCCATTCGGTGCAGCAAATGATAAACTCCCTCAGGAGACCTCCCAACCTTTAGAACAAAGGTTTTGGGGATGGTTATCTTTGCACACTACCATCGAATTGTGGACTTTCCTTGAATTCGCTTTTGATTATAGTGGGTTGGAAAACCTGGCTTTGGTTGTTCCCACTTAGGTCGTTCCCATAGGGTGAGTACTTTTTCCCACTATGGCAGGCCTTCTAAAGGTTGTAATAAAACATGAAATGCTGAAATATAAAAATGGATAAGTCTGCCTTTTTTATCACCTAGTAAAGGGGAGAGCATATACCTATTATCCAATCAAAAATAGTAAACAAATGTTAAGTTTTAAACCCAAATGAAAATTTTCTATTCTAAGTGAAGATATTGCTTCACAAAAACATGGGGTTTATTTTAATCCAAACAAAAGTAAAATGTGGTGACTATCCTAGATTGATAAATTCCAAATTAGATTTTATATCCTAGGATTGGTAAATTCAGAATTAAGTGTCTATCCTAGGGTTGGTTTATTTTAATCCCATCAAAAATTAATCAATTTCTAGCTGCGGATGTGTCGGATCTAGATTACAATTCAGTCATGAAGTTTACCAGCTATTTGTGGCACGCCATGGAGATTACGGCTCGATATGGTGATTGCGGCTCAGGATCTAGCGATTGCGGTGCGATATGGAGATTGTGGCTTAGGAGCTAGTGATTGCAGCTCAGGAGCTATCAATTGCGGCTTGACGGAGCACTTGCGTCATTTTTGAATGGGGATGCAGTACTACATCATTTCGTACACTTGTTCCTGCAAAGGAAAATCCAAAGCTATATTAAAACCTGTAAAATGTGTTAGTGGGTCGGGTTCACCAATGTAATGATCTAAATATATTTCCTACAAAACAGATCTTGGTTAGAACATGCATGCAATAAAAATAATCAATCAATCAATGGAATGCAAAGGCGAATATGAAAGAAATGGAATGAAACTAGAATAGTCTCACCCATTTCTCTCCTCCATGACTCATTTCCATTGTACCTCCTCAAGCTTGCTGTTATGATAATGGGTGCCCTCAGATTAGTGAGAAAACTCTATATGCCTAGCCCTTAAGCAAATGCCTTTGAAGGATTTATAAATAAATCTATGCAAACTAGAAATTTAATTCTATTATGCAAATTATTAAATATGCCTAATGTGTGATATGAGAATTCCAATAAATGAGACTACCAAAATAATAATAAATTAAACAATCGATCTTAAGAGATTGGATGTGAAAATGAGATCAAGATTGTCATTTTATAGAAAATGCAATCTTGAACGGACGTACAAGATGAGAGATTTGAAGAATTCCCTAGAATCAAAGGTCAAGATTCAATAAGGAAACTCTCATTTAGGGTTAGGGAAAAATACCCATATGTGTGAATAAGATTTAATTAAATGAATTAAATCAAGACTGAATGTGACAGTTGAGATGAAATGAGTAAAAATCAGAAGACAAGAGGATGAGATTTTAGAAAATGAGTAATTTTAGAAATTACTTGATTTGTAGAAGAATATTTCCCTTTTGAATTAAATTAATTCAAAATAAGGATTTTGTGAGATAATAAGTAATTGATTTTTGAAATTAATTACTAAATGAAGAATCAGTTAACCATGTGAGATATTTTTAAATGATTTGTTTTATTTAAAAATATAGAAGTGTCACATGCCATGATTAAATAATTAAAAATAATTATTTAATTTAGAAGTAGTTAATTAATTAAATAAATTAGCAAATCTATTTAATTAAGAGGATTTAGGAATTAGTGATATATTAAATCAATATATTTATTTAATAATCAGGAGGACATTAATGATAAGGATTAATTAAATAAATTGATGACTTTATTTAATTATTAGAAGACTTTGACAATTAGTGACCCATTAAATAAATAATATTTATTTATTTAATAATCATGATGAATGAAAGATTATGAATTAATTAAATAATTATGAATTATTTAATTAATAGTTGAAGGTGGGTTAGAAACATAATTAAAATGTCATAATTATGCTAGGGTAAAAGGTGATAAAATATTGCTTGCAGGCCTTGGTCATTTTTATGTGTCTACACCTACTAGCTAGGGACTTCAAAACACTATACCTCCAATCCAAGTCCAAATCCACAACCCATAGTCAACCACCCAAATATCCATCTTACAAAAAATCCATAAGTCCTAGTCCTCTATCCATCTACTATCAAGAGTCCCCTAACATCATCCATGGCACTAAGTCACAACAAACTTCCATTTGTCATACCCACCCTAACTTTGAGAGAGGAAATCAACCATCCATGAATCCCAACCAACTATCCATGTCATATCCTAGTCCTTCATTCACATCATATCCTAATAATCCATCCACATCATATTCTAATCCATCATTCACATCATATCCTAGTCCTTCATCCACATCATATTCTAATCCTCCATCCATGTCATATTATAATCCTCCATCCAAGTCATATCCTTTTCATGCATCCACATCCTATTCTAATCCTTCATCTCATCCTAATCCTTCATCCACTAACCCTTTCCAAACCTCCATGCCATATCATAGTCCATTACACAAAAATCCATTCCAAGACACTCCATATTTCTATGAAAACAGATCTAATCATGGTATCCAAAGTCCCATCTTCTTACCTACACTTGAGGATACATGTCAAGAGGAAAGTCCAAAGCATGACATGATAACATCACTGTCTTGTCCAGATCAAAGTAGTCTATTGGACCCCATCTTTAAGTCCATTCAAGAAGTTCGCCTAGAAAATCATGGCATACCACAAACACCTATCCTTGGTCAAGATTCTATCCAGAACCATGTCATTCAAGACAAACCTATCCTTTGTCAAGAGTCCATCCAAAACCATATCATTCAAGATGAACCTATCCTTGGTCAAGACCCTATTTTTTATCATGTCATTCCAACTAAGCCAATATTTGATCAAGAAACTGATTTTGAAGAACTCCAAAATGATCCACTCCTTGACCTTTATGCCCTTAGTAATGAAACACTTGAAGATGACCCTCTCCAAACTTTAAGTATAGACACTTCCAAAAATGAGACACTTGCCTCCATGGGACACATAGACAATCTACCACTAGAACAAGAGTCTCCTAGCATGGACATATTTGAAAATGATCAAGATATAACTGAATTCAGTGGGTTTTATGACAATGACCATGAAGATGGTTTTGATATAAACTTCAAAGCACCAACATCTGATATGTCAAAAAATCAAGCTGAAGATGTCAGTCAAAAATCTGTTCAACATGTTAGTGAAGCTACAACATCCTATCAATTAGGATCATCTATCTTTTTCAGAGCAGGCTTTCTCATAGATGATAATATTTCAGGCATTAATTTCCACAATAAGGATGGGTTAGTATCTTGCTTCCTCAATAACAAGTACCCCATCGCAAACACAAAATTTCAGAACATGAATTATCAGGGAAAAGGATTATGCCTGTACGAGAAAGGAATTTTGGAACCCGTACAAGTTCAAGCACATTACGGACATCAATTTTCTAGCTATTCATCAGTCAACAAATCTAATGATGTTAATGATACCTCCTCGATACTGGGGGAAACTTTATCTAATACAAACATCAAAATGGATGTCATGAGTAGTCCCTGTAATAAGGTTGTTGCCAATACCCCTTCCCTCCACACCCCAAACCATCATTCCATCATGAAAAAACCATCCATTTGGAACCAACAAAATTATTATAAATCCAAAGTTCAAAATCACATGTCAAAGGCCATGGAATCAGACAAAAATTCAGGTGGACAAATAAAGCTAAAGTGGATCCCAAAACAAAATGGATCAAGTCAAGAAAAGAATGAATCAGGTAAAGAAAATATGGCAAATCCAAAAGTCAATCAAAATGTGGAGCCACAGTACAAGAGGACTCCCACATAAAATACATGTCCACCTCCATCAAAATGGTCATCAAGAAAGACATATAAAAGTGTTGGTTTCAAACACTATCCTAATCTAACACCCAAATTTGGAAAATAAAAACCAATACATCCAAACATCCAACCAACTCGTCCATGTCCACCATCATCCATCATAATCCTACATCCTCCTTAAATTCCAAACATTCCATGTCACAAATCCATCACATATTGGCAACAACTCTTTATCATAAGGACTATCATGGCGCTCTATCATGATGTGCATATTTTGATAAGGCCAACTCTAGTATCAGAAAGGATCACAATGAAATCAATCAATTGTATGCAAGTGCTATGATACTGACAAATAAAATACTTGAGAAAGGTCATTATTGGCATGTCATGACACTGGTCTCTACATCGGCATTGTCAAAGGCTTCAACATAGTCAATGGTCATCTAAAACATCAAGGTTATTCGACAAAATGAAAAAATACAAAAAAAATGAAAAATCAGAAAAATCATCACCTTGATGAAAACTTGGCAAACAGGCATCTTGGTGACACCAAAAAAAATCAGAAAATATAAAAAATAGTAAAGAGAAAAATTTCATCCAATAGTGAAAACCATTCTTATGATGCTCTGGATGAGTACCATGATGAAAACCTGGCAAATAGGCATCATGTTTAGAATAAATCATCTATGTAGACCATTACACTTGGGGGCAACTCATCTCATCTCCCATACCCTTCACATGACATTTCCTAGGACATTTCCATCTATCCATCTAAGCCTTATCACTTTTCGTCCATTTTCCCACCTACTTTGATCTTGATAAGGACTAAAATACAAACATAAGTCATGCTTTGGGAAAAAAATTTTGATATGTCCATTAATTTGGTCATACATTATTCATACAACATCATGTCATTATCTTCATAGACTCATTATCCCCTATGCGACATCATCCTTGGAGACCATATGATAATTCTCCTAGTCAAATCCATCCATGTCTCCTATCTTTTATCAAGGTCATCCATCTCTCCTACCCTTTACCTATCACCCTTCTTGGTTTCCCTTGGTAATGGTCTAAAGATCCCTCATCATCCCATAAAGTCCTCACCAAGTCATTCCAAATGCAACAATATGGAAAACCTGATGCATCATCCAAAACATTCCTTGACTTTGTCCCTGGCCCTGCTACAAATTTTTATCCTCTTGTCATATCATTTTCATCTTCACGTTGTTTCGGGATGTGTCCTTCCCACGTCAAACAACGTTGTCATTGTCATCATCACCTGTCAATTGGTATTCAGCTTGACTAGCGGCATAATCATAGTTGTCCTTGGATTCATATGTGTTCGGCATCATTCACATGCATTTATCACAATTTTCATAAAACATCAAAAATTCCTAAAAATCAGAGAAAAGGTCCTAAAAAAAGCTAAAAATCGTATAAAGTCCTGAAAAAAGTCATAAAAATTTAAAAATGTCCTAAGAAAATACAAAAGCATCCAAATCAATGTCAAAATCCAAAAAATAGAGTCAAAGCAATATCTTTTCAGTCCAATCAGTCATGTCAATCAATCTTTGTCATTGATCCGAACTACGTTGTCTCTACGTATTTGCTATGTAGGAAAGATTTATCTTTGAATTCCTGAGACATTAGGTCAATATTTCTAGGTTTGTCAAAAATAAAATCATGATTCAAACTTCTATCCTTTGGACAAATTCATTGGTCATGTCGAACTACAAGGTCTCTGAGTGTACGACATAGGCAAAGCCATCAATCGATGAGCCCCTCAGGCCACACTAGGTCAGTCCATTAGGGTTCATGGCACAACGTTTTCACACACGTCAAACTTTCTTCAAATTAAACAAATCTTCCATCAATCTCGAGCAAGCAATCTATCAATAGTTTGTTTCATCAGCAATTTCGGTCAATTCAACATATCAACAATGACATGTAATTAAATTATATCAAGAAAATTTAACCCGACAAAAACTTTGGGTTCTTCTTTAGATGTGTCCTTCTGAAGAGCAACTCTCGTCACTTCTTTATGCTTTTGGATGTTTCCTTCCTAAGCATTTTCCTCATCATCTGACATTTTTATGGATTCTCCTAACTTCGAGAATTGATCTCCTAGATATCAATGTCATTCAGAATGTGTCCTTGAATTTGATATCGCTCGACATTTGGCAACCTTGATATTAAAACACTTGGCAAACACTTGGCACTTGTCTTTGGACTTTTCATCATGTTACTAGTTTTTCAATGATATCTCAGCAACAGGATTTAGAGAAATAGTGATGTCTCATGACATTTTTCTTGTCTTTTAACACTCATGTTACTAGTTTCTCAGCGATGTCTTGACTACGGGATTTAATAAAAACAATGATGTATCATGATAGTGGCTTTATTTTGTTCTTTTAGTAATCATGCTGCTAGTTTCTCAAGGATGTCCTTGAAACAATATTTAGAGAAGCAACAACTTTTTATGGTTTTTCCTTCTTGTCTTTTTCTGCTTGCAGTTGGTTATGACAAAAAGATTGGGGCAATTAAGCTCTTAGTATGACTCATGATCATCCTTGTCTGTGACTGCTTGTCTCATGTGATGGTACGACCTTGCACACCTTGGTTTATGTCATATCATGGTGTCTATTGGCCATTACAATAATCTACCCAATGATGATTAAGAGCAATAAATATTAAAGTCTTATGGTAATATGTTGAAGGATTTGGTCTAGGAACTAACATGCATCTCATATAGGCATTACATCCATATCTTTGACTAACGCTTTCTTGTCTCATTGTCTTCTAGTCTTCTCATCAATTTCGAGCACACACCCGTGTTCTTGGAACCCATCTGTCCTCCCGAGGGGGCATACCGCAACCCTCCTCATCATTCTTCCTCATCCTATTTTGCACTGGGGTATATTTTTGGACTTATTTTCTTTGCCACAATGCGACTGGCTATATTATGACAAAGAGGGGCAAATGTAGACACATAAAAATGACCTAGGCCTGCAAGCTCTAGTTTAATCCTTCGAGAATAATTAAGACATTTTAATTATGTCCTTGAATCACTTTCGACTATTAATTAAATAATTCATAATTATTTAATTAATTCATATCTATTTATTCTTCATGATTATTAAATAAATAAATTTTAATTATTTATTTAGTGCGTCACTAATTGTCAAATGTCTTCTTACGATTAAATAAATTTCTTAATTTATTTAATTTTTTTTGTCCATTATGTCTTCTAGATTATTAAATAAATAATTTTATTTATTTATTTTAATTATGTAACTAATTAAGTCATCTTCTTTCTAAAATTAAATAAATTTTTATTTATTTAATTTTGTCCACTCTCCACTATAATTAAATAATCATGTATATTTATTTAATTATTCATTAGCCTCTCCTCTCCTAAATTAAATAAATTTTATTTATTTAATTTGGTCCACTCTCCTGAATTTTGAATTAAATAATTTATATTTAATTTAAAAGGTTCCCTTTCTCACATTCTTCTATAATTAAATAATATCTTTATTATTTAATTTCAACCTAGATTAAATAACTTTTTGTTGTGCTCATTTTAAATAAAATTTATTTATTTAAAATAAGTCCCACCACCTAAATTAAATAATTTTACTATCTAATTTCTCCTATTTTATTGTGCTCATTTTAAATAAATCTATTTATTTAAAATAAGTTCCACTTTCTAATTTCCCTCTTTGAGTAAATAATTTAAACTGAAATTATTTACCGTCACATGACCCCACCACTTTTGAATTAAATTAATTTTTAATTCAAAAGGTCAACATCACCTCCTTAATCAAATAATTTTAAATTATTATTTGATTCTCCAGCAACTTCATTTTGTGTGCCCAAAATCTCTTGTCACATGCATTGTCAGCCATTGATTTGATTTTCTAAAAATTAATCTTGACCATTCATTTCGAATCTGACCTAATGTTTCTCTAACCCTAATTGTGGGTTGTTATATTGAATCTCATCCATTGATTCTAGGGCACTTGTTGACTTTTAATCTTGGCCATTCACACAAAATTGCATTTTCTATAAAATGGAAATTTTGGTCTCATTTTGGCATATCTTGCAATTTCATATCTTGCAACTTCATATCTTGCAATTTCATACTCTTGCATTCTTGTCATTTTGTCATAGGCATATTTAGATATCATTTGGCACAATTTAGACATATTTAGATGCTTACCAGTTGCATTATAGCATAGTATTGCATGTAGTTACTCAAATCCTTCAAAATTTGCTTAGGGCTTGTTATTGTCATTAGGTTGCTCATCATAAGTCTAAGGGCAACTACATATTTCAGAAAGTTGAGAAGGTATAATGGAGGTCATTCATAGAGGATGAAGATATCTGGTGAGATTTTTTCATCTATTCCTTTGCACTTCATTATTGCTTTGGGATTTTATGTTTTGCACGTGGTATTGCAAACCCTAGAGAAATTCCCTTGGTTACAACATGTTGATACTTTTACATAGTTTCTCTCAAACCATAACACATTTGGGTTTAATTCCATTTTTTCCAATTTTAATGATATTAACCTATTATGTGGACTATCTAAATTAATATTGCATGTGGTTAATGAATGTTCTTAAAGGTGATTATAGCTATGTAGTTATTATGTATACTGACATTGCCATGCAGACATGATTGAGATTGCTAAGTTGAGAAACACCGCTGCCAGCTGGTCACACGAAGGTCAACTGGAGGATGACAATGGGAGATTTCCATGTCAGCCACATGTAACCACCTTATTCTAATATTTAATGACATTGAGAAATGTAGGCATTACTATAGTGGTCAAATTTGCATTTGGGCCTGCATGTCTGAACGAATTCCCCTGCATGTGTAACTGCCCTTCCACTATTTTCTCTACTTTCCCTAAATGGAGTCCTCTCAGTTAGTGGGAGTTGACTACCATATTTAGTTGATAAATAAGGTTTGGATCCTCCTTCTTTAGGAGTTAGTCTCTAAGATATTGCACAATCTGATAATACTATCAAACATACTCTTTTGTATTTTCACTTTCTAATGAATAAAATGAGATTCTAAGTTGAGTATCTGAGTTTGCATTAGTTTTAGAGAATAATCATCCAAGGGGATCCACTTGGTGAGTAATTTGTCCCTTTAGTTTAGTTATATTAGTTTTAGCTTATGTTTAGTACTTAGTTAAGAATCTGGCACCGACTATTCCTATAGCCAAAGCAGGCAGAGTAGTTTCCTATTTACTGCTCAGATTTTCATTTCTTTCATGCATGTTTAGTTTAAGTTTAATTGTTGAGTAATGTTGAACATTTAATTTGTTTCTTTCCATGAAATTTACTTTTATTATTAATTCTCTTAGTTGTAGAATGAAGATGACTACTTTGAGTTCCTAGTGCACATACTGTGTTGACCCATTTCGAGTTCACATCCCTAGGTTGATAGTTTAAATGCACCTTCATGATGGTTAAGATGGTTATTCAAGTTAGATGTCTAGTATCTGAATCATGGATGTAAAAGCTTAGTTATTGAAATCATTGTAGGAGGTCAACAGGGGCAACCCTATTCGTAGACCTAGCCACTAGTGTAATACCCCTCTATTTTGCCTTTTGGTTGGATAGTGTGTCCTTGTGTGGGTATGTTACTTTGATGTGTTTCTGGTTATTCAGATGTTATCTTTATTCCACATTTTGGATTAGCATTATGAATATTCAAATTAATGATGTTATGCTTTGGATTATAATAGTATGTTAGATTTGTTAGTTAGCTGCATTGTATTGGTGAAGAGGATGGTATCGCATCACTCGCTTGTGAGCGCCCTATGATCCTGTGATTTCCTCTTCACGGTGTGTATTTTATGTTTTTCATATTATATGTTGTTGTTTACTTGAATTGTAGGTTGACAGGTATAGGACATTGACTCCACCTAGTTTCACAGGTTGGAGCATTTTCAATACCCAACGGTATTCGATTGGAAGATAGTAGCTAGGTTTCTGCGCCAAGTCGTCACCTTAGTTCTTGTATGTCATCAGTTGTTTGTTAGGTTGTGTTGCTTTGAATATTGTGCCCTCTCCTCATTATTTAATTACAAGTTAGCAAACGGGTAATTAAATGGCTTAATGTATTTAAGTTGTGGAATAATTTGTTCTGAGATTATGTTGAAATGTAATTTATTTTATCATTAATTTAATTTAATTAATAAATAATTTAATCATTGATTAAATCTATTTATTAATTAATTAAATTTCTGATGTTGAAAGAATATTATTTATTTATGTTGAAGTTATTGTTATACTGTTGAATTTGAAAATAAAGAAAATGCATAAAAATCAATTTGAAAAATTTGGAATTGAAAAATTGAAAAATGATTTAAAAGTCAAAATTGAAAGTTTGAATTCAAAATTGAAATTGGGATATTTTCTAATTTTCTGTTTTGAAGAATTTATGAGGGTGGTTGTTGGATTTTAGGTTTTTATCCTCATGTTGTTGAATTTTTCTTCAATTTTATGAGGATGGAGTTTTGGAGAAGGATTGAATTTGAAAAGGAAAAGAAAATTTGTTTCAAATTTGTGGGTGTTGGATTTAAGTGGTGAAAATTGGTGGAAGGTGAGGAGGGAATCAAGCAAGGAGTTGGGCACCATCTGGACCTCCTCAAACTCAAGGATATCGGGTTCTTTGTTCATTGAATTTAGTTGTTTTTATTAAATATGATTGATGTTTGGAAACATTCAAAGTCTATGTTTGATCAACAAATAAAAAAACCCATGTTGAATCTTGCATTTAAATTAGAAGGAAAATCTTTAGTTGAAAATGGGATTTTCTTTAAAATATGAAAAATGTTCTTGGCTGTAAATAAATATTTCTATTTCATTTCCTCAATTTATTTCTTCCATGGGGATGTTTGAATCCTAATATATATAAATATATATATGTATTGATATATATATATATTGTAATTTGTTTAAAATTTCATCCTTGGAAGGGTATGTTGTTAATAAATTTTGAAATGGCCCAAGTTTGGGCGTGGGTTTCTAAAATCCGCAGGCTTTTGTATAGCAGAAATAAATAAATAAATAAATAAATAAATGATAAAAAAATAATAATAATTTTGGGAGGGCTGGGGGCTCACCCCCACCGTACCCCCCTTGGGAGGTGGGTGGAGGGAGCCACGCCCAGCATGACCCCCACCTCCTCCGTCTGTAGCACCCCGTCGCCGCTGCTTCCCCACCGTGGTCGCGGCTAGCGCAGCCACCACCACTAGCGGTGGTCGAGCACAGCCACACCACCACCAATAGTGGTGGGCTATGCTTAGCACAACGCCACCACCAGGAGGCAGTTGGCAAACCACCGCCGCCCACTGTCAATAGTCCATAGCCACCAAAAGAAAATGTGGCCAGGGAACGGTTGCCTCCCTACCCTAAACATGGCACGTGGCCCGAGAACCGCATGGCCACCCCTCTCAAACCTGCATGTGGCCCGAGGACGGGTGTTGACCCGGTTCATAGGAATTTGTTTAATATTATAATTTTATAATATTAAAATATAATCAATATTTTAATATTATAATTTTTATAAATATTAAAATATTAAATTATATTTTGAAAATAAGTTTTATAATATAGTGTGGAAAATTATAGTATATAGTTTTAAAACATTAATATATATATATAAATATATATTGCTTTAAAATATATTTATATGTATATTTATTGTGTAAATATATACTAAAATGATGTTTATTCAAACAGGTTTTAAGTTTAATTGAGGGGATTAAATATTGATTTAAATTAATCGCATGACTTAAATGTGATTGTGAAAATGAAAATGCAATACTCTCAATCAAACTATTGGTTTTATTTTAGAATAATATATCAGATGGAATATTATATTTGATGTTAAATAATTTGTTTTAGCTCATATACGTTAATTGTTTGGGAATGATTTTGTCGAAGAGAGGAAGCATTTATTTATTTAAAATGTTATTTTCTGAATAGTTGAAATAAATGTTTATTTAATATTTATTAAAAGCAATTAGGGAATTAAATATTAGTGTTAATTCCTCCCTTATCTAGAAAGAAGAATTCTTAATTTAGTTTTATCGATGTAATGAATTACGTAATGAAATGAGGAATGGATTTAGAATATCCAAAGGTAGCTTATTTCATGTGCCTTCAGTGAATATTCTCTTCGTGCTTTTGTTGGGAAATGGGCTAAAGGAGTGTTTTATTCGTAAGTCCTCCTGATGGGATTTTTAGTTCTGTGGTTGTCATGTGATGTTTGTCAACCTATTGTGAGTTCTCTTGGGTAGTGCATGAGGTTTTGTTTATGTTAGTAATCAGTTTTCACGAACAGGGATGTTTGTACCTCCTTGGTTTAGGAGTGGATTATGTGATTAGTGCCTCCTTGTAAGGAGTGACCTTGTTAAGTGGTTTGTTGCCTCCAGTGTTGGTGTGAGTCTCTTTTAGGTTTCCTCCTAAAGTTGGAGTGGTTGTAATACCTTGGTTGTTGCACTTTGTTACCTTGTTACGTCCAAGTGTTTGCAGAGGGTTTGAACTTATGTTGCCTTCTGAAAAGGAGAGGTCATGGTATCTTGTTTATTGCACCTTTTTATCCTTGGTGTTTGGTTGGTATGTGTGTTGTCAAGTAGAAGAGTGGCTTCCGTAGGGGCCAGAGCCTGGAAGAGGTAAAATTGGGTAACCTTTGGAAGTGGTCTAATCAAGTGATAATTAAATGCAACACTTAGAATATTAGGACTAACTACTCACTAATCAAGATAAGTATGCCTCACTCATAGGCGCAAGGGCTTGTTTAGACTTGGGATGAGTGAGAAGGCCATGGGATGGCAAGGTCATCTATCTTGTCTGTACGAAAGGTATTTGGCTTCGCATTAGTAAGTGTGAGGGCCGGGGATCGGTTTGAGGCCACCATCCTGACGATCCGTAGTGGGTAACTCATGACGATCTATGCAATGACACTTTGTCTAGGACAATAGTTGAGTTTTGATTTCGTATTAGTAAGTATGAGGGCCGAGGATCGGTTGAGACCACCATCTCGATGATCTGCAGTGGGTAACTCATGATGTGATGTTTGATGGCACTTTGTGTGACCATAGTTGGTATTTATGTATCGTGGGTATGGTTTTCGTAACATACCTAATGTGACCATGGTTGGTGTTTGATTATGTGTGTATGGTTCTCATAACATACTTGATCTGCTTTATTTCTGGAAGCACTGTGACCATGTAGAGTTGTACTTGTGTTATACTTGCATGATATTTGAGTTGTACTTGTGTTGTACCTACATGGTGTTTGAGTTGTACTTGAGTTGTATCTTGGGATGTACTTGTGTGACATGTGAATGGTTGTTTCAGTTTGGTTCAGTTTATGTTAGCCTGTGTCTAGAGGTAGATTGTCTTGACTAGGATTCCTGGTTACTATCTCCTAGCACAGGGGGTGGGCCTTTGGGTTCCACTTGGTTGGGTGGCATGTACCTAAATCCGTTGGGTTCTTTCTTCATGTTCATCTGGGATAGACTTCTAGTTGGAGAGCTCATTGGATTTAGTACCAATTCTTGCTTTAATTCCATTTCAGTTGATCTTGTATTATTTTACCCCTCTGTTGTTAGCGAGGTGGAAGTTGTAATTGTAATTATGATTATTGATCTTGTCTCATTCAGGGAATGAGTGTTGTAATCTTATTATTTAATTTGGATAAATTAAATTGAAAGTTATCTCTTGTGATGATGTAATTATCTTTTGGAATGCATGTGCTTTAATTATTAATTAATTAATTGGCATGGTTTAAGTTCATGTTTTTTGTTGAGGTTCTATATAACCTTTGTCTCATAACGTTAGAGGTTTTTGGCATGAGTTAATGAACTTGCTTATTAATTATACTTTAAAAAAAAAAATTGCCTGTTTAAGATGTTGTTTGCAACTTCCTCTAGGGTTGCATGGCGGGGCGTTACAACTAGATCCATATCATGTACATCCATTACCATTGCATCTATGACTTCATTAAGTCTCAAGAGTATAGTATGACGTGCAACTTCTTGATCAAAAACATCTCAGTTACATGCTTGGGAAAAGTATGGGGTGCCTCTGTAGTGCCATAGATCTTCCTATATGTTAACAACTCATATAGGGAGTAATATTTTAGGTTCTCCAAGATTCTGATCATTATAGGATTTGAATATTCTTCTCTTATAATTTTTAAAATGTAGGTAGTAATTTACACATATTTTCTCCAATTCTTAAGAGGTGAATGAGATTTTGGATTTTTTTGTAAAGAACAAAATACACTCCTAATTATATCATAAAAAATTTTGTGAAACTCAAGTAAAAATCCAAGTGGTTTCTTTGATAGAATTAGCTAACCTTATAAAAAATTCACATTATTTAATTATTATAAACAACCAAAAGATGAATTGATATAGAAAACCATTACTATTGCATACTAACTCATCACTTGGCGTAGCTAACCAACCACTTAATTTTTCCATCTAATTTTAAAAAAATCAGTAAATTCATGTCTTATGAGTTACAAAAAAGTCCATAAATAAAGAAATCAGCAGTAAAAACCCGCAACCTAATCTGATTAACATAGAGAAGCATGTAATACTAGACTTCTTAACATTCAAAAGATAAATGGAACTACCTCAAAACCTAGTAGACCTATCGAAAAAAGCTAACTAAAAACACAAATGTGTTCCTACACACAATGGCCTAATGGTTGGTTGTCATAGAAGTCAAACTACCAAAGTAACAACATTGATCAAGTTAACATATATGCATCATTTGCATAAACAACTGAACCATTTATGTGCATGAATAAATAGTAAAAGGATGTAGATGAACTTAATTCATCTAAATTTATGCCTCTTGAATCTCTAATATCAAGTTCCTGAGACTTCCCTATAGCTTTTACCTTTTGTCGCCACCTTTCCTCTTCATTGTTAGACTCATCTCCTTTTTCCTTATTTGCATTTTTGGCTTCGACTTCTAATTCATCCCATGTTTTACCTTCCTCCTCTTCAGAATCTTCTTCTTCTTCTTCATCCTCATCTGAATCCACAAGAGATTCATCTTTTGAACCTTCCTCATTTGATTCTAATTCCTTTTCTACATTAGAGGGTTCATATCCTTGATCTGACTCTTCTAAATTATCAAAATCATAATCACTAGCTTCCATATTCAAAAATTCCCAACCACCATCTTCAATAAATTTATCTAGATCATCAGTAATAGTCTTCAAAATTGGCCACCATTTCAAGTTCATTTTTCTTTCATATTACTTTATATCCATGGAGCTCAACCATTCCTTGATGCTATCAAGCAAAGATTGAGGTATGGTGTCAATGCAAAGTACATATTGCTTGAATTATTTGAAAATAATAGCCATATAAAATTCCTTTTACCCAAGTCCTACTCTCTCAAGGTTAACAAGAAATGTAATTCCACCAACTCTACCAAAAATTTTACCGTAGGAACAATAAAAACATAGGCTTTGAAAGGAACTCCATGAAAACAAAGCTCTCTAAAAGGTATATTAAACTCTAGCTCAAAATATTTTAGATGAAGTTGCTCCCATAGCTCTGTTACTCGCTTGAAAAATCCTTGAAACTCTACATTTATTTTATTTTTCCTATCCCTCTCTTGTTGTTCTTCCTCAATTTAATTAGGATCATACATTGACCTTCTTGCTCCTCCTGAAGTGTTGACCATATCCATTACCTCCACATAGAAATGGACATCCTGGGTTTTCCTGGTTACCACCATGATATGGTTATGCAAACGAAAATGAAGAAAAGAAATCATCTCCTTCTCCATTGGCTAGAAGAATGCATGATTAATGTTTTGATACATGATATCAGCTCTCTCTTTTTCTCTCATGGTTGAATACCGAAATCCATTATGGTGGGCCTCTAGAGTTTCAATCATCTTTCTTCCTCTTCCACCAAATGTTGGTCTGATCCACAAGTTTGACAGCCTAATTTTCTTTGTTTTTGAAAGATGAAGTTTCTCCTAAGTCACCAGTGTAGCTCTCTCTTCCTTTTCAGACTCTTTCATTTCTACAGATCATCTGTGGGATTTAATTATTTGTACCACATGGTTGATGTGCTTTGAATCCTTGGATGTAAAGGAAATTTCCTTAACATAAATAATGCTAGGGAATTTCAATGTTGGAATGTAGTTGACATTAAATCTAGTACTTGGAATATTGAAAATTATCCTTATATAAGAATTCCCTCCATATTGTTAGATTGTAACACTCTTGACGGTGGCTACATGAAATAGAACCATGATGCCATATATGGGTACCATATTAACATCATTTTTGTATCAACCTAAATCATGAGCTCTATAGAAATGAGGATATCATCAAAAAAATTATCGGAAACCATCTCAGTGGATGGATTGGAAGAGCCATGTCCATCTCTTGTACCAATGCCTCCTGAAACCAATCTTCTTGCAGTCTCCTCATTCTTTTTCCTTGAAATTTTTGCTTGGTTTTTTCGGTGCTACTCTTCTTTAGTCATCTCATGCTTATCAGATCCTAAGGTTGCCTTGGAGATGCCAAATTCTCCTCCATTTAACTCAACCTTTGGTTTTTGTTTCACTTCCTCATCTTCATCATCATCATTAAATGAGTATGCAACATTAGTGTATACTTTGGAGCTAACCCTAGTGGCATTTTTAGGCCCTTTATCCTTAACAACCACATAATTATTCATTACAAGGAGAAATGAATAATTCTATGTTTTGGGGTTACCAGTCCGCAACTACAAATTTTGAAACCCAAGAGATACAACAAAATCCATTCCAGCCTTCACAATTTTTTCATTTCTTGAATTCAAACTTAAACCAGACTCTCAAAATTTAATCCCTATTCTTATTCCTGCGGACTTTGTAAGATGAGGAAAAATTTCAAGGCCATCTCTTTGAACTACCTCCATAGCTTCCTTATATTAACATACATGAACATGATATTATTATATACATGAAAAGGTCACTTAAAAATAGTATAATCAAAGTAAAAAATATTCGAAAGAACTATTCTTTGTATGCTCAAGTATTGTTGCATGTCATAGCTTTCTTACAAATAGAAAACTAAACCATAAATGTAAAACCAATTTATTATTTAACCATCCCCATAGTACCATTTATACAAATAAATTTAGAGAATGAAGAAAAAAAAATATTACATCCTAAGATCACAATGATATTAAGAAATGGAAAGAAAAAAGGAGATCATAGAGTTCTCATGCCATGGTAACTTTAATAAATCTAATACATGACCAGATTGGATTTAAACAATGATAAATATACATCTTGTTAATATAACCTAAAGCCTTAGGAATGTGTGCCCAAATGCTAGATCAACTCCACACCTGTGGAAGATGAAGGGCCACTCCACATAGAAAAGTAATAAAGTATCTTGTGTAGGTCAAGTAGACCAAATAATCCATGCATGAACCAATAAACAACCTCCATGATGCTTCAATGTGTGTGCAAGGGTGCTATGTCATCTCTATCATACCTCAACATATGTACCAATTCCAAATCAAGTCCCACACGTGGTGATGGGAAGGTCGATCTATTTCAAAAGGTGATGAACGAACATGTGTGAGCCAATAGAGACCAAGTACTCCATGAACTAATCTCATATAATTTTTAGTAGAAACTTATACATAATATGCCCATGTCTTAAGAAAATAGGGATCACAATATATCACCAAGGATCTTGTAATGATTCTATCATTCATAAAAATAGTAAATCACATTCACTGTATACATAATTTCTAGTTAAAAGATCAATATCCTTGATCTAATCTCTGTTGGTGTTTAAAATAACAACCCAGTTAAACCTTGCAACTCTCTAAGAGGTAGCCAACCTCTATTTTAAAGAACAACTAAGGCTAGTGGCCAACTGACAAGATTCTATCAAAGACTGACATCTCCTACACTTTTGGCTCTGCAAGACCAAGGTGGGTAAACCTAAACAATGCTCAAAACTTAACTCATTCATACACTGACATTGTTTTATAAAACAGATAATTCTTGTACACATCTAAAAATGGCCATGGTTAATCAAACCTATTAATTAATTAAATATGAATTATTTAATTAATGTTCTTAAGTCATTTACATATAAATAAATTTAATTATTTATTTATATTGTTCATTTTCCAATTCTTCTAATTTAATTAAATAAATAAAGTCTATTTAATTAATGCTATCCTTCCTCATAATTAATTAAATAGATTTCACAATTTATTTACATTAATTATCACAAGTTTAAATTCTAAATTTAACTAATATTCTTCATTCCACATTTAATTAAATACTTTCAATATTTCATTAAATCATTTTCTAAATTTCCCACTCTTCTCACATAATTAAATATTTTCAATATTTAATTAGAAAGCTTTTTCTCTTTTCACATAATTAAATATTTTCAATATTTAATTAAAGCCTTTTCATTTCTCACACATAATTGAATATTTATTTATTTAATTATGAGAAACACCTTTCAATTGTCTCTTCATTTCTCCATCCGTCTCTTAAAATTCCATCTTCTTTTTGAATTCTCGATCTCTCACCGTTCATTTTAGCAGGTTTGAACTCAACCCTCGATCTTGGCCAATTGAACTCCTGCCTTCAAAAATCTATAAATACAACCCTCTTATGAGTGGAAAAGGACCTCGAATCTCACATTTTCATGCATAGTTACTATAGTCGCAATTATAGCATTTCAATTTTCATAGCTTAATCTTGTAGCAATGCATATGCATTTTTATTAATCTCATTCTCTCAAGCTTCCATTCTACAAGCTGTTGTTTTAAACAACTGAGAGAAAGCATCTTGAAACGAATCCTTGGAGATAGAGGACAATGGGATGAATTTGAAGAAGTTGTGGTTTAGATTTTGCATTTTGCTTTCCTTATTTAGTTTCTTTAATCTAATGTTTCATTGATGTATTAGTTTAGATTCAATTTGATTTACATATTCTAACGTACACAATTCCTAATGAAACAACACTAAGGGAAGCATTGACAACTTTAAATTTGGCTAAATTCTCAGCAACTCAACCCTCTCTCAGCCATTGGAAAGCAGGACACACAATAACATAGTAAGATTAAAATGATTTGCAATTAATATTGTTTCTGAGATGCACAAAACTGCATAAAAGATCAGTGCCTCTTCTAGGCCATGGAGTCGAACACATAAAACTAATTCTCCAGCAAATAGTCTTGAACCAGTGGATTTAACTTGCTAATGCTTTGCATTAACTGTTAGTGCCTTGCACCAAAAATACATCTCTTGTTATCAATCAGATTCTTCTTATCAAATCCCATTTGCAAACCTGAAATCACAATCACCTGCTCAAAGCATTTTAACCATTTCTTTAAAATAGAACAATGAACTAGCAAAACAATCTCATGAAACTTGAGATGATAAATTCAAAGACACTTTGTATTATTGAAATTATATGATTGAAAGTGGTCAAATGTGGAGACAATCTGATGACATTCATGAATGTGAAAGCACTTCGTGATGTTAATTGCATAAACTGGCTGTATTTACTCTTGAATTCATAAAATTACAACTTAAAAACTCAAACAATGACTCAAAAAATACAAATTTCTATCTACACAGTCCAATACAGAAAATTAGACCCTACTCAGAACCTCATCCCAGAACCCTTTACAATGAGAGAATAATAGAAGATATAGAAGAAAGGAGGAAACAAAAGAAGCCCTAAATTCAAATATGTTGTAGACACATGGCAGCTCCATTCCCGTTGATCAAATTGAAAATAATATCTTCTCTTCTTTGCAGCAACAAACATTCCCTCAAACAACATTTTCTCATGATTGCCCAGCAACAGAAAACATGCCCAACTAGAGAATCTCCAAACTTTATCCAGCTGCTCAAAATATCTCCCGTGCACAAACTGTTTCTATTTTTTGCTCTTTATTTGCTGTAGCAATACTTTAGCAAATAATGAACTTTTTCCCACAAAGTGAATAAATTCACTTGTTCAATGAAAATATTAAAATATTTCTCTACATTGTCTAAGCTCATTTTACTTGTAGCACATTATTTCCCAGCAAATAAAATATTTGCACAGTGAATACATATTCACTTTATAAACTTCTCCCATGAAAATTTTACCTATCATTCCCATTTAAGATACCTCACCCTTTCTTATGAAAGTTTTTTAACTTTATGCGAAGCACATTTAAAATTAAATATGCTGAGTGAAATGTTTTACAGATCATTTAAAAAAAATTCACAGGGCTCTCCACTGTCTTTTACAATTTCACCTCATACCTTCTGATTTTGGGTAGCGTCCAATTCATGCAACCTTTAAAATTTGCCTTTAAAATAAAATGAAGGCCTTTTCACATTGTTGGTAAAATAAAATTACCACCCCACATTATATTTGAAAAAATCAAATATAATTACCAACTTAAATAAGACCCTATCTTATTTAATATTTTACCCATGCTTTGAAAACCACCTGGGCCCACCACACATATGAGCAAACTATGCAACCTTTGAAAAATATTAAAACCAAGGTTCCCCGTGTGTTCTCGTGCACCTCGCGGGCTTCTCGCCAACATCATCATCATCCTCACGAGGTCCACGAGAATGCCCTAAATCCTCCATTTTTGGAGTATTCCCGTGCCTGGCAATGGCTGCCATAGCTTCGATATTGCCTCCACATTGCCTCATGTTGCTATTCGTGGATCTCCCTTGGCCATGTGTGGTGGTATCCATCTATTGGCCACATGTTTCCTCATACACCCGTGATCCTCCTCCTCTTGGCATTCTCCTCCTCATGGGTGCAGGCTCCCTTCAGCTCCATGCGCAAACCATATTCCATGGTGCTCATGTCCTTTACCAGCATGTGTTGGCCATGCCCACCAATACTTTGTTTGGTCGCTCCCTTGCTGGCTGCAAGCTTCCTACTTGGCTGGTCTTCCCCTCCTACGCAGGTTTCCCCTTCTTCACTGGCATCCCATATCCATTGGTTGCATGAGCCCCACACTTCCTCCATTTCATTATTGGTATGTGCCCATCCTCACTACAATGCGTGCATGGGCCTCTTGTTGTTCCTAGTCTTTCTACCATTATATCATAAGCTTGTGAGATGTGCATGGAATCAAACTCGAGCCAAACAACTCTTTGCATCATATCCCTATTACCTTCTGATGGCAGCATGCTCACTGTGCCAGTTGCATTTACTTGAAATTTCTAAAACAGTTTCAATATGTTTTATATCCAGATTCCACAATCATTGCATTCCATTATTTGGCATGAGCATGAATGGCCATACAACTGCCATCAAATTTTTCTTGAGAGTCTCTGCGGCCATTTCACAAATCCATTGTGCACATATCATGCCCACTTTCACATTTCACAAAACTACATTTCATAGAGACTCCTTTATTTCCAAAAGTCTCTGAGAGTTTATTTAATAAATCCATCATGTATACTTTGCAATTTTGGTGTGTTCAGGTTATACTTATGATTTCTACAGAAACAAGGATCTTTAAACAATGTTGATCTGTGTCAACATTTAACTCTCCAATAATGCAATGTAGCTTAAGATTCTTTATGAAACAACTCTGGTGGGTAACCATTGCCCCATCACTTGAGCTCTGTATTTGGCTTTGCTGAGCAAGTCCTTATTTGTTTCATCTAATTCAAAACCAAGAAATACCCTTAGTTCCACATTGTCTGGACTTGCTTCAAATTTTATTGCACACATCACATTAGATACACCTCCATTGTGTTGATATTGGCCCCATCAAATTTGTCAAACCCTGAACTTGAACACCGTAAACCTTGAATAAAATAAATTGCTCTTTTAGTATATGTAGATGTTCACACATTCAAGAAAAATTGAAAAGTGCAATGGCCCTATTCCCATAGTGACACCAAGTGCTACAACACCTTCAACCTGTCCAAAAAGTCTTCTTGTATGAATGTCTAGTTGCCATTCAAGAGCCTGCACCTTGCTTAGTTATTGGTCTATGTATTTGAATTCATGAAGACAATGCTGCATTTACCTTTCCCTTTATTTACCATCTCTGAAACATTTATCTGACATGGTTGCAACACCATAACAAATACAAGTCAAGACAGTGCAAAACATGTCGAGCCCCTCGTGGGCTCGGCTAAAAAAAAATTTGTTTTCAAACAAGTTTCAAACTCAAATCATCCCAGGACAACATCTAGATGCATTTGAACTGAAATGGTAAACTGGATTGCGCTCAGAAGTTGTTTTCTAACAATTTTGGAAAATGGTCAAAACAGGCCAGGTTGCCTCAGGAATCAATCTGGGAAACCATTCAAATGACCTCGTGAAACCATAAAAAATTGCAAGAACATAGTAATTTGACCCATAAGTATAGTGCAAAAGACAGCTCAGAGAAAACATACATGAGGTAAAAGATATTAATCCGTCAATTCGATTAGTTGAACCTTGCTGAAATAGCAGTTGTTTAGTACCAACACAAACTGATCCAATTGCCCATTTGTAACAATAGCAAATCAACTCCTGGCGAGCTGCCATCAGACATGTAAGTTCATTAAGGTACCCTGAGCATGTGTGCAAAGAAATTCTCTTGAAACATCATCGATCAAAAGTTATTCATGGTCAAAGTTGGCCTCTCAGAAAGGTTGTCAGGAATGCAGCTGCAAAACAGAACAATCTGCATTTGGTTTTGATTTGCTAAAAATAGAAAATCAGATCATGAAGCTCTACAAACTGACACCCGAGATCATTTAGGTATGGATAATATGGAACAGCATCCGTTCTAACATGACAGTGAACTGGTTGCAAAAACCAAGCTCAAATAGGAGGCTGTTTCGCAAACTGACAATCTATAAACAATAGAACAGTGCAAAAACCTTCCTGCTTCACTTTTTGAAACCCTATCAAAACTCGTCATGGGAAGCTAAAATTTGACATGCATGCTCACATATGTCTACTGAGTATGTCTACAACTAGGTTTTGCATGACAATCAATAGGCTTTAAATTATAAGCCTCCAAAGTGGGTCAGTTGGGAGTGATTCATTAGGCGCACTTCGGAAAGTGCAGAAGCAAAATTTTTGAAATAGGCATCTCAAATTTGCAAAATTTGAGAGTACCATCAGTGGCTCTGACTAGGGATGTATGCCCCCTATGGGTATAGCAAGATCCTGGATCTCTGGGGAGTAGACCAAAAGCTGAATCCAAAAGGTGTCCTCAAACTGCTCCCCTTTATTCAACCTTATTTTTTCAACTTCATTTGATGACCCCAGGTCACCAAATGAAAAACGGGAATCAACATCTACCTCTGTCAAACACAATTATGTAGAAAGAACTGATCTCCCTCAACTTATTCTTGTCTCTATCAAACCACAACAACACTGGTGACTGCACCTTTGCAAACAACAATACCAAACTGCCCTTGTGCAAATGTGAACTTTCTCTCTGTTCAACTCTGTCATCAAATGTCAACCAAATCAGATATGTCACATCACTGTTACTTTCTTCATTCTCTGATTTAGTATTAAGTGGCAATATTTGAAAATGGGGATCAAGACCATTTGAAAGCATAGCTTGATCACAACCATTCGCCTGATAAAATATGTAGGTACCTTCTAACAGGTAATCATTCACAACATCAACATGTTCACAATCACTATGCATCTAAAAGTCAGACATACTTTCAAAATGTTGATTATCATGTGGAAACAACTAATTATATTAATCATTTAAATCATTCTCAAGATGAAAAAAACTTGCCTCAGTGTTGTTCACATCACCAAATTATGTGAAAACCTCTTCCAGCTGACAAAAATAGCACTCACATTTTTCCTTGTGGTTGGAACTGTTAAACTCAAACTGATTACTAGTTTGCATATCAGAATTAAAATTATCACAAGAACTTACCAAAAGATCTTGCTCATCATGTAAACCATCTCCAAGTGTATGCAAACAAATACACTCATGCATTAGCACACTTTGTAACTGTTCTTCATCATGTTGGTATTGAGAGTCATCAAGGATTTCTGGCTCATCATCATCTATAATCATATAGTCATCCTCTGAACATAAGGTATCAACCTCTTCAATATTACAAGTTTGCTCAACAACAAGTAATTTTGGTTCAGAAGAATTATCTGATTTCTCATTGAAATCAGCATTAACATCCACATGAAAAAACTCATGTCTAGGCTCATTCAAGTCATCAAACAAAGACTTATTTAAATCTACATTAAAATCTTCAAGATTTGACTCATTGGATACGTAAACCTCATGGTTATCTGTTGTTTCAAACTCATCGAGAGATATTTCTGAACTTACATCAGTTTCCATAGCTTCATACTCATCATACAGTGCATCATCACAATCAGTTTGTTCATCATTGGAAAGAGAACCAGATTCGCTTGCATCATACCTTGCATCTTGAAGGTCATCATCATTGTTAAAGTTAATAGGGGTTGTACACAACAACTGAGAGTTGTCCTCATGTGCACATTTATGATATCTTGTGGTCAACAGATCTGAAATTTGTTCACAACTCAATAGATCATTGTTTTGATATATTGTTTCAACCACTTCCTCTTCTTTACCTTCACTTGAATTGGATGCAATGTCAAATTGCAAATTAGGAAATATAAAAGTATCATCTTCAAACTCTAAGAATTCAATAGGCTGATCATAAACTGGATCTCCCCAATCATAGGAGGCAGAATTGCTGACAACATTATCACAAGAAAAGTCATAGCCACTCCTAGTGAATAAACTATCCACTTCTCCCTTATTACTTTCTTCTGGGTTGTCAAAACAACAATCCTCATCACTTTGCATTTCAACATCGGATTGGGTATCATCACTAAACTTGTCACTTGCATCCTCTTAAGGATAAATACAAATGTCTTCTCCATCAGTCTGAAAACCATCAATGGTTTCCACATTGCAGTTGCTTGTGGCTTGTCTTTCAAACTAAAATTTATCACACATCTTGTCACTAGTAGTTGACACACTAATTTTCTCAAGAGTATTCTCTGAATCAACAAACCCTCTTGTCTTACTATGCAGATTTGCATCATTGCTACACTCAACATATGTAGGCTTGATTTGATCAGTTGTATCACAACATTGCTGATCACATATCTCTTCTTCAAAGAGTAAATCCAACTGGTACTCTTCTTCAGGTTCCTGTCTTGGAAGACTCAACTGCTGATTCACAGTTGGGTACATTTCTTCTATAATTTGTTCATTCACAACATCCTCATCATCTGATGATGCATTCTTCTCATCTTTTACCTTCTCAAGTATGCACTTGTCTGGAAACATCTGATCATTTTCATTCACACAATTGCTGATTCCATTAGCATGTTTTCCCCTAACTAAAGACAACAATCTCTGCACATATTCATTCCTTTGTTTCTCCAATTTATCCAAAATTGTGTAAGCCATTTGCATGCTTAATATTTCAAAATGTTTTAACAGTGCACTAGATCCTTCTTCATAAGCTTCAAAGTATATATGGATACAATCAAAAGTTCTAGGTCTGAAACTTTCTGGGATTAGTGAAAGAGCAACAACAAATCTATGACTGAAATCAACACTTGACTCTTCATTTTGTTTCTTGATCTGCTTTAACCTCATGACAAGGTCTGAGGGATCTCTTGCAAATTCTTCTATGTAAGCAGCCACTAATTCATCCCAGTAAGGAAATGACTTCTCAGGAAAACTTAGGTACCAATCCCAAGCTCGTGCTTCAAGAGATTTGACAAAAAATCTCATCCGCATATCTTGATCTCTAAATGAATGTTTCTCCATGAAACTAGAAATTTTTTGAACATGTGCATCTCCTTCACATATGGTATACCCATCAAATCTAGGCATCTCCTTATAAACTTGAGCTAACATACTTTCAGTTTCATAATCAACCCATGATGAATCTAACTGAGCATACAATGGATCAAAGGAATTGACAACAGGTACAATGACTTCACAAGTAGACACAGTTTTATGGTCTCTTGACCGGGCTTGTTGAAACACTTGGTGTCTTTCATCCATTTCTTTAAGTCCTCTTTCAAATACATCATTCCATTCAGGACTAAACCTAGGCCTATTAACTCTTGGGTTCTTACACTTTGGGGTATTAGGTGCTTGAAGATTATTATACTTTTGACACTTCTTGACAAGTTGAATCAAAGTATTCACTGGTATAGCTACTTTACGTTGATGATCCATGGATATTACAAATTAAGGCTCACTAATTTTGCATAATTACAAGCCCAACCACATGATGGACAATAGGGATAATTACTGACATAATGAAAACCTATGCTTTAAAATTACGGTAATACAAATGGATGGAAACCCCTAAGATACACAAATGCATTCTAACCATCCAAACTAGCAGATATTTGAGCACTAAACATAATCTTTCAATGGAACTACAATTACATTCAATAGATCCAACAAATAGGAGTGTGTAAACTTAATTTATTGTTCTTTCCCTTTGTCAGTGTTAACTCACTCAATAGGGAAACATAGTTTCTTCTAAGAAGTTCAAATATGGTTTTCATACACAAGTTCTTGAAAACCAAAAGTGAAGAATACCTGGAAACTTTTAAACTGCTGCAAATTGTATTCCTAACTGGTAAGATTTGTAGATCTGGAACTTTCTTTAAATTTTCAATAGGTTCTATCAAACAAAGTTGCCACCTCTTTTCATAGAGGACTGAAATTCAAACAGTATGAAGTTCTTTCATAGTTATACTTCTTCTCTGAGTTCCTTTCCACCAGCAGAGCACCACAGATTACAAAATTGTTCAGGTTCACTTTAACACTTTCTTCTCCAGGGTTGAAATCCTTCAAACTTTGAACTAAATTTAGAATGGTAAATCATTTGAATCTATGCAATGACTCTTAGGCTAGATTCTGCAATTAAAATTTTATCAAATTCTCCCAAGCGGAGTTTCCATTTTGTTCATGTTTAAAATAACAACCCAGCTAAACCTCGCAACTCTCTAAGAGGTAGCCAACCTCTATTTTAAAGTACAACTAAGGCTAGTGGCCAACTGACAAGATTCAGTCAAAGACTGACATCTCCTACACTTTTAGATCTACAAGACCAAGGTGCGTAAACCTAAACAATGCTCAAAACTTAACTCATTTATATGCTGACATTGTTTTATAAAACAAATAATTCCCAATGAAACAACACTAAGGGAAGCATTGACAACTTTAAATTTGGCTAAATTCTCAGTAGCTCAACCCTCTCTCAGCCATTGGAAAGCAGGACACACAATAACATAGTAAGATTAAAATGATTTTGCAATTAATATTGTTTTCGAGATGTGCAAAACTGCATAAAAGATTAGTGCCTCTTCTGGGCCATGGAGTCAAACATATAAAACTAATTCTCCAGCAAACACTCTTCAACCAGTGGATTTAACTTACTAATGTTTTGCATTAACTGTTAGTGCCTTACACCAACAATCCATCTCTTGATATCAATCGGATTCTTCTTATCAAATCTCATTTGTACACCTAAAATCACAATCACCTGCTCAAAGCATTTTAACCATTTCTTTGAAACAGAACAATGAACTAGCAACACAATCTCATGAAATTTGAGATGATAAATTCAAAGACACTTTGTATTATTGAACTTATATGACTGAAAGTGTACAAATGTGGAGACAATCTAATGACATTCATGAATTTGAAAGCACTTCATGATGTTAATTGCATAAACTGGCTATATTTACTCTTAAATTCATAAAAAATAGCTTACAGACTCAAACAATGACTTAGAAAATAAGAATTTCTATCTACATAGTCCAATACAAAAAATCTAACCCTTCTCAGAACCTCATCCCATAACCCTTTACAATGAGAGAATAATAGAAGATATAGAAGACTGGAGGAAACAAAAGAAGCCCTAAATTTGAATCTGTTGCAGACACATGGCAGCTCCATTCCCATTGATCAAATTGAAAATAATATCTTCTCTTCTTTGCAGCAATAAACATTCCCTCAAACAACATTTGCTCATGATTGCACAACAATAGAAAACATGCCCAGCTAGAGAATCTCCAAACTTTATCCAACTGCTAAAAATATCTCCCGTGCACAAACTGTTTCTATTTGCTGCTCTTTATTTGTTGCAGCAATACTTTAGCAAATAATGAACTTTTTCCCCCAAAGTGAATAAATTCACTTGTTCAATGAAAATATTAAAATATTTCTCTACATTGTCTCAGCTAATTTTACTTGCAACACATTATTTCCCAGCAAATAAAATATTTGCACAGTGAATACATATTCACTTTATAAACTTCTCCCATGAAAATTTTACCTATCATTCCCATTTAAGATACCTCACCCTTTCTTATGAAAGTTTTTTAACTTTATGCGAAGCACATTTAAAATTAAATATGCTGAGTGAAATGTTTTACAAATCATTTAAAAAAATTTCATGGGACACTCCATTGTCTTTTACAATTTCACCTCATACCTTTTGATTTTGGGTAGCGTCCAATTCATGCGACCTTTAAAATTTGCCTTTAAAATAAAATGAAGGCCTTTTCACATAGTTGGTAAAATAAAATTACTAGCCCACATTATATTTGAGAAAATCAAATATAATTACCAACTTAAATAATACCCTATCTTATTTAATATTTTAACCGTGCATTGAAAACCATCTGGGCCCACCACACATATGAGCAAACCATGCAACCTTTGAAAAATATTAAAACCAAGGTTCCCCGTGCATTCTTGCGCACCTCGCGGGCTTCTGGCTGATGTCATCATCATCCTCGTGAGGTCCGCGAGAATGCCCTAAATCCTCCATTTTTGGAGTATTCTCGTGCTTGGCAATGGCCGCCATAGCTTCCGCATTGCCTCCACATTGCCTTATGTTTCTGTTCGCGGATCTCCCTTAGCCATGTGTGGTGGTCTCCATCTTTTGGCTGCATATTTCCTCATACACCCGCGAGCCTCCTCCTCTTGGCATTCTCCTCCTCATGGGCATGGGCTCCCTTCAGCTCCATGCGCATACCATATTCCATGGTGCTCACGTCCTTTACCAGCATGTGTTGGCTGAGCCCACCAATACCTTGTTTGGCCACTCCCTTGCTGGCTACAGGCTTCCTACTTGGCTGGTCTTCCCCTCCTACATAGGTTTCCCCTTCTTCGGTGGCATCCCATATCCACTGGCCGCGTGAGCACCACACTTCCTCTGTTTCATTGTTGGTTTGTGCCCATCCTCACTGCAATGCTTGCGCAGGACTCTTGTTGTTCCCAATATTTCTACCATTATATCATAAGCTTGTGAGATGTGCATGGGATCAAACTCGAGCCAACCAAATCTTTACATCATATCCCTATTACCTTCTGATGGCGGCATGCTCACTGTGCCAGTTGCATTTACTTGAAATTTCTAAAACAGTTTCAATATGTTTTATATTTATATTCCACAATCATTGCATTCCATTATTTGGTGTGAGCATGAATGGCCATACAACTACCATCAAATTTTTCTTGATTCTCTGTGGCCATTTCACAAATCCATTGTGCACATATCATGCCCACTTTGGCATTTCACAAAACTACATTTCACAGAGACTCCTTTATTTCCAAAAGTCTCTGAGAGTTTATTTAATAAATCCATCATGTATACTTTGCAATTTTGGTGTGTTCCAGCTGATTAGGTTATACTTATGATTTCTACAGAAACAAGGATCTTTAAACAATGTTGATCTATGTCAACATTTCACTCTCCAATAATGCAATGTAGGTTAAGATTCTTAATAAAACAACTCTGGTGGGTAACCATTTCCCCATCACTTAAGCTCTGTATTTGGCTTTGCTAAGCAAGTCCTTATTTGTTTCATCTAATTCAAAACCAAGAACTACCCTTAGTTCCACATTGTCTGGACTTGCTTCCAATTTTATTGCACACATCAAACTAGATACACCTCCATTGTGTTGATATTGGCCCCATCAAATTTGTCAAACCCTAAACTTGAACACCATAAACCTTCAATAGAATAAATTGCTCTTTTTGTATATGTAGATGTTCACACATTCTAGAAAAATTGAAAAGTGCAATGGCCCTATTCCCACGGTGACACCAAGTGCTACAACACCTTCAACCTGTCCAGAAAGTCTTCCTGTATGAATGTTTGGTTTCCATTCAAGAGCCTGAACCTTGCTTTGTTATTGGTCTATGTATTTGAATTCATGAAGACAATGCTATGTTTACCTTTCCCTTTATTTACCATATCTAAAACATTTATCTGACATGGTTGTAGCACCATAACAAATACAAGTCAAGACAGTGCAAAACATGTTGAGCCCCTCGAGGGCTCGGCTAAAAAAAAATTTCATTTTCAAACAAGTTTTGAACTCAAATCATCCCAGGACAACATCTGGATGCATTTGAAGTGAAATGGGAAACTGGATTGCCCTCAGAAGCTATTTTCTGACAATTATGGAAAATGGTCAAAACAGGCCAGGTTGCCTCAAGAATCAATCTAGGAAACCATTCAAACGACCTTGTGAAACCATACAGAATTGCAAGAACATAGTAATTTAACCCAAAAGTATAGTGAAAAAGATGGCTTGGAGAAAACAGACACGAGGTAAAAGATATTAATTTGTCAATTCGATCAGTTGAACCTTTCTGAAATAATAGTTGTTCTGTACCAACACAAACTGATCCAACTGCCCATTTGTAAAAATAGCAAATCAACTCCTGGTGAGCTTCCATCAGACATGTAAGTTCATTAAGGTACCTTGAGCATGTGTGCAAAATAAATTCTCTTGAAACATCATCGATAAAAATTTATTGATGGTCGAAGTTGGCCTCTCAGAAAGGCTGTTAGGAATGCAGCTGCAAAATAGAACAATCTGCATTTGGTTTTGATCTACTAAAAATAGAAAATCAGATCATGAAGCTCTACAAACTGACACCTGAGATCATTTAGGTATGGATAATATGGAACAGCATCCGTTCTAACATGACAGTGAACTGGTTGCAAAAACCAAGCTCAAATAGGAGGCTGTTTCACAAACTGACAATCTGCAAATAGCAGAACAGTGCAAAAACCTTCCAGCTTCACTTTTTGAAACCCTATCAAAACTCATCATGGGAAGCTAAAATTTGACATTTCTACTCACATATGTCTACTGAGTATGTCTATAACTGGGTTTTGCATGACAATCAACAGGCTTTAAATTATAAGCCTCCAAATCGGGTTAGTCAAGACTGATTCATTAGGTGCACTTCAGAAAGTGCAGAAGCAAAATTTTTGAAATAGGCATCTCAAATTTGCAAAATTTGAGAGTGCCATAAATCTCTAGTTAAAATAATAATAAAATTTGACTTTCAATATTGACTCTAAAATACGGGGACATATAGACTAGTTAATTATCAAAGAACCTTTGAAGCATATTACAGTACCAAAATGTCCTAGAAAAATATCCATTTCTGAAATATAGGAGAAGAAGATATATAGACTAGTTAACTCTCAAAGGATATTTGAGGCAAGAATAATAATATATAGCACAAAATGAAAAGGGTTGGCACTTAAGGTTATGTAATAGAATTTACAGTTGATAGTTAAATTGCATAATTTTTTTTTTAATGATCTTTACTAATGTTTATTAGAACTGTTGCATGTTTTACATCATTGGAATGACATATTAGCTATAAATTTTTGAAATTTTATTATGGTATGTGCACTTTGATATGATGTAATATGATTATGGTTTCATTTCATATGTTGTAATATTAGATATATAATAGAAAAATAAATTATTGCACAAAATAAATAATAAATTTTCATTTTAAATGTGTTTTTTTGCAGAACACAGTTCTTCTAGAAGATCAAGATGATCCTTATGATATAGATCCATAATATGTTTCTTCTAGTGCATATCACATGGTAGAGGATGATGATGTCATAGATACAAAATACATCGAGGTCTATGATGATGATGATGATGATCACGATGGTGATGATGATGATGAGACAATTGCTAGTAGTAGCCAGTGACATTCATGATCATATAGATTGCATCATGGATCATTGTTGATATATCGTTATGCTGTCTCTTTTCATGGTTACTATCATATATATCATTTCAATAGCATGCATTACCATATTATTGAGTTGTATCATTCTAGAATGTATCATTTTGACTTATATCATTTGGACATGTACAATCTTGACTTGTATCATTTTGAGTTACATAATTTATCATTTTTACTTATACCATTTGTACATGTATCATTTTGACTTATTTCAACTGTTGGACATGTATCATTTTGACATGTTATTGATCTACTAGCATATTTGACTTTCACTTATTTTAGTTATATATGATGATGATCTTATCAGTATTGACTTATCAATTTATATATATTGAAAGTGGTTGATGATTTTTAGATAGATATTTACTACATATGATGTGGTGGAACCCTAAAATTTTCTTGGTCCCATTAGTTCCATAGTTAAAATGTGATTTCTCATGACTTGTTGCCACCAGGGTTTATGTTTTATGACTTTTATTCACATTTGTACCCTTGATTATCTTATTGGCTTATAATTTTTCATTGACTGGTTGTATCCGGTAAACGGTTGCATTAGTAACACCTTATGGTATTCATTATCATTTTTTAATCGGCCCCAATGCTTAGGTTGCTCGTCAAGCCTAGGAGTCTCCCCTTTTTAAAACAACTTATGCCTACGTGCATTTTAACATCACTTAAGTTCACCACTGGTGGTATATCGCTCAGTGCATGTCTCCTTGAAGTGGCCCATGTCTAACCCATGACTATTGAAACACTATCTCTCTTACCATTTTAAGTTCATAGGCCTTCGCCACCACCAAAAGGCTACCCCTGACGAGCGATGCGGTTAAGTGCTTAACCCATCACTCGATTTGTTAAAATTTCTGGTTGTTTCATGCTTTCTAAAAGGGAAACCATGACTACTGATGGGTTGAGTTTCTCCCCATCACGTGAGATGAGAGCATCGTGAGTGATGAGCGATGTGATTGGGTTTGTGGCTAGGATTCTTCCATGATCAAGATCAATGGTTGACATCTCATTGTTGGCTTCATTTCTATCACCTAATGAGATTCCAAAGAGAAATTGGAAGTACAGATGGCTGATGCTCGTAGAATATGAAGGGGTACACATGATAGCTCCCTAGTTCATTGCCTAGTACAAATCATATTGCCAAAAAGGCATCATGGGGATAGTAGAATCATGAAAACTATTGGATGAAGTTTTCAAATGTGTAAATCAATGGCTCAAATTCAAACAAGAACATCCAACTGAAAGATTAATTCATTCCACTCACGCGATATTTCTTATGCCATTAATGGTGAATTTACTTAGCCAACTTGTTGTAAAAGGGTGTGTTGTTGGAATTTACTTTCATCCTAACATATGAGGATCTGAACAATATATTGGAGTGACAACCGACATATGAGGAGCTGAAGAAGATATTGGAGTGACAAGAACCAATGCAAAGAAGAATTCTAGAGAATTTACCAGGTAAGCCATCATTGAACCCCACAAATATTTCTTGTTCTTTTGCAAGAGTTGGTGTAGTACGTCAAAGTATTTGAATTGTCTTCAAGGGTAAATTAGGGTTTTATATTTTCTTCGATGGTTTAAATTTCTAATTGGGGTAATATAAAAAGGGTAGAACTATGCTCAAATTTAAACTATTAGGCATATAATATCAATTCCAAAACCCAATTTGAATTTAGAACTAAAAACCCTAGCCAAGTTCAAATGAGTCAGCCTGGTGAGTCATCATCTTCTAATTGGACACCCAAAAGGAAAAAACAAAAGGTTTCCCATGACATGCCACAAAAATATGAAGGAACTGATAAGAAAAAGGGGCAACCAAAGAGCTATATCCATTTCATGGACAAGTTCCAACCTAAAGATGTTAAGACAAGTGGAAACAATACCACTAGGGAAGGAGTGTTGACTACCAATTTCAAGGAGCTTGCAGTAGGAATTGGTGGCATTGCTATGCCAAAGCCTAGGTGGGATTTTTTCTTGTATACTTTTAGAGGGAGATATGCTCCACATCCTGGTCGGAATATGTGGGGTTATGATCTAGGGAAATTATTTTCCCAAAACATCTTTGTGGAAGTATATTTGATCAAGAAAATTTCATATAGATATGATGAGCTCAATAGCGTGATAACAAACACAAATGGTAAAGATATCTTGGAAATAAAAAGGAGTAAAGTTATAGAAGTTTTTAGAATGAACCCTGATGTAAATGAGACAATTATTATGGAAAAACTGTAGAAATAATATGTTGACCATAGAGTTGGGATTAGAAGAGGCGAGCTAACAAAACATAGATGTGATAAGGCCTCAGTGTTCACACTCAAGGAAGCTGAACCACTTGACTGTGAGGAATTTGCATATTACTTCAAGTACACATAATATATGTTGTGTCAAGTAGTGTGAGTGAAATGTGATGGAAGAAGAGTGTCACCTTTGCTAATCATGATTATGGGTATTCAACATAAAAACTGACACATGTGGTTTGATTATGCTCACCAAGTTTATGAGAAATTAGATTATGGTTTGATGAGGTTGAAGGAAAGGAAAACCCCACTAACATTGAGGAATTATTCACTATTGATGCACATATTTCTATGGGAAGGAAGAGAAGTGTTTGGTAAAGTTCTGAAATTGAGACAAGTTGCTGAAAAGAAGAATGAATTGCCTATCCAAAAGTGGAAGCATATTTGGGATTTGCTTTGCCCAAATTCTAATTATGTTGGATTTTGCAATGCTATAAAACACACCATTCAGGTACATATGGGATTGAGGCAGATTGAAAGTATTTCTAAAATAATCAAGGAATTGTTGAGGCCAAAGGTATGTGGAGATTACCACAGCTATGAGTGAAATTGGGAAGATTGGTATTTTAATGACAATTGTATAGTTATTAGATGTTATGGGACCATTGTGGCACCACACCGTATGCCTAGATTTATTTCTGATAGGATAGAATCTATTGAAATAATGTGGAAAATGAATAATAGTGATGTAGAGAACTTTTGTTTATCCATAAATTCCTCCATAATTGCAACGATTTTCTCTTTTGATCATTTTGTTTTTTACTGCAAAAGAAGAATATGATTTTTTTGGAATGATAAACAATTTGAGAATGGAAATGACCCCTATCAAAAAAATTGATCCAAAGGGACTTATTGATAGGGAGAATATTAAGATGGGAATATCAGGATATGGACCCCATGCCTTTTATCACAAGGAGGATGTGATAAGCAACTTGCCTACATTTGTTGTTGTCTTGGATAGGGAGAAATTTTGGATGAAATTTGTTGAGATAGAACACAGGTCTTCTACCAAGAATTATTACTATGAAATCCCCTAAAAACATATCAGTGATAAGTTTAAGTGGATGAAGATGTTACTTAGTGATTTTAGTGATGGCACATTTCTGGAGAAAGTATAACAAGCAGAATAGATGGCTCAAAGTGCTTTGCAAGAGAATCTATTGAATTTTTTTGGCCAACTAGAAGAACCTATGGCACGATAATTTCAGCACCAACCAATTAACATTGAAGATGTGTCTATTATGCAGTCGCCTTTTGAAAATGTTGAGGAAAGATAGGGTGTTGCAGGGGAGATGCAACAACCATATGCTAAGTCAATTCCTACTGATATGGGGATATAGATCAATAATTTCATACCTAGATGTGGGAGAGGTAATTGAACCATTTGTTCCAAATGATAGGCTAATACCCTGGGAGTATGATGAAAACCAAGATAACAATGCAAGGGCTTTAGGTTGCACAATTTTTTTTTAAGATGATTATCTTTTCACAAATTCATAGTTGAGCTAAGGATTCAATAAATAAATGACAGGGTACAAAAGGCACACGAAGGATTTGATCCCTCTCAGCATGAGGTCAAGCAACAAATTGATGAACAAATAGTTCAAGAGATCGAGAAAATGAATACAATGGAGGTTAGAAGACTTGTTAATGATAGTGGGATACTAGTAATGCCAGGATGGGACTTATCTTCTATAATTGATCTAGATACAATTAAAACTGACCTGAGTGCTACGGTATTAGAGGAAAATTTTTGATGAGAAGAAATTTAGTTTGGGGTTCATCCCCATCTTGCATGCACTAGCTATTTGGTCATTGACACTAGATTTAGGATGATGCAAAATTAGTAGAACAATGACTTGTCTCTCATGGTAATTGATCATAAGAAGAGCCTCAAAGATGATAGCCACATAGGTTACAAGGTTAACAATTCATTCTACTATGTTGAGTGTTGATACTACATATATTACACAATCCAAATACATGAAGTTGTTGGAAAAACACAAAAAATTGGTTGAAGAGTACAATAAGGTGAAAGCCACTTTGGCCAAGGCAAATTAGAAGGCCTTACCTACATCTCCACATTTTTTTTTTTCATAACACGATAAAAGTACTTTGAAATTGAGAATTGATGCATTGAAAAAGGAGCTTCAAACAACCAAATTAGAGAAGAATAAGCTCCAAGAAAATATGAGTAGAACTACTAAGGATAGGGTTGAAGATATTTTAAGCCATAGATTGTCCAAAGAAACCCTTAAATTAGAAAGGACATGGTCAACCTACAAAGGTATCCATGAGGAATTTGGAAAATTACATCATGTCCAAGAGGTTTTCAAGAGCACATGGAATAAATGGAGCAGCGGGTTCAACAATTTAAAGGAGATTCTAGCAAATGTAAAGGGAGAATCTAAAGCTCCAATAAATCTTCTAGACTTAATAAAAGGAATTGAAACAATTGGTGAGGTCATAGGTTTTCATGAAAGGATTGGTGGACAATTGCAAGACAAAATAAAATCCTTTAGAGATATGGAAGACCAAGGTGTGCCAAAAATACTTAATGAAGATGGAACAATCAAAGACTATGCATGATGGAGGGCTCTCTTCAAGCATAAAACAACTATGTGTCAACAAATGGAATACATTGATGATAAGCTATATTTATGTTCACTCAATGGTTTAATTGATAACTTCATTAGGATTGAGGTGGGCATGGACACTTTTGTGAAAGAGGTCAAGGTAAAAATTCATGCTAGATATAATGCATATGACATTAAGGTGCATAAAAAACTAGGTATTAATTGGAACACAAAGGATGAATACATAAATTGACTGGAAAAGTATGTAGAGTAAGCTACAAGGGTGGTGGGATGGATATAGTACATGGTCAAGTATAATATAGGTCTAGACTTTGAAACCAATTGTTTCAAATATATATCCTCCCAATCAAGAAATTTCATGTGGTCATTCAACAAATTTTCTTTCTTTGTTGTAAGTTTTCTTATGCTTTAATGTCTTATGCTCCTAGCTAAATAGTGCTATGACTTGGAATTATCAAACAAAAAAGATACAAGCTCAACATGTCGTTGCAAATATTTTGTCTTTTTGTAATTTTCCCCCATTTCTTGAGTACAAATTTAACCACCTGGGGGTTGAAATGAAATGAAGTATCATTAAATACAAAATGAAATGTAATGTGACCAACCAATAGGCCAAGGCTTGTTTGCTCCCTTAATCTTATAAAAGGGAATTCAAGGCTATTGTGCAGGGGATATTTTTGTCAATTTTTGTTGATCTCAAATTGTCTTAGGTTATCGAACTTATATCAGAAGAAGATATTTCATGAGATGTAAAAAGCATACAAGGAAATATAATTTCTTGTTGTGTCTTAGATTTTGAGTCTATGTTTACAATAGCTTAAATTTTTTTTAGCAATTACAACATTTGAAGTTGATAATGGAAAGTGTCAAGTAGATTGTCTCCTGTGTACTCATTTACATGAATCAGAAATGAAATAATTAAAGATCATTTCATTGCTCTCCAATTGACATGGTCAAATGTGTGTTTAGATTTTTTCTTCAATTCCAGTAATTTATTAAAATTCTTTGATGCAATCACTAGTTTATGTTGTCAAGTCTTAGGATCATTAAGTATTTTCTGTCTGAAATATCTAAGTTGTGAATTTTCTCATTTACATGAAATAGCAATGAAATAATTAAATATTGTTTCATTGGTCTCCAATTGACATGGTTGGATGTGTGTTTACATTTTTTATACAATTCAAGTAATTGATTAAAATTATTTGATGCAATCACTAGTTTGTGTTGTCAAGTCTTAGGATCATTAAGTATTTTTTGTTTGAAACATTTGAGTTGTGAATTTTCAATGCAAATGCATAATAGTCAATAAATTTTTGATGCCATTATTCTTGCACTACACTTTATTATGAATTTGACCCTATTACCCAAGATAATGCACTATTCTATATATCAAGTGAACTCAAACATATATAATCGACTAGATCTGGTCAAAGAACAACCCAGTTAAATAAAATCATGCTCATAATTTTGATTGTTGTTATAATTGTCATTTGAATTTTCCATTCTCTACTCCAAGTGGTAAAGAGGTAAATAATATTCCTAATTCTTGAAAATTATCACTTGTTGAGTTATGAATATGAGAATGTATCTGCTAATATGCAATGTATGTGGTAACTTTGTAAAATAATGTTATATATCCATTGTAGGATCACCCTCTTGGGTTTCGTAGAGCCCAAAGTGTAGGAGGAAAGCTAATTCACTTTCTCTCATTCATTGGACAACCCATTTAGGTTGATTATTGGAATTGGAAAATCCATAGGCTTCCTTGAAGATCTAGTTGGGAATTGAAAGAGCCAACATGATGATTTTAATTTATTAGTCAGGATGGATGTTGTCAAATTCCATTAAATTATAGATATTCGACTCACTTGTTTTAATTATAGATGATCATCATGTTATAATAATTATGTTGTTATTTAATCATATGAGTTAAATAATTAAATTACTTACTCTATACTCATATGAATTATTTAAGAGGCATGATATATTTAACTAATTAAAATAAAATAAAATATATTAAATTAATAAATGGAAGAAAAACAAGAAGCATTTGTAGGAGAAAAAAAGGAAGAAACAATGGAAGCCAAAATAGAAGCAAACAAGAAGAAATATTGGAAGAAAAACTTGGCATTATCAAGGAAGAAAAAATAGAAGCAATTTAGGTAGCAAACAAAGAATTAATAATGGAAGAAATTTTAGAAGCAACAAAAGATATAATAATAAAAGCCATATTAGAAGCAACAAAAGATTCCAAAATGCAATAAAAGCTAGATGCACAAGCGACGTTATATCAGAAGAAAAATTGGAAGCAAAATTGGAAGAAAAACTAGAAGCAAAATTGGAAGCAAAAATGGAAACAAAATTGGAAGAAAACTGAAAGAAAAACTGGAAGCCAAACTGGAAGCAAACCTAAAAGCAACACAAGAAGTAAAACTAGAAGCAAAATTAGAAGCAATAAAGGATGTCATAATGGAAGAAAAATTGGAAGAAACAAAGGACACCATAATGGAAGCAAAACTTGGCATCAATTAGGAAGCCAAAAAAGAAGCTATTTTTGATGCCATACCAAAAGTTTAACCAATTGAATGTGAGGAATTTGCATATTACTTCAAGTACACATAATATATGTTGTGTCAAGTGATGTGAGTGAAATGTGATGGAAGAAGAGTGTCACCTTTGCTAATCATGATTATGGGTATTCAACATAAAAACTGACACATGTGGTTTGATTATGCTCACCAAGTTTTTGAGAAATTACATTATGGTTTGATGAGGTTGAAGGAAAGGAAAACCCCACTAACATTGAGGAATTATTCACTATTGATGCACATGTTTCTATGGAAAGGAAGAGAAGTGTTTGGTAAAGTTACGAAATTGAGACAAGTTGATGAAAAGAAGAATGAACTGCCTATCCAAATGTGGACGCATATTTGGGATTTGCATTGCCCAAATTCTAATTATGTTGGATTTTACAATGCTGTAAAACACGCCATTCAGGTACATATGGGATTGAGGCCAACTGAAATTATTTCTAAAATAATCAAGGAATTGTTGAGGCCAAAGGAATGTGGAGATTACCGCAGCTATGAGTGAAATTGGGAAGATTGGTATTTTTATGACAATTGTATAGTTATCAGATGTTATGGGACCATTGTGGCACCACACCTTATGCCTAGATTTATTTCTGACAGGCTAGAATCTATTGAAATAATGTGGCAAATGGATAATAGTGATGTAGAGAACTTTAGGTTATCCATAAATTCCTCCATAATTGCAACGATTTTCTCTTTTGATCATTTTGTTTTTTACTGCAAAAGAAGAATATGATTTTTTTGGAATGATAAACAATTTGAGAATGGAAATGACCCCTATCAAAAAAATTGATCCAAAGGGACTTATTGATAGGGAGAAGATTAAGATGGGAATATCAGGATATGGACCCCATGCCTTTTATCACAAGGAGGATGTGATAAGGAACTTGCCTACATTTGTTGATGTTCTGGATGGGGATAAATTTTGGATGAAAGTTGTTGAGATAGAACACAGGTCTTCTACCAAGAAATATTACTATGAAAGCCCCTAAAAAAATATCAGTGATAAGTTTAAGAGGATGGAGATGTTACTTAGTGATTTTATTGATGGCACATTTCTGGAGAAAGTATAACAAGCAGAATAGATGGCTCAAAGTGCTTTGCAAGAGAATCTATTGAAATTTTTTGGCCAACCAGAAGAACCTATGGCACGGTAATTTCAGCAGCAACCAATTGAAATTGAAGATGTGTCTATTATGGAGTCACCTCCTAAAAATGTTGAGGAAAGATAGGGTGTTGCACGGGAGATGCAACAACCATATGCTAAGTCAATTCCTCCTATCATTAGGACCTCTAGTTGTTATGACTAGGGAATGAGAATGGAAAATAATTTGATGAGGCCAGAGTTTCACCACTAGGTCAATGTAGCCATTGTTGGGCTTAGTCACTATCCAAAAAGCAAGTTAGTGGGCGACACAATCTGCATAGCATCAGCTCTTCAGAAAGGGACTATGGAAGAAGTCATGACATTGTTCATGCATGGGTTGTGAGGAATGGCATGGGGCTCTTTGCTCAATTTATGCAGTTACATGAGAATATATTGTCTCCTACCCAAATTGAATGTCTTCAGATTGTGATAGAGGGACTTCAAGTGTTAATGTTTACCCTCTATTTTTGAAAAAGGAAACCTTATTTTGCTATCGATATCAAATTTTTGTAGTCAAATTGACAAATTTTGTAATACCACTACGATGTATATATATATATATATATATATATATGAATCAAAATACTATTTTTATATCATAGTTTGCTTGTATGAATGATTTATGCTGATTATATTCATATCAAAATGAATGGAATTCATTTATTTTTCATGTATAACTATATTTGTCATTCAAATCTACATTCATTGTTATTTTTTTATTCTTCTAAAAAATGTCTTCTAGTTTTAGGGTAGGTGGTTCACAGAACTTAGCAAAACACCTCCCAAGTTTTAAACATCTCTTGAAATCCCACCCAAAATAAAAACGTCTGAAACAAGTCACCCAACAATATTTTGACAAGTTCACAAACCTTTAGTATGGACCACATAAGATAAGTAAGGCTTAAATGAGTGGTAAGTTACAATGGAACAATAAAACATAGCCTACATTCAAAGAATAATAAAGAAGTAATAAAGTGGGAGGTTAGCAAACCTAGTGAAAACCCTGCCTATGTTCACAATGTATAGTGAAACACTGCTTGGTCTAAAAGCTTGTGCAAAAAATTGACTAAATAAAGCAAAATTAAGGTGGCATTAAGGAGGGTACCAAAATTAAAGGTAACATCTAGCAGTGAGCATCATTTCTCTTGGGCAGTGAGCCCTATTGTATTTGATGTTGGTATTAACTTATATTGTGAGTAAATCCTCAATATGGTTTTTCCCATCTTGGTTTTTCCAAGTAAATTTGGTGTTTCTTATGTATGGTGTTGATTTGGTTATGTTTCTCTTATTTTCTTTCATGATAAATCATTCTAACAAATTAAGGGTTAGTTGGATTAATGTGGATATGAATGTTTGTGAGGGTTTTTTTTATGAATAGGTAGCTATCTATTCTAAATTAAAGATAAGAGTACGTATCCACAAAAAAGGGTGGGTGATAAAAAGTCACACCGCGATAGTCACATGGGCAGTGCCCAGAAATAACAAAATATCAGATCATGTGGGTCAAGCCCATAAGTCTAAAAAGCATGAAAAATTAAAAAAAATAGGCCATTATGCGGCCAGAGCAGTACCAACAGTGCCCGGGGGGTCTCTGTCATCCATTTTTTTCCCCCATACATCAGTAGGGTCTGGAATGATGTCAAGAGGAGCACCCCAACCATTGTCATCTTTCTCTTTATCTTTACCTTCTTCCTTACAATGGGGTGAGATTGCAAGCACCAACCACAAATTTTTTATACCATTGGCAGGCCATCCTAAACCAGAACCAGGTAGATTATCAGAGGGCCACCTAGAATTGCCATCGCCACTCCCCAAAGCACCACTAGAAGGCCACCTAGGACCAGACCATGACAGAGGAGAGAGATTACGCCGAGGATGGCAAGGGTCCCACCAAATAGGGGGTTGGGAACGGGGATGAGCAAAGCCACTCCTTTGGTAGCCTCGAGAGGGCGACCAACCACGGGAGGAGGAGGTTGATTCGAGGACCCAAGCCACAGCACATAGGGAATTTCCCCAGTGGTCTAGAAAAACCTAAAGATGAGCCACCTCCAATGAAACTTTATTATCTTGCATCTGAATCTGTAAAAGAACATTAGAACAAATAACTGCTTTAGCTTAGCAAGAAATATTAATATCCATTTGAGAATGAGAAAATATGCAAGAATTTCTGTCTTTCTAGATGTTGAAGAGGATTTCCACCCTGAAAGTGTGCCAAAGCTAGGTAAACTTAGTAGGGATCCTAGGTGGATATCCTAGCAGAACCATATGTTAAGAAAAGGGTTCCAATTGAAAGGGCTAAAAAAATTCATGAATCCAAGCCCAAAGTTGTTGAGCTTTGGGAGAAAACTAGAAAAGATGCTTGAAGCTTTATGGTTGCCCACAAAAAGGGAAATGAGGGTCTTGGACCCCCAAGTGAATAAGCCGAGAGCCCACAGGTAAGCCTTGAAAAATAATACACCAAGAAAACTAGGCCATCTTTAGACTAACACTTGCAGATCAAGTGGCATCAAATCTCCTCCGCCAGGCATGAGTAGAGGAATTAAGTAGCCACCTCTTGTTCAAATTGTTGATCATATGAAAATGGAGTGAAATCCACCTATAACCAAGCCATGACTTATATCTCCTAAGAGGAGTGTTTGGAAACCATTTCTATTCTTTCCACCAAGGTTTGTGTCCATGAATGCCAACTTTTTGAAGAATTTCAAATATAATGGCACTCACAAGCCCATCGAAGGTGGCGCGGTCCTAGTTTTTAAAACTATGTTGGGCCTTAAAAGAACCCCAATGCATGATGCACATAGTGGGCCAGTGAAAGAGTTGTTGCAAGGTCTGAATGCCCTTTTTGTGAAATTTGAGGGCTTTGAGCCAAGGCGATTTAGCCAGGGGTTGACCCTTCTGAGCAAGAATAGGAGACCACCAAGTTTTTTGCTGATTGAGCAAAAGCCCATCAAAAAATCCAGTCCCAACCCATGGGAGCCAAAGCTTAACCACCTCCTAGGCACACCAAATTCTCTTGGCCACAGAAGTTCCAACAATTTGAAGAGGCTCCCTCATAACTAGGAGGGTTTGGAAACCTATTCCTTTCCAAGTGGGTCTATGAATAGGAAATCCATATTGGATACAGTGCCTGAGGAGAATCTTCTAGGCCTCATCACCGGTGAGGGCTCAGATAATACATTTGACACAAAGAGAAGTCCCTTTTCGTTGAGTGGAGAGCAGCCCAAGCCCTCCAAAATCCTTAGGGAGACAAAATAACTCTCAAGCCACACAATGGAAACCCTTGTGGGTTTCAGAGGAGGCCCATAAAAAATCCCAAAGAAAATTTTCAATCTTGTTGTATGCATCTTTCGAATTAGCCCAACAGGAGGAATAATACACATGAGTGGCTACCAAGATTTTAGAACGAACCTGGAACTTACCAGCTAGAGAAAGAGGCTTGGTAATCCAATAAGCTAGCTTTTTCTCTACTCTAGAGAGCATGGCTTGCCAAAGGTCCCTAGAGGAAGCCTGGAAGGCAAAGGGGATGCCCAAGAAATGAAAGATCTCTCACTACCTGATCCACTTCCAATTATAGGTTTGAAACCACATAGGAGTGGGTAACACAAATTGCTTGTAAGATAGGGTCTTGTGCCATTGGATGGCCGAGCCAAAGGCAAGACATAAAGTGTTAAGAGAGTCAAGGGTAGCAGTGATAGATTCTTCTTCCTCCAAGAGAGTGAGAAAGGAATCATCCGCAAAGTGGCCATTAACAAGTTACTCCTGTGAGTTCAAGAGAAGAATCCCTTTGACACACTACTGAGAAACAGAATGGGCTAACAAGTAACCAAAGCCTTTAGTATAAAGCACATACAAAGAAGGGGTGAGAGGACACCCTTGACGAATTGAACGAGAAATACCAAAAGCAGAAGATTGGTGGCCATTAATGGTGATGCAAGTTGAAGCATCAACAAAAAGCATTCAAACAGACTCAATAAAGTTGGGTCCAAACCCCAAGGCTTGCAATATCACAAGAATGAAAGGCCATTCAATAAAATCATACTCTTTAGCAAAGTCAATTTTAACAAACACAACTTTCTAGTTGGAGTGTCGGGCCCACTTCATGCCTTCCCAAACAACAATGATTTTATCGAGAATAAACCTAGATTTGATGAAACTAGTCTGCTCTGGGCGCACAACCTGAGGCAAGAGATGGCAGATTTTCAAAGCTAGGGCTTTGGTAATTATTTTGTAGGAGACATTGTGAAGAATGATGGGCCTTAGTTACAGATATCCTTTGGATCCCTAGGCTTAGGTATAAACTTTATATTGCCCTTGTTTATTAAATTTCTTGTAGAATTGGCTTGATATGGTTCTAGATAGACATGATACAAGTCGCTCCCAACAAAATCCCAAAGAGATTTGTAAACTTCACAAGGGAAGCCATCAATCCTAGGAGCATTATCATTGGCCATAGAAGAAATGACTTCCTTGAGATCGTCAATTTTTAACAATTGATCACAAAAAATTATTTGGGCTAAAGAAATCCTACTTGGCACAACCGCAAGGCAGTCTTGAAGGGCTTGATGTTGCATAGGCGTGTAATCCTGTGTAGGGAACACCAGCTCAAAATGGCACACAAAGGCCTGGAGAATTTTGGGAAGCTCTGAGAGCACCCAAGTGCCATCCTTGATTTTTTTAATGTTTGGGGATGAGTTTCTGGCATGAAGTGCCAAAAAAATTTTTTTGGAGGCACGATCACCGATCTTAAGACAATGTAGCTAAGCTTTGATTTGTGCTCCTCTAGCAATATAATTATCAAGCACTTTGTTTTTGTGCCTTACTTCCACCACCCTAACTTGATGGCTATACACAAGTTAGTAGTGGTATCCTCATAAGATCTCCTATGGAAGATAGCCAACTGGTGCCCATAAATGCGCAAGAAATGAGTAGTTTAAATGATGGAATCATTCCACCAAGTAATCCAGCCTATTTGGCCAGTTGTTCTGCACTACAAATTCCACACTCGATGAATGTGGGCTAGAGTGGGCTTGTGACAGAGTATGAGATGTGTTCAGAAAGAATTGAGTTCTACACGTGGGGCTGGCAGGATGTCCATTCAATGCAAAAATGAATTGGGAAGTGGTCAAATAGAGTCACATCCACTAACGGCTTCACTGGCAAGGAAGAGCTAGCAAAAGAAAAGAAATATTGAGCTGAGATCATGACATGATCAAGGTGTTTAAAAACTTTGTTAGAACCAGCCCTGTAATTACACCAAGTGAGCCAGAGGGAATAAGAATGACGACAACCAATATTGGGATAAAAAAACCCCAATTTGTTACGCATGTAGAACCACACCTCCCTTTCACCTACAAACCAATGGAAGGGAAAGGTTCCATCCTTGTCATATGCCATCTCAACCATATTGAAATCTCCGTAGAGCAACAAAGTGGTAACTTGTAGAGAATCAATAATCTAGTGCCAAAGCAAAGAGCACTCCACAACATCATTAGAGGCACAAACATTAATAATCATGAAGGAATGATTAATAATGTTGAGAAGAACCTAGATGACCCACTACGAAGGATCAGTTCCATGATCTACAATGCAAGAATGCAGTCGGGGGGGAAAAAGAGTGGCAGCTCCACCACACCTGACTTCATGCAAAGTACAAAACATAGTAGTGGTTGGCCAAATAGAGTGACCAACCAAGGAAAGAAAAAATCCTGAAATTTTAACTTCTTGGAGACAAATCCCTTCAATCCCTGAGTATTTCTATAAAGTATCCCTAACAAAATACTTTCTAGAGAGGTCAGTTAGACCTCAAACATTCCATGAAAGAAAATTCATGGATGAAACTCCTCCATGCTTCCAGAATCCAGTTCCTCCTCAACTAGGAAAGAGAAAATATTCTTCAAAAAATCCTGTGGAACTAGGCCAATCTGAATAGGGGGCGAAAACCTCCATTTTTTTGGCACATATTCTCCCTCTTCTAGTGGTGGAGATGGACTACGAGACTATCATTGAGCCCCCATTGTGGGAGGAATAGTTGGTTGAGCGTATAGAACAACCATTGGTTGAGGCATTGCCTTTGACCTGGGCTGTATTGAAATAATAGTCACTTCAGAAGGAGCGACTGCCCCTTTCAGAAGGGTTTGAAACAACTTTGGATGGTTCAGGGGCCTTGGGTACCAACCCAAAACTAGTTGGCTTATTTTTCTGGTTTTTAATCATGGTCCAATTTGTTTAAGTCTTAGTAGAAGGCTCTATCTAGCAAGGCTTTTCAACATCTCATGATGGTGATGGTGTATGAGGAACTTTCAAAGGGCAGTCCTTGATCTTGTGGTAAGCTAACTGGCACCGTTAGCACGTGTTGGGCATAATGAAATACATGACTTTCTAGGTGTGCCTAATAGCACCAATTTGAATATATAGAGACTCTTTCAAGTCCTTGAATAGATCAACTTCCACACAAACCTGCTTATGCGACCAAGCTTGGAAGAACCTATCAGGTTTGATACAAAAAACCATCCTCAAAGAAGAATCAATGTGGTGTAGGAAGGGCACACATGGCAAAGGCAGACCAGGAAACTCAATCCAGACCAGGACCCACATTTTGGTGTTGTCTGAGATAGAAAAATCTTGGTTCCATGCTTGGAATACCTACAAGGATGACCTAACATACCAGGGCCCATGGCCTAAAATGTCTTGGACATGATTAACTTACGCAAAGCAGAACTTAAAAATCCTTTGGTCAAGTTTTGGACCATATCAAGGTGGACCCCATGAGGGACCTAGGCATTGTTGATCCATTCTTTCAACACACTTTCGGGGGGAGTCCTCCCAAAAAAATAACCCACAAGGGTGTGTTGTTCAAGCCATTGGAAAGAAAAATCAAAATCAAGTAAAGGAAAAGTTACATCAGTAGGGGCATTAGAATTCTTACCTCATGAAAGACTTTCAGAACAAATTTCTGAGGGAATTTGTTCAGAGGAGGAGCCATTGAGCTATGCTGACAAACCATTAACACCATCATGAATTATTGGGTTAATGTTAGTTGAAGGCATATTAAACCCCTAAAACCGCAGTAAATGTGGTTGTACTCAATGAGGGAGGATTATTCCTATGTAGAAGGCGTAGTATGATGCAAGAGCGGCCAAGGATGACTATTGGAAAACACAAAAATTTGTGAGGTTTTTAAAGTTTTAAGGTATAACTGATTCACCCCCCTCTTAGTTGTCTTGTGCATTCAACACTCTCCTCTCCTAGATGATCCTACATAAAATTTCCTCATTTTACTTGATGATATAAAAAAAGTACCATTTAATTATGCTGTATTAGAGGAGCTTGAATATTATGTAATGATTGAGAATCTTGATGATACAAAGAGATCTCTTATTTCTCCTTCTCCTTCTATTGAGATAAAAAATCCATCAATTAATGCTACATCCAAATCTAGATTTGTATCTTTGAGAGCTTATAGTGATTATTTGTAATAGGTAAATCATAGTCTTTCATATTAATCTTTATGGGTGTTTGAAATATGATTGTCATTGATGTCAAAATGGGTATTTGAGTGATATCGAATAAAGGATATTGTTGGTTCATTAATATCAAAAGGGTATCATAGGATGATACATTTTAAGTTTCAAGGTAAGCCTTGAAGAGTTGCAAAATTTCTGGCATCAGACCTCAAGCTTAACTTATGTCGCTTGCTAGAGAGAGAAACAGTTAGTATTTTTATGCCAAGTATGATTAGACATCAGACTTCAATATTTAGGCTTACAATATACTATAAGTGATCAAACATTAGGCTTCAATCATACCTCATACCGAATGCACAAAGAAAAATAATTTTGTAAAGAAAAGTTTGAAAGGTGTCAAGCATCAGAGTTTAGGTTTTAATGCCTGTACACCTTAACTTAAAGATAAGTAATATGTAAGTGGTATCTATGAAGGCCGATGTAGGATTTGAGAAATGCAAATCCACAGACCCCGATTAATACCTGCATGCAAAAGAATTGTCATAGAGAAAGAGAGAGATCAAGACGAGGGTTCGGCTCTCACAATGTGCAAGATGTATTCCAGAAAAATGAAAATAGAGCATTGAGCAAATACAAGAGATCGATCCTTATAAAAGGAGATCAAAACCTAAAAGGAAAACCTAACCCTAAAGGTGAGTGCATTTAATAATTAATATTAATTATTAAATGACTAATATGTGTGCAAGGCAAAATCTTAAGAGGAGAGTAAAGTTAATTAATTACTTTACTCTAACACCCCCCCTTAAGATAAGCAAGATTGCAGCTACAGACTAGTGCAAGAAAGCAAAAGAACTACAGTGCATGAAAGTAAAATTGGGTCCCGGCAACTAGGCCTGATCAGGTACCCAAGTACAAGGAAATCTCTATGAAACGGAGAAAAGGAGAAAACCCAGTAGGAAAAAACTCCTGTCCAAAAAGAGATGCAAAAAAGAAAGTACAAATGGAATGTCTTAAGAGACTCTCTCAAGAACATATGCACATATACAATCAGATACCCCACCATGAGAGAGAGTGGAGACTCCAAAGCCCCCCCAGAATGAGAGAACCCCTATGCCAATGATCAAACCGATGTGTCGCCTCGGAGGAAGAAACAGATCCAACGGTCGAAGAAGAGGAAATCCCTGGATGATGCGCACTAAAGAATAAAACAGCAACATGAGTGTATGAATAACAAAATGGTGAATCAAACAACTCAAGATGATCCTGAAATGGAATCTCCAATGAAGAAGAGATAACAGGTGTGCTGAATTTGTCATCTGTGAGGAAAGGTATATCCTCAGATATGGCCTCAACAACTGCACTTGATGGCTCGATGAGTGGAGCAACAATGTTAGTCACAACTGAAGAGGTATCCTGCTAAACAAATGTGATCTCAATAGGAGGAAGAGGTGTAGAAGTCTCAACACTAGTCTCATGAATAGATGGAAGAACACATAAGTTCAAGTGACCGAACTTCTCCTTAGATACTGCATGCTCTCTTGTAGAAAGAGAGGGAGATGGTGGACCAAAGTGTGTGAATGCATACAATCAGGAAGAATGATCAACTGTCCCTATTGCAACAATGTTTCCAGTCTGAATGTCTCTGATGTGTATTGAATCAGGTGTGAACTCAACTATCTTCCCTGTCCCACTGTGAGCAATCTGATAGATGGAGAGAAGGTTAGTGGAAAAAGATGGAACACATAGTACATCATTGAATGTACGGTCATCAATATCGATAGAACCTTTCCGACATACACTCATATAAGTGTTATTACCCATCAAGATGTGTGGTGAGGATGTAGCCTCGAAAGATGAGAACATGTCTTGAGAAGATGCCATATGGTGTGAAGCATCTAAATCCAATAGCCATCTAGATGAATGTGAACTGGTGGTTGCACATAATGCATGACCCTTATGTGGGGCCTATCCATCTATCTGGAATGATGGTGAAGAAGAAGACCCGCCTGAAGTAGATGAAGAAGAGTGATGAATATGGTTCTTCTCAAGAAGAGTTGTCAAATCTGAAACCTATTTTACATATCCATCTATCTTCTTCTCATAACACTTGGACTCATCATGACCTAGCTTAGTGCAATAAGCACACTTAGGTCTATCTTTCTTCGATGATTCCCCCTTAGGAGAAGGTGAATCAGAAGTCTTCTGTGAACTAGAATCCTTCCAATGCTCTATGGTCTATGGTTTTTGTTTTTGTTTCTGCTTCTGCTTCCCCTGAGATGACTGTGCTACCAATGCTTGGTGTGGTGATCCTGTGAGAGCATCCAACTGTGATATCTTAGCCTGCTCTCATGTCAAACAATCACAAAACACCTCAAAAGAAGGCATGGTAAAATGTGCACCCAAGGCATCCATAGTGGAATGGAAGGTAGATGAGAATATCTGAAAGTTCCCATGAAGCTTTGACAAAATCAGGTAAATACACTCTGTATCAGTCTTAACCTTACCACAACCCTGTAGAAGAGATCTCTGTTGTTTGAATTTCATCAGAAAGTCCTCAATGGAGGGAAAAGAATCAGGTACAAGTGAAGTCAACTCTGCCTCAATCTGCAATGCTCTAAACTCATTGATAGTGCCAAAAAGTCCCTCAAACTTGGTCCAATAGGCCCTAGGTGTGAGACACCCTTCAAGATGAAACAGGAGACTATCTGAAATGTGCAAAGCAATCAATCCCATAGCCTGATCCATATTGTTCCTGTGCTACATAACCTCAAAGGCGCGAGTCAATGGAGGCTGAACCGCATCCAAACAGGACCATAACCCTTGAGACTGAAGAAGTGTCATCATACGACCCTTCCAAGTGTGATAATTATGTGGTGTGAGAAGTTCAATAGATCTGTCGGCCATGCTATGAACTGTGCCTCAACTGCTCTGAATGTGTTTTTTTTAATTATTAAGTGGTCTTTCAGAACTAGACAGAAGATGCAGAAGGGGTTTGATTTGTTTTGGTGTTTATAGATTCTGGTTTTCTGATGTAGATGATAGAAAGCAAGAAAAAAAACACCCCCCCACAATGTATGATTCTAACCCCAGTACAAACTGAAAGCCAGAAAACAATAGAAAGCAGTAATTGGTTGAGACAAATCTCTATGTACCTGAAGAATTTTCTGGTGAAATAAATTGCAGACCTGGAAAGAGCACAAAACCACCTTTCCGATGCCTATTCTCTTTTGAAAAACAGAGCAAAAAGGAGCAAGTTATGCCCCTCGGAGTGCAAGAGGCTCATCTGACTTTGACTACGAAAAACTATAGCCAAACTACAAAATTTTGAAAAATTTCCTACACAATAAGAATGGCACCAGAACCAGCTTTCCAGCGATATCTTGTTTTTGCAAAACGGAGATCGTATGCAAAAAATACGCCTGATTCCCTGAAAGTTGCTCAAAAGGGTTTTTAAAAAAGTTTCCACAGCCCTCAAGGGCTAAAAGTCTTCGGCCCCTGGTCACATGGACGACCAAGGGGCTGACGGCTAGGAGCTAAGGCCAAAGCCCCTAGGCCTGCATGTGACCCTGGCACTAGCAAGTTAAGCTCGCGGGGCCTACGTAGTCCATCGGCGACGACTTGGTGGCTCCCCCCGGCCTGGTGGCGCCCGGGTGGCCGCCTGGTGGCCGCTTGGTGGCGGACTGGCGACGCCCGGATTTAACACTGGGGGTGCAAAAATATTATAAAAAACCTTTAAAAAATCAATAAAAAATTGATTTTTTATATATTTTTTTGAATTTTTTTGCCTCGAAAACTATGTCGTACGGTCCTGGTAATTTTTTTGCTTCCTAGAACGACTGTGGCCAAATCAGACAAATTTTATATGAAAATAGGGGTTTTTGGATGCTGCGAGCTCAATGGTGAGGTCTGTTTGAGCTCAAAGTGCACCAAAAATATAAACCCCCCTATTCCAAATAAAAACTAGAAAAAGAAAATAGATTTGATGCAGCGAAACCTAGATCTCTAAATCTTTCAAAAAATTGAACAAGCTGTAGCAGATCTGGCTCTGATACCATGTAGGATTTGAGAAATGCAAATCCACTGACCCCAATTAATACCTGCATGCAAAATACTTGTCACAGAGAAAGAGAGAGATCAAGACAAGGGTTTGGCTCTCACAATGTGCAAGATGTATTCCAGAAAAATGAAAATAGAGCATTGAGCAAATACAAGAGATCGATCCTTATAAAAGGAGATCAAAACCTAACCTTAAAGGTGAGTGCATTTAATAATTAATATTAATTATTAAATGACTAATATGTGTGCAAGGCGAAATCTTAAGAGGAGAGTAAAGTTAATTAATTACTTTACTCTAACAGCCGATACCCAAAAATGTTTCCTGGATTGGAGGTCCACTCTAAGGGTTACTCCTTAATAGTAAGTTAAGTAAGGTGAATAATGAAAGCTCAAAGGCTAACACTTGAAAGAGTTAAATATTGTGAAGGAAATGTTCCAGTATCACAAGTGAGTAGGATGGATTATTCCTTGTGGAAAGGATGGTAAGTGGTATGGTGGAAGAATGAACCCTGAAATTTGACAACCAAATACACTTTTTGTGTTTTGGTGTTTTGGAGTTTAGTGTGATGGTTTATGATGGTGCAAAGGAAGGTAAATGGTAAAGGGTAAGGTCGATGTCTGAAACCTGATCAGTGTTAGAATCCAAGATCACCTGCATGTAATAACCTGTTACATGCAAAAGACATTCAGAACAAATTAAGATCTGTAAACCTCAAAGTGTAAAATGCATTATCAGAATCTCCATTATTACAAAGAGATCAATCCTTATGAAGGAGATCAAGAAACCCTAAAAGGGAAACCCTAAATAAAACCCTAGTGTGCACAATTAATAATTAATCAATTATTAATGTGCCTAAGTTTACCTTAAGCAACTAGAGGAATAAGTGACTTAATTAATTAACCAGTATGATATAATTAATTAAGCATATAAATTATTACTCTAACAATCAGTATGGAGAAGAGTTGGATATTGGTGTTTTGGCTTGCTTGTTAAGATTTACCATGCACCTCAAGTATGAGGTAAGTGGGATTATTGATCCCAAACCTTGATAAGCATGAATGAAGAAGTATTTTTTCCATTCCATGGAAGGCTTGTATTTACTTAGCTTGGCCAATGCAAGTATGTGGATTAGTGAAACATTATGACAGAGATTGTTCAAATTGTTGTTGTTGTTGGAAATAGAAACTTTTAGTATCATTTTGTGTTGTCACTGATTGAAACCCTAATCGATGATTAGATACACATATCATCATTCGATCATACCGACAGATAGATTGAAGATTGTCAAGGAAAAACAAAGTATTCAGTAACTCAGTGTTCATCGATCTATATGAAGATTTTATGTTATTATTTTGTGTTGTGCATCTCAAGAATTTTTTTTGGTATATTATCTCTCTTACTATTGAAGTGTACTGGCTCGTATCAATCCTTGTGCGAGTTAGAAGATCCGGTCAAGCTAATTTTATGTTCTATCAATATTGAAGCCAACTTCATGAATGCATTATGTCACAGATGTATAAGGAGCAATTAATTAGATGTTTTCATGCCCAATTTTTTTTTTTTGGGTCCTCTTTATGTATTAACCAACTTTTAAGGATGCACATAAATATTTAAGTAAGAATCTAGCCAACGGTTGTAATTATTTTTATGTTCTATTAGAGCAAACAAAGTGTAATTGAATTCTATGTTGTGGATATACATATAAAATCATCTGTATAATTTTGGAAGAAGTTTGAAATGTGTTGTGTTATGAATTGTGAGTTAGAGAAAAGAAAAAGGGCGATAATGCATATTTTCACTTGCGCATAGAGAATTTGTGTTGTGAGTGTGAGTAGAACAGAGTAGAAGTGAAAAATCAGTCTATAGGAAAGAAGATCGTATATTGTGCTTCACCGGAACTATAATCAGGCGTATTTAAATGCTATTTATCTCAATTCAAACTCTCAGATGGTTTTAATATTATTTTCATTATAAGGTAGTGATCTTTCCCTTTGAGAAGTGAGCTCTAGGTAGTGTGGTTGAATGCAAGTGCATTCCCCTTATTGTAATCTTCATTTGAGTATACTCAGATTAAATTGTCGATTGGCCATCCATCATGGTTTTTCCCCTAAAAGGGTTTCCACGTAAAAATCCTTGTGTTATGGTGTTGTGTTCTTTTACTTTATTTTTATGCATTATAATTGAATGTTGTTAATGCTTTGAAGATAAAGGTTAAGAAAGTTAATTTTTGCACAATATTGATTCACCCCCCTCTCAATGTAGCTTGTTTCCAACAATTGGTATCAGAGCTAGTTCCTCAGAAGAAGAATCTTAACAGCTTGGGGAGATCTTGGAAATTATTTCAATGGATTGAAGCAGTCTTCAACAATAAATTTTGGTGGTTTTGGATGATCTTGATCAGTCAAAGGCTAAAGTTTAGAAATTGCAAGCATATCTCTCAGATGCTAATAAATTCATTGAGTCCTTGAAAGACAAAATCAATAAGTATAGAGAAAAAATAAAGGAACTATGAGATCAGATTAAGCAGAGTGACATTAAGAGAATTGAAGAAGAAAAACCCAGTCAAGCCCTAAAGGAAAAGACAAAAGAATGTGAAAAGCTTACCAAAGATAATATAGTAATAAAGCATGAGATTGAATCTATCATGATTAAGATGACCAAGGAGATTGAATATAGAAAGAAGAATGAAGAAAACCTAACACATTTCCTAAAAGAAAATATTGAAGTATGCAGCCGATTGGATGATGAATTGGAACAATCTAAAAACAATGAAGAGGCACTTAAAAAGTAGATGGATGATCTTAGAAATGAACTTTCTACTACAAATGAGTACAAGGAGAATTTCAAAGCTAGCTCTACCATGATTGATGAACTAATTAGCAGTCAGAGGACTCATGGTGAAAAGTTAGGTCTTGGATATGAAGAAGGAGAAAGTTCCAGATCCGAGAAAAGGAGATTCAAACAAGGAAATGAAATGAACAAATATGGAAGGTATTTGATAAGGAAACCTAATGCTCAAAGATTTAATGGATACTATTTTAGTTGCAATAAATTTGGACACATGGCTACTCAATTTTGTAATTGATCTAAACTCTTTCGATGGGCTACCAATTCTAAAGTTTTTGAAAAATCAAACCGTCATTGATGCTACAGGATCTACATGACAGAAGAGAAATGACTATTGATAACATTGTTGATATAGATGTCAAATTTGCATCTATGGTTATTGGCTACAATATTTACCATTCCATTCGAGACAACTCTATGTCTGGTACTACAATTAATGCTGCCTATCAAATGGTGAAGGAAAATGTAGATTATGATCTTTGTGAACTACTAAGGAGTCAGCTAATGGATAATCTTGCAAAGATCAAGAAAGATAAGAAAAAATCCTTCAAGTATGGTAAATTTCTTATGTGCTTAATCTTCTATTTCATGGGTGAAATTATGGGAGTTGGAAAGATTTATTGGCAAAAGGACAAGTTGGTAGCTGCACAAATCAAAGATTTGTTATGCAATTTTGTAGACACCAAAACAAAGAATATAGCTATCTAGAGATACTTTAAGAGTTTCCAGACTATGATGCAAGCTAGGGAGAGGATTCCCACCTCTATTGTAGATAAGTACAAGGATTCAATTTTCTTCATGGTGGATGTTGATTAGTGTATGATGGAAGTTGTTGATCCTAGAACTATCTAGATCATACCTATGGGGTATGAAGTTGAAGAGAATTTTTTTGATATGTATGCACAATACTTGCTAAGTAAACCTATAGATCCAACAAAAGAAAGGTTTCATACCTATGCAGAGAAGAACATACAGTTTCACAATGAGCTCAGGAAACTTGTGGTAATCAAAAGAGTTAGAAAAGAAGTTAAAGTTCGTATAGAAAGTTTGGGGATATCTATAGAGAAATTAAAGAAAGATAGAAAGAAAAGGGAAGAAGCTAAAGCAGAAAAACATGTAGCTAAGGAGGTAGAAAAAACTCAATCAGTTGGTCTGACAACACAATATTCTCGAACTAGATCAACCAGAGGCTTTGCATCTCATTCAACCCCTACAACCAAACAAATCTCTATAAAAACTGAATCCAAGGGATCAGTAAAATAAGGTAAGAGGAATAAAGAAAAGAGAAAAAGAGTGTATATGTTTGTTTCTAATGATGAGAAAACTGAGTCTGATGAAGGTTTCAAAGAAATCAAACATCAAGGCACCATGGAAGCAACTGCTATGAAAGAAAAACCCTTTGGTAAAGATCTTTAAGTGAAGAAGAAGACAAAAAATAATAATTCAGGTATGTTAGTAGAGGAGGTAGAAAAGGATTTGATTTAAGATTGAAATCACAAGCCTCTCCATAAATGGTATGATTATTTTTATGAGTCTGATAAAATAATTCTTGAAGAAGCGACAATAAAACACATGAATATTTTCAATTAACTTTTGATTGAAATTTTGCCTAACTTGACCAAAAGTCTATATGAAATTCTGGAAATGAGGAGAATTAATGCTAGAACTGAAGAAGAACATATGAGAGAAAGGATTCTTATAGAACTATGTACGGTGATGTCTATGGATGACATGCAGACATTCTTGAAAAAAATCAAAAGGAAATTTAAAAGCAATAAAAGGGTAAATAAACTAATGATTAGTTTAATCGATGAAGTCACAAAATAAATTGAGCAAATCTCGAGGGAGATGTTTTTAAATGATAGATTTGATGTTATAGCTAAGGAAAAACATGTTGAAGTTGCCCCATCTAGTCCAAAAAAGGAAGCAAAAGAAAAAAATTTTGATACAACTAAGGATTCATAAATTCCTCTTGTAGAGGACAACACAGATATTCTCATGGAAGTTGATCTACTTGAAAATGTATCAGTTGAAAAGGTAGAGATACCTAAAAAATGAATCAGAACCTATCATTGAAGAAGAAATGATTGAAGGAAAGAAAGATGATGTAAAGAAAATCCTAGTTGAGGCAAGAGACATTGTTGAGGTAGTGAAGAAATTTTTGGCTGAACAAAAGGAACAGATTGATCTTAAACTAATTGAAGGTCCTATTGACCTATCTACTTTAAGTCCAATCCAAAAGATGAAAGTAGCTTCATTTTCTCAAGCCCAAGCTAGAGAAGAGCTACTGAAGTCACACATTGAAGATAATGAACTGCTAAATCTTGCATCTAGAGTATTGAAGAAGATAATTCCTTCTTATCTGAAAGATTTGATAGGTTGCTCCTCTAGTGAATTGAAAAATCTTATCAACTCTGTGAGTACTCACTTTGAGTCACTCAAAAAATCATCTATGGTGAAAATACAGAATGAATTTGATGTCAAAAGGTTTAGTGGATTGAAATTATTGATTTTTAAAGATAAAACCATCCTAGCCACATGTGTGAAGAATGTGCATAATTCTTTGTCACAAGGTGGTAAGATCTACAAATCATGTTTGTGTCTTTCAAAATTTACTGAAGCTATTGAGAAGAAGGTTAAATATCTAGAAAATTAGTTAAGTACTATTTCTGAAGCATTTGATCCTCTAATTGGTGGTGTTGGGAAAATAGAAGGTGAAGTGATTTTTGTGCTTAAAAAAATAAAAATATTGAAGCATGAGAATGATTAAATTTTTGCACGATTATGTGAACTCAGAGGCATAATTGGTCCAAAAATTGAGGTAATGACAAGAACTCTAAAGGACAGAGAAGACACTATGGTAGTTGGTGATCTAGCCAACCCAGAATCCATAGAGACACAGTCCTACCTAATCTGCGGTCACATAACAATCATTTTGATTCTCATAAGATTTTTGGACATAAATCTCATCTAGGTGAAGAAATATTTTGCAAACATTTTCCAGCTTATGTAAGTTAAGGAAGCATTTTTGTATAACAGTTTTGATTGATCCATTTTTGGTATGCGATCCCTGCCTTTTCCATTGATGTCAAAGGGGGAGAATAGTGAAGTGAAAAATGGATAATCATCTCAGGGGGAGAATTGTATTTTTGGAATTTCGGAGATGACAGTGCAGTTTATCTTGGTTGATCTGACACTTAGTCATTTTTCACTAAGTGTTGCCATCAATGCCAAAGGGGGAGATTGTTGGAAAGAGACACTAATAGTATCATTGTGTGTTTTCATTGATGGAAACCCTAATTGATGATTAGATATGAATATCATCATTCGATCATACCGACAGACTAATTGAAGATTGTCAAGGAACAATAGAGTATTCGGTAACTCAGTGTTCATTGATCTATATGAATATTTTCTATTATTGTTTTGTGTTGCGCATCTCAGGAAAAAATTTCTAGTATATTATTTTTGTTACTATTGAAGTGCAGTGGCTCATATCAATCCTCATGCGAGTTAGAAGATCCGGTCAAGCTAACCTTTTGATCTATCAATACTGAAGCCGGCTTCATGAATGAATTATGTCGCAGATGTATAAGGAGTAATTAAATAAATGTTTTTATGCTCAATTATGTTTGTTTGGGTCCTCTCTATCTTAATTGACTGTGGATCATGCACATAAAGATTTAATTAAGAATCTAGTTGACGGTTGTAATTATTTTTGTGTTCTATTGGAGTGGACAAAGTGTAATTGAATTTATATATGTTGCGGATATATATATAATAACATTTGTATCATTTTGGAAGAAGTATGAATTGTGTTATGTTGTGAATTCTGAGTTAGAGCAGAGCAAAAGGGTGATAATGCATATTTTCACTTGTGCATGGAGAATTTGTGTTGTGAGTGTGAGAAGAAGTGCAAAATTAGCCTGTAGGATAGAAGATCATATATTGTGCTTCATCGAAATTGTAATCAGGCATATTTAGATGTTATTTATCTCAGTTCAAACTCTTAGATGGTTTTAATCTATTTTTCATTGTAAGGCAATGAGCCTTCCATTTGAGCAGTGAGCTCTAGGCAGTGTGCCTAAATGCAAGTGCATTCCTCTTATTATAATCTTCATTTGAGTATACTCAGATTAAATTGTGGATTGGCCATCCATTGTGGTTTTTTACCTAACATGGTTTCCACTTAAAAATCATTGTGTTATGGTGTTGTGTTCATTTGCTTCATGTTTATGCATTATGATTGAATGTTGTTAATGCTTTGAAGATAAAGGTTAAGAAAGTTAATTTTTGCACAAAACTGATTCACCCCCCCCTCTTAGTGTAGCTTGTTTCCAATAGTTATGAATCACTTAACAAAACTACAACTGCATTTAATACAAGTCAAATTAGATGGTTTTGTTATAAAGAAAGGTGGGTAAATGAGATATGCTAGATCATGGCATGGATTTCATGATTGATGGCCAACATTCAAATTAGATTTTATCAATGGTGGAACTCCAAGTTTAGACAAAAGGAATTGTGGCATGAAAAACAAGCTAACCAGTCGAACTACATTTTGGAAAAGGATTGAAAGAAATGAGTGACTTGATTAATGCACACGTGACTATAAAATTAGGAACATATAAAATCATGCAAGTATGACACTAAATGTATATCATATCCTAAGATTTCCCTAAACCAAAAAAATAAAATGCATTGAATGTGGTTAGTGGTTTTTGGCTTGAGGAGAGATGGCTTATTGGTGGAGCAATGTGAGTGAAGCTAAATGACTAAGTGAAGTAAGGTCAAGAGAGTTATAGTAGAGTGAGAGATTGTATGTTGTGTATGCACATGTTGTAAGAGGAGGACCTAGAATGATATATGGAAATATCATCCAGGATATGCATTGAGTTGCAGAGGTGTGTGAGATACAAAAAATAAAGGGAAAGAGAAGAGTAGAGAAGAGAAATGATTTGTTGAGTACATATTAGCAAAGAATGAGAAGTTGTAGAATAGGTTTACAAAATTGAACTAGACTCATTTTGAATGATATGTAATCTATATTTTTGGCTCCATAATTTCATTATAAATTTGATTAGATGGTTCCATAAAATAGCTAGGTTAGTGCTTTGTTAGGGAGTAGATGCTTCCTTAGAGTTGGTACACTTATATCAATGGATTGGTGTTGCCTTAGGGTTGGTGCCCTTAAAAATTGTAGCAATTGAGGTTCAATTTTGAGGTTGGATTAGAACAGTAGATCCTAGCAACTATTCTCATCATGGTTTTTCCAATATTGGGTGTTCCACATATCTAATGTTATGTGCATTTGTTTGTTTGCATGATCTTTTCATAATATAGATGAGGTGTTAAATGTTAAATTTTATTGATCTATTGATTCAACCCCCTCTTAATAGATAGTTATGTTCCAAAAATTGGTATCAGATCCTTGGTTCCTTTAGAGAAGCTTAATCTGCTTAGGCGGATCTTGGTTAGTGAACACAAATGGCTAGTCAATAAGGTTCATCCTCAAGCAAATCACCTCTCTCTGATGGATCAAACTATACATTTTGGAGCATTATAATGGAAGCATATTTATCTTCATTAGGGTTTGATATATATATTTTAGTTGTTAATGGATTTACAATCCATGCTATACCTCGTACTGATCAAGCTAGAAATAGGGCATATGAAAATAATGCTAAGGTAAATAATTCTATTCTTTGTGGATTGTCAAACTTAGAATTTGTCAAAGTAATTCATTGTCAAACTACACATGATGTATGGGACAAGTTAAAGAAAAATTGTCAAGGTGATGATAAGGTAAATTAGGTAAAGCTATAAACTTTAAAAGGAAAGTTCAGAAGTCTTAAGATGAGTGAAGAAGAAAAAAATTTAGATTACCTTCTCAAGGTAGATGAAACAATCAACACAATTAGAGGTCTTGTAGAAGAAATGAAAGAACCAGTCATTGTCAAAAAGGTACTTAGATTCCTACCATCTAGGTATGACTCAATAGAGAAAGAAAGAGATATTGATAAACTCATTGTTGATGAGTTGAATGACACTTTTACTACTTGTGAGATGAGAATGGGAGATGTAGACACATCCAAAAGATAAGTTGCACTCAACATAAACAAAAAGGAAAAGATTGAAGCATCAACATCTAGATTCGAGGAGATTGATGAACAAGAAGACAATTTTTTCAAAATATTAAGGAGAGGGTCTAAAAAATATAGAGGTAAGTTACCCTTTAAATATTTTAACTACGGTAAAATAGGTCATTTTTCTTCTAAATTCCCTTATGGAGAAAAGGATAACTCTAAGAAAGAAGATGATAGTAAAAATAAGAAACCCTACTTCTCTAAGAAGAAGAATTTTCAAAGGAAGAAGAAGAGTATGTATGTTCAAGAGGAAAGTGATTCATCTAATGTTAGTGATAGCTTGGATGAGTAACTATAGACACATAAAATTGACCTAGGCTTGCAAGCTTTATTTTCTCCACAGTTTTTCTTACAACATAATTAAAATATTTAATTATGTTCTATAGTCCAATTCAACTATTAATTAAATAATTCTTAATTAATTTAATTAATTCATATCTCTTATTCCTCTTGGCTATTTAAATAAATAAATTACATTTAGTTTATTTAAATATGTCGCTAACCTCTTATATCTCTCCATAATTAAATAATTTTATTTATTTATTTAATTGTCCTTTCTTCATTATTTCCTCTTGATTATTTAAATAAATAAACTTTATTTATGTATCGGGTATGTGGAGGATCATCATGGAAAAATAGGCCCTTAAGTGGCAATAAAATTCAGAAAAATCAGAGTTAGGCAACTTGACGTAAAAATTTGAATAAGTTATCTATATTATTTCAAAAATATGTAAGAATAGAATTTTTAGAAAATTGAATGTAGTTTCTAAACTAATAGGTTTATTTTTAAAATAAAAAAATCTATTTGGTGAAAATTAGAAATTTCAATGCAGTTGTATTTAAAATTTTAGAAAAAAATAAGAAGTAGGTGTCTATCTGACCACCCTAACGACAATAAAATGATAAAAAAAAATTCTAATATTTTAGATATAAGTAGAGGACTCATGTCCCGATGTGATGCATATTTTTTTGTAATTTTTTTGCAAGTAAATAATTAATTATGAATTTTTTATTACCAATTTTAAAAAAATTAAAACTCAGATGTCTGACCACCTTAACTTTGTCAAAAATTCATGAAATTCATTTTTTATTTTTTTAATCCTATAGTATGTGAACCATATAATGTGATGCATGTTTTGGATTCAAAGAATGTGATGGTTTTTGAAAGCAATAGATGTTTTTCAATTAGCCTATCAATCAGGACTTTAATCGTAATTCAAATAGAAAATGAATAATAATTATTTAATAAATTCAAAGTAAAGCATAATTTATATTGGTGGAAAGCTGAGAATATCCTTTAAAAACCCTTTTCGTTTCATCAATTTTAGGTAAGAAAAAAGAAGTCGTCAGCCACATGGGCCATCATATCACTTACATATCGCCACTTTTTGGCCCATCATGATCCTACACATACCCTATCATTAACTTCTAATATCCTATTATAATTAAATAAATTTCTATAATTTATTTAATTATTATCCATTCCAGCTTTATCTAATTTTAAATAAAAAGTCATTTATTTAAAATTGTCCACTTTCTAATTTTCTCCAATTAAATAATTTAAAAACATTATTTACTGTCGAATGGCCCCACCACTTTTGAATTAAATTAATTTTTAATTTTAAAGGTCATCAGCTCTTGAGGGAATTAATTTTAAATTTCTATTTTAATTTTGCACTTTCCTCTTTTTTTGTGCCACATCTTCTTGTCTATAAAATCAAATCTCACCCCTCCATTTAAAATTTGACCTAATGTTTCCCTACCCCTAATTATTGGTTGTCACATTTAATTTAAACCATTGATCTTAGGGCATCTCTCAACTTTCAATCTTGGCCATTCATCCAAAATTGAGTTTTCTATAAAAAATAAATTTTACCCTCATTTGGCATATCTTATGCTTGCATATTTCATGCTTTAGTACACTTGCAACCACATTAGAATTCTAGAAAGTTTTCTTTGGACATACTCATAGGCAATATTTTCTCACAAAAAATTTAGAGCAATTATCTACTTGCAGAAAATGGAGAAGGTGCAATGAAGGTGATTTATGGAGGGCTTGAAGACTTGGTGATATTTTTTTTTTTTTCATGCTTTCTAACTCCTTTTTTCTTCATTTCTTTACTTGGGTTTATGTTATTTGTGATTTATAATGCTAACCTGATATTTTCGCTAGTTACACGAACAAGATTGTGCCTTGGTGGTTGAAGAAAATGAATTCATATTCATGGAAAGAGATTTTACAAATCAGGAAAATGGAGAAATTGAAGCTTCTAATAAAGAAGAAGAAGAAGGTGAAGTATATCTTGAAGGTGAACTCATTAGTTCCTTATATGAGATTAAAATCTTGAGAAAAGAGAACAAGAAGTTGAAGAACCATGCAAAAAAGGAGATTGAGAAGCTAACCAAAAAAATTGAAGAATCTGACCAAATAGTTGTAAGCTTGAAGACACAAGTTGAAGAAGCTAAGAGGATAGAAGATATACTTAAATATGAACTGCAATATAAATTTAATGAATGCATGATGTTAGAGGTTGAAATAGTGGCATTGAGAAAAGACCTTGAAAAGGCTAGAGAATAGATATAAAAAGGTTTGAAGTTGAAGGGAGGCTCTAAAATACTTGATGAATTGATTAACTCATAAAAGCCTTCAAAATAAAAATATGGTCTTAGATTTGAGAAATGAAAAATTTCTACTCTTAGTGCACCTGCTAATTTGTATGGCACCTTTAAATCTAAAGAGAAATACAAAAAAAAATTGAGAAATCCTACATTGAAGATTTGAAGAAGCCTATAGAAGACAATAAGAATAACCAATTAGTTCCTAATAACTTGAAGAATTAGAACTCAAAAGGAGCTGATGCAAATGGTTTTACAAGGGTGAGAGATTTGAAGAAGCCAAAATAAAAGAGACTGCATCATCTTGCACAAATAAATGCTATGACCAGGTATTCCTTATATTTCTATGGGTACTACTATACATGTAATCAGTTTGGTCATAGAGCTAGTGAATGTAGAGTTGTGCTTACAAGGAGAATAAATTTTATGAGTAGATATCAATTTTCTCCTTTGGTAGAAATGAATGTAATATGCTACAATTGCAATAATTTTGGTCACATAGATAAGAAGCGTAGAAAAAAATTTATGACCAAAAGTAAATAAACAAAATAAAAGCATACCTCCTAGTGTAAACACATGATCACAAGATTCTGAAAATGAGAAGGATAGGATAGCAAAGAAACCTTAGAAGTTTTAAAAAGAAAAAGAGGAGAAGGCTACACAATCAATGATAGCAAAAACTACACTTCATGCCAAAAAAGAATAATTTGTGGGTGATAGATAGTGGCTTCCCTAAACACATGATTGGTGATAAGAGAAATTTTATCAAACTCAAAAAATGTAAGGAAGGATCTATGATTTTGGGAGATAACATTGCAATAAAAATCTATGGTAAAGGGAAACTGAGCATAGATGGAAAACTACCTACATGTGATATCTTTTATGTTGAAGGATTGAAGCACAATCTTCTAAGTTTCAGTCAAATGTGTGACAATGGAATTAGAATTTCATTTAATGCAGAGGGATGCAAGATAAAAAATTAGGAAGACTAGTTGCAGAAGGAAAAAGGATTGAAATAAACCTCTATAATCTTAGTGAGGTGAATGGTAAAATTTGCATGATAGGACAAGTTGATGAGAGTTAGTTGTGGCACAAGAGAGTAGGCCATGAAAATTTTGATAATTTGGTAAAAATAAGCTCAAAAGGTCTGGTGAGAGATATGCCTAAGATAAGAAAACTAGAAAAATTCACTTGCAAGGAATGTTACATAGCCAAGCAAATGACGTTCATATTTCAAATTGTAGACACTTAAAAATGTCCTGAATGATATCACACACTCGAATCATGTATACTAACATCATTTTATCCTAAAACCCATCATATTTTTGCTTAATCGACCTAATTAGGTTAATCGACCTAATTAGGTTAATTCACCCCCTTTCATGCTAACCTTTCATCCTATTAAATTGAATAATTAAAATTATTTAATTTAATCCCTAAAATCCTCTTATTTAATTAAATAACCCTAAGTTTCATAATTAAATATCATCTCACTTTCCCCCTTTTCATTAAATCATTTATTTAATGAATATCATATCATTCCCATTTTCATTAAATAAATAAATTATTTAATGAAAACCCTATTTCCCCTAATTTTCATAATTGAAAATTTATTTAATTATCAAATTACTAATTAAATCTAATCCTCCCACTTGCAAGGGAATATTCCTCCTTTCCACATTCCTCCAAAAAGGGAATATTCCTTTACACATTTAATTTGGTTTTAATTAAATAAATATCTAATTTTCCTCACCCGTGAGAGTATTCTTTGAGAATATTATCTTTCTTCACTCATTTGAAAAAGGGAATATTCATTTTTTGCAACAAACTTTCAACATGACTTCTGGTGCAGGTTTTGAAAGTGTGTTTGTTTGGATGAAAGTGATTCGTTGATTAAATATCATCTTGCATCCTCAACCCTTGATGGGAATCCATTATCCATGCCTCCATATTCCTTCCCTTTTGACCATTGATTAGCTTTTTGAATCTTATCCATTCATTTCTCATTTGTCCTCCTATAAATAGGTCACTATTTGGAGACAATTGGATCCATCTTTTAAGAGAAAAATTATGTTAAAATAACTTTCACTTGCACTCATATTTAGTTGTTTTTAGCATCTTTTTAGCTTAATTTATGTGCATCATTAGCTTAGCTTCCATTAATGGCTTTCATGGTAACATAGGTGCATAAATTTAGCATATTTGGTAATTAGGGTTTTAATATTTTTTAGCTTAAACTCCATTTAGATTAGATTTTCATACACCCATATCAATCATCTTAGCATAGATCATGTTGAAATAGCTTGTATCATGTTAATTTATCTTTTAAACCATGTTTTCATACACATCTCTCATTGGTTTCGTCGATTCTCTTCAATAGAATCAATCAAAATAAGCTCATTTATCTAGCGGATTGGGAAAGGGTTTCTATTCAACATCAATGAGACACCACTCCCCCAATAGGATACATTTCAATGGATTAGAATAGGTGTTTATGAAGCTTTCATATTTTAATATGTTAGTTTTTATGGATTCTTCATTTAGTTTTGCATTGAATGATCTTATTGGACTAATGTTTAGTGGCTTAAATACACTTCGAATCCTCATGGATCAAGCTTAGTTAGCCTATACTAAGTCATCGACCATATTTTGGTGCTAAAAGGAGGGCATGAACTAACCAATCCGATGATTTTATTGTTAAATCTCTATTTTTCTTGTGTTTTTAGGTTCAACGATGCTATTGATTATTCAACGACACATTTGATGGCACATCACTATACATCAATGCACTTGAGTTTTTATTTTAGTAATGCATAATTAATTTAGTGATGCATATCAAATTTTATCACCGCATATTAAAATAGTGATGCTAACTTTATTTTCATCAAGCCATAAATTTTTATTTAGTGACGCAATTGATATACCGACGCATTTGATGTTACTATTTTCTACAGACCAATGCCATCATTTTTTTAGTATAGCGATGCACTTATTATATGGTGATGCTATTGATTTAAGCATCATGATTTACTAGTAAACATAAATTAAACTTGAATTTTGACAGGTGCTTTAATTTTTTTACTTTATCTGATTGCTAACCTGTCACTGAATTCTTATTTATTCTTTTTAGACTAGCTGGTTTTGCAGGTTGGAGCAATAAATTTTTAAATGGAGAAGCATATTACCATTTTAATATAACTATAACAAGTGTTTCGACACTTATGGGAATAATTATAACCCATTTATGATGCTTTATTTCATGTTTTAGGACCAAACTAGATTTCTTTTGGGCTTTAAAATGAACATTCAAATTGGTTAAAACTGAACCCTCACATCATTTTTCTTGTTGGTTTAAAATTGAACAACACAATATTCATACTCCAAATTGGTGTTTAAAACAAAATAATTTCTCTATGATAGATTAAAATGAACATGTTTCTGAATTCCTTGAGTAGGCTTGTTGTGAGTATCCACTCTCCTTGCACTTCGTGCGATCTTGGGTGAAGAGAAATACACAAGTATACTTTTTCTTTTTTTAAGTGCTTGTCCTCTCCCCTTGAACATTTTTGCAATATTGGGTGATGAAAGGAATTTTACACTTCAAACATGTGTGTTACCTTTAGCAAGCCTACCTCCCAACTTGTGAGAGGGAACGACCCAAGTGGTGCTTTAATTTTGGTCTATGATATAAATACTTGGGATGATGAAATTCATTGACCAACTAGTGTAGTTACACTATACCAATGATCATCTCCTTAAGTATCTATGTGATACGTCAAAAAACTTAGATATTTCTAAGGGATGGGAGTCCTCTTAATTGAGTGAAATTGCCACATTTATAACACTAATTTATCCTAAGTATGGTCATTAAAATCCTTATTTGTAGTGGCTAACCAAGTCTAGTTTCCAAAATGTATTCTAAGGTAGTTCATTGGAGTAGCATCGCTCCAGGAAGTTACTTACCATGTCTGGTTTTTTATTGAGGCAATAAATAAAATGGGGAAGGGACTTCTTTGCTTGGTGTGTCAAGATGTTACATTTCCTTGACATAGCCTTTTTATCCATTTCATCTTCTTAGATTAATCATATCTTCTGATGGGGGTAAGCCTACTAAGAAATATGTACCCGCTCTATCTAGGATTGTAAATGCTTGAGAGTTAGTTTAACACTTGCTTGGTTCCAAAATAATTACAAAAAACATAAACAAGTCTTTTCAAAATTTAAAACCCTTTGATCTAAGTATGGATACCCTTTGAAAAAGCCTTGATATTTATGCTTTCCTAAGGATTTATCCTTAGAGACTTCTAAATATACTTTTTTTCATCTCAATCCATAGTTCCAAAAGTTATTCTAGGTAACTATTCCCTTAACTTCATCCTTTTCAAAATATGGACCTTTTGAAATTTATGATGTTTTTGACATAGAACTTTAGTTTGAACTTAAGCAATACAAAGTGTTTTTTGTAAAAAGAAACTTATTAAGCAAGATAAATTGAAAAATTGAACCCCACATTAGCATTTGGTGTCTGATTGCTCTAGTTGAAAAACCTAACCTTACGCTCGCTATCATTCAACCAAACTTTAAACTCATTGATGGAGGAAAAAATGATATAATTAGTAGTTTGAGAAGCTTCACTTTTGAAACAAAGGAAACACCAATTCAGTGCAGAAATACAACAAACATCTTAGATGAACAAGAAGAACAAGATGAAATTGTGGCTAGAAGGCCCATATTACCACTTTCGTGTGGTAATAAATATCCTCTTTTCCATAATCTTAGGTTTCTCTAAATGATCTCTCACAAAATAAAAATCCCCAAGAGAAGGTCTACATGTTTTCACTTCAAACTTAGACATCATAGTCAAAACGATATCAAGAGACACCTTGTAGCTCTTTAACGCAGCAAGAAAATTTTGGTAAGGAATTTTTATAGATGTGTTTCAATGAATGATCCAAAAATTTATGCTCAATATGAACCCCTCATTTAAATTCAACAATCATCTTTTCGATTGAGTTACTTCTAGAGGTCTATCATATTTCTCACTACCTTGGTATTGGAAAATAAAAGGTTCACTCTAGGTCAACATTGGGTCAAACATTTCATCCACCCCTTCATCAAAACTCATCCTTCACTTCACCAAACTTTTCAAAAATTTAAACAAACCAACACTTTTTGATTTAGACATCAATCAACCCAAAACCTAACTTAGTTACATTTTATGTAAAATGAATCATTTTTCATGCACTTAGCTAAGTTAGTTATCATCTTTGGACTAGTTTATCTTGAAGGTCATGAGTCTACCCTAAATATTCACAAGTTCATAAACATCCTTTATCCAATCATAAAATAATCAAAATTAAGTCAAAATTATTTTCCCAAATTTTTTGCAAATATCAATCCCTACATCACTCACCTTTTCATCTCCCATTATCATCATTACTCCAAAAATAATTTGAGCATCCATTCTACATATAATTGATTCAACTAGAGAGTTCAAACATTATAAATCTCAACACAACTCTCCCATAGGTGACCCAAAATTTATGGTAAAGACAAGATCACAACACAAGAGAATCATGGAGAAAAAAAAAGGCACATTTACCTCAAGTGATCCCAATCCTCAAGAATTTGACCCAAGAAGTCAAGTTACCCCATCAAAACAACCCCCATCTCTAGTAGGACCATATGAGATAGAATACATAACAAACAACCTATTTGAACTTACTAGGGAGGAGATCATGGAGTACAAACAAGAAAATAAATCCTTAGAAAATATGGCTGCAATTTCCCCATATTTTGTTGTGCAACCTTTGACACAAGGCTTAACAAATCCATTTCTAGGGCTAAATCAAACATCCATTCCTAGTATTATAGCTAGTATTGCTAAATACTTTGTCCATACTCTTCCATTTGAAAGCAACACACTTGTGGGGACTCTCAAAACCACTCCATCCACCACTTGGACATCACAATTTGTCACTTCTACCATTCTGAAACACCCCTTGCATCAACATAAACCACTTACACTGCATGAATCTACCACAACCTCAACATATCAAGGGCACCCCTCTTCATCCATCCCCACAAGTACCACAAGTGTTCCTGACATCACAAAATGTAGTATAGGCCAAGTGTCTCAAATAGACCAATAAGGGCATGCTAACACTGTAATGCAAAGTCAAACCTTAACGCAAATAGAGACATCTTTATCCTACCCCCCAACTAGTTCATTTGCACTGTTGGTTTCCCAAAATACATGTGTCTCATAAATAACCAGAACATCTCAAAAAAATCCATTGGTCACAAACCCCATTGATCAAGGTAATACCTTGGCCACATCCCCACCACAAGGAAATCCTCCATACATCGGTCAAGGGAAACTTTTCAATCAATGGAATGAAGGTCCTAATATGCAATTACTATTGCAATACCTAATGGCACCATCATCATCTTTCCCCTCGGTCCCTCCCATCATGCAGAATAAAATAGGACCTCAAAATTTACATTCCTCCATCCCAATCTGCCATCTTACAAGGAATGTTAAGCCAAGGGAACCATCAACCTCTCATCAACAACCCACAAACCACTCAAAACATCAACACCCAAAACCCATCGTAGGTATCCCAACAACCAACTGGTCCTACATTACAAGCACATGCCTTAGATTTATAGCAAGCACAATAGGCTTATCAACAAGCCATCCAAAAATAGAAACAACAACAAGCAACCCAAGTAGCACAACAACAACATCAACAATAAGCAACCTTAACAACTATGCAAGAAGTCCTATAACACAACAATAGCAACAAAAATATAAAGTAGCCCTAGCAACACAACAAAAATAGTAAGCCCAACATCAAGAAGCCTTAGCAGCCCCACAACAACAAAAAGCACAACAAATAACCTTAGTAGTCCAACAAAAATAGCAAGCCCAACAACAACAAGCCATACTAGCTTAGCAGTATGCCCAACAACAAAAACAACAAGGTTTCTACTATAATCCTCAACAAAACAACATCACTACACACACATTAGAAATATATACACCAACACCACAATCACCTTCGCAATACCCTAGACCTCCATACACCCCATCATATCAAAATTTCACATACAAATTACCAACATCCCACAATACATAATGTATGTTCCTCCAAAAAATCCTCAAGATGATTGTATCATCACAACTTAAGGTATTATCACGAGAAATGCAGGATCTCGAGATGGGAAAAATGAAGAAGCCCCATACACAAAACCTATGTCCTTATCCATTTGATTGAAACATCGCAATGATACATTTCCTCCTAGTTCTGAAGTCCCCAAATTCGATAAATACAAAGTGAGAGGAATTATTGTCGACCATATCAAAGAGTTTAACATCATGTGTATGGAGGTCACCTATAATGATTTCTATTTGATATGCCTCTTTTCGTGAAGCTTGACAGGCTCATCAATTGACTATTTTTCTCAATTACCACTAGGCATCAAAAGTTTCCAAGAAATCATCAATAAATTCGTAGATCACTTCTCCTTTAATCTTGACATATACGTAAGACTAGAAGAGTTGTATGCTCTCAAACAAATAAAGGAGAATCTTTTTCCAATTTCTTACAATGCTAGAGGAAAAGGGCTAGTAAAAGCAAGTGGCCAATTCTCAATGAACAACAAGTAGGAATCATCATAGGAAATATAGACCAATATCTATCCTTCCACTTAAAAATGTAGTGAATTTCATCTTATGACAAGCTTGTTACTAGAGCCCTTAACATGGAGAGAGATCTAATCTCATATGGAAATTCTCAAGCCTACAAGGACAACCACCCATCAACTTGTTCAAACGACAAGCCTCATGTTTGGGATAAGAACAAGAACATAACGAATGATGGAATTATAGATGCTAAGGTGGTTCTAAGTTATCCTAGGCCAAACAACAATCAAATAGCTAATGTTCAACCAACTATGCAACAAACAACACCATCACAAAACAATTAGATGAACAACACTAAAATGCAACAAAGATGAACCCCTAAAAAGAAGAACTATATGAAACACAAATACACACAGTTATCAAAACCTATTGAGAGAATCATGAAGAAATTGGTAGAGTCAAACCTAATAATGCTTCCCAATTTCAAAAAATATGAAGAATCATAGGATAAACTTCCCTGGTACAATAAAAAATAGTCTTTGTGACTTCCACAAAATCAAAGGACATAAAACATCAAACTGAATGAGGCTAAAAAATATTATCCAAGATATTATAGAGAGTGAAGCCATATCTATTGAGGTACCATCTAATAACCAAGATCTTAAGATATACAAGAACCCTATGCCAGATCATAACAAAGGAAAAAAAACTGGAAAAGCTAAGTATTACACAAACGTACATAATACCTATTCCAATGTAGTCGCTTCTTGTGATAGTGTCATCACCATCGTGACCATCAAAGAGCCTAGTGGAGAGTGTGGAGTCACCACATGATGTGGGAAGGTCACCATTCAAGGAGTTTCATCTCAATCTAGGGAACAACCTACTTTTCCTACATCAAACCCTAGCAAGTATAATCTTTTAGATCAACTTAAGATGATCCTCAGATAAAATTTATATCTTAGAACTATTGAGGCTATCCCCTGAACATCGATAAATATTAAAGAATACTTTATCTTCATCATCTGTCCCTAAGGATGTTGATACAAAATAGTTTCAAGCTATTTTAGGGCATATCACTGATCATCTTCTCACCTTCTTAGAACAAGACCTACCATCGCAACCATATCATAACCGTGGTTTAAATCTTGAGGTCATTATTCATAATAAAAAGGTAAAAAGATTCTTAGTAGATGGAGGTGTTGGTTTGAATATTTATACCCTTCATCTGACCAACAACTTGGGCTATCAAGAGGATACTATAGAGAAAGAAAAGAGTACCACCATTAGAGCATATGATGACCAAGAGTGGGTATCACAAGGCATCATCACACTACCCATCCAAGTAGGCTCTATCATTGTAGAAACTACATGCCAAGTGTTAGACCTTGATCTTCCCTAAATATCTTGCTTGGCTGACCATGGATCCATGCCCTAAAAGTTGTAGATTCCACTTATCATCTATGTGTAAACTTTCCTTTTGAGGGAAGAGAAGTTACCATCCATGGAGATCTTGAACCTTGTTAATATTGAAAGAACTTTGAGGCCAAGTTATATAAGATACACAAGATCCCTAAAAATGATGAAGGGCCTACACCATCTTCCTCATTTGTTGACCCATCATCCCTTGCATCTACTTCATAAATAAAAACACCTATTGTGTAGAACATTCCTAACATCAAAGCAGTGATCTAGGATGATGGCTATGGAAACTATAAAATAATGAAAGATAGTTTTGTGTTGGGGGAGCTACCTCTTTCTCTTAAATCGCATGGGGAACCCACACCTATTAACAAAGAGGCTGAAACAATAAAGATGGAAACTACTACCTTCACCAAGTGGGGGGATTTGAACAAAGAATATGCCAATGAGGAGGATGTGTCTAAACTACTATATCAATATGAATGACCCATCCCTATTCTTCCCATGGAAGATGAAAACAAAGGCTTGCAACTAATGAAGGGATTAGGATATAACAAGAATGAGAAATTGGGACAAAATGGCAACAATTTTCTAGAACCCATCATTCTTGAGAAACATCCAAAGAATCTTGGCTTAGGATGTACTACTAGCAAGGTTACCCTTCTTAGAAAAGGTACTTTTGTTAAATGGGTTGAGGCTTGCTCTTGGTTACTATCATCACGTGATACTACCCTAGATGACTTCCCTCTTGATGTTGCTAACCTATTTGAGAATGACTCTATCTTCATGATATCCATAAGATCCTTCACCCCAAATGATAAACCAACTTAAATAAGCCTATTATACCCACAATTCATTGAATTGGACCAACGAGGACCATCGATTCTAGATTTATTTGAAAATGATGAAGCAACCTCAAAATTCATGGGACTCCATGAAAACTTACCATGGGAAGATCACAAATCCGTTATTGATATATAGCTAAACATAGGGGCATACTATGGGGAGATGATTGAATCCTTCAATCACAAAATGAACAACATGCAAATAACATACAAATATTTGAGTGAAAACCACATTGTGGCACTTTTTGATCCTAAAATAGTAAAAAGAAAGGACACATCTGAGGGTGAAAAACTCTTTGAGGTGCCCAAGGATGAGGAATTCAATCTACCCTTAGTGTGATGCATCCAGAGAATTCAATAGTTTTAGAAGAAAAGGCCGCCCCACTTAATGTGGGAAAAAAAGAAGCACCCAAGATATCTTTCTATGCTGAATCCTTGTTGGACAAAGAACAAAATAACCTGACAACATTATTTAGCAGTACACCCTAAAGCCAAACCAGTGAAGAAAAATTTAAGGAAGATGCATCCTCATATAACACTCTTGGTGAAACTTGAGTTACAAAAGCTTCTTAATGTTGGATTCATCCAACCCATAGATTATATTATATGGGTTCCAAACCTAGTACTAGTCTCAAAACCCACTAGGGGCATCAAAATATGCATGAATTTTAGAGAATTGAACAAGGCATGCCTGAAGGATGATTTCCCTCTTCCTAAAATTGAACTCATTGTTGATTTAGCAACTGGGCATGAAATGTTGCCACTCATGGATGGTATTTTAGTCTATAATAAAATCATGATAACCAAGGAGGATCAACACAAAATTGCATTCACTTGTCCATGAGGAATATATTTCTAAAACATGATGACATTTGGGTTGAAGAATGCATGATCAACTTGTCAAAGAGAAATGATCCTCATCTTTCATGACATGATCTACAAAAAAATTTAAGACTATGTGGATGATATTTTGGAATAAACAAAGAAAATGAGTGAGCACATAGAAGTATTGGGACCCATCTTTGATAGAATCAAATAATACAAGGTATGGTTGAATCTAAAAAAATTGTCTTTGGGGTTACACTAGGGAAGCTCCTTGGATAAATCGTGTCACAAAGAGGGATAAAAATTGATCCAAAAAACGTTAAAGCCATTCTAAACATGGAACCACCAAAAACACTGAAGCAGATGAGAGGGTTACAAGCAAGATTACAATCCATCAGAAGTTTCATAGCATAATTATTAGACAACATCCATCCTTTTTCTCATATTCTCCATAATGGAATAACATACAAGTGGGATTAGAAGTAGGATAAATATTTCCAGTAGATAAAGGACTACCTATTGAAACAAACAATGCTCATTCTGCAAATACCAGAAAAACCAATGATCTTGTATATCTCAACAACATTGGTAGCACTGGGTGATCTTCTAGCACAACATGATAAGAACGGAAAGGAAAGAGCCATCTATTACATCAACAGGACCTTGGTGGGCTATGAAATGAACTATTCATCCATTGAGAAAGCATACTTATAGGTGGTTTTTTCCTCACAAATATTTTCACATAACATGCTATGGAATCAAACCAATCTTATTGCAAAGATCGACACATTAAAATACTTGTTATCGAAAGAAACTCTTACTGGGAGAGTGACCAAATGGGTGATGATCTTGATTGAATTTGACATAGAGTACATGGAGCACAATCCAATCAAAGGACATGTAATCACAAAACAACTAGTAGAAGCACCTATCTATGCAGAGAATCCATTGATATTTGAATTCCCTGATGAAACAGTGTTCCTTGTCAATACAATCGATCAATAGAAAATGTACTTTGATGGATCGTTTAACCAACATGGGTCAGGGGTGGATATTCTCTTCATCACCCCTCAAGGTGATTACATCACAAATTCATACAATATTTCATTTCCATGTAATAACAATATTGTGAAATACGAAGCCCTAATCACAAGTCTAAGGATAGCAGTTTAATGGAAGATACAAGAGATAAAAGTCTATGGGGACTCACAACTAGTTGGTCCTAGATCTTTGTGGAATCAGGATATATTCACCTACCTTAGCAAAGGAACTATCCTAGGTGATATCACCTCCAACCTTAAGAAGACATTTGTTAAAAAGGAATCCCGATTTGTTATTCTAGGTGATACCCTATACCACCAAAGCATCATGGGGGAATTACTATGATGTATTAACCAAGAGGAAGCCTTGATCACATTAGCAGAAGTACACAATGGCATATATGGTTCCCATTCTAGTGGTATGAATTTAGCTAAGAAATTTTTGAGGATGGGGTACTACTAGCCAACCATGGAAAAAGAAGCCCCTTAGTACATGCATAAGTATGTCCCATGCCAACAACATGGGGATCTTATTGATGCCCAAGCTCAGGAGTTACAACTAATGGTCAGACCTTGGCCTTTCTCGCAAAGGGGGCTTGACCTCATAGGAAAGATTACTCCCACCTCATCTAACGAGCACAAGTTCATCATCACGACCATTGAGTAATTTAATAATTTTTTGGAAGCCATTCCTATGACCTACATAATGGGAAATAAAATTGTAAAATTTATCTTGAATTACATTATCTATCGTTACGGTGTTCCACAAGTCCTTATCTTAGATAATGGAACACCCTTCAAGAATCAAAATGTGAAAGATCTATGCCAAAGATTCAACATCCAAAATTGATTCTCTACCTTGTATTATCCCCAAGGAAATGGTCAAGCTAAGGCTACAAACAAGACTATTCTAAAAATCCTAAAGAAAATGGTGAATGAAACTGGTTGTGACTAACATTTATAGTTAAATCCCACCCTCTAGGCCTATCAAATCAGTATCTACATGCCTATAGGTGAAACCCTCTTCTCCTTCATCTATGGATCATAAGCCATTATCCCTATCGAGGTGGAGATTCCTTCACTATGAGTTTCACTACAAAACCTAATCAGTGATGAAGAGTATAGAGTATCTCAGTTAAATGAGCTAGAATTTCTAGGTGAGTTTCATCTTGATTCCCTTAATCATTTACAAGTATACCAAAACCAACTAAAATGGAGATGTAATAAGAAGATCAGGAGTTGGTCTTTCTAGGTAGGGGATCTTGTTTTAAAGTAGAATCGAAAGAATCTTCTAGATCAGGATAGTAAAGGAAAGTTTGAGCCTAATTGGTTAGGTCCCTTTGTCATCACAGCAAGCTATGGATTAGGAGAATATCAATTATCAATGCATGAAGGTGAACCCTTGCAGGAACCAACCATTAGCCTACATCTTAAAACATTTGATGCCTAAGCTTGAAGGGTGTAAATATGAAAAAATACAAAAATATAAAAAAATGATCAAAAATCCAAAAAAAAGGGCTTGAAAACAGTAAAGAAAAAAATCATCCTCTAGTGAAAACCAATTTGGCGGTGCTTTGGGCAAGTACCTTGGTGAAAACCTGGTAAACATGAACCTTGCATAAATAAAGCACCTCCATCTATTATGTGGCTCTTTATCCTATCATCCTCTGCATCACATCCATCCATCACATCATCCATCCTATTTATTCCATCACCCATCTGTGGCCTACATCATAGCTTGATATTGTGAATTATCTTATCCCCTTTAGTACTACTTGGCATATTCTTAAGGTTATTTTATCCTACCTAAATCGAGGTAGTCTATTTCATAACACTAGGGGAAATTCATTATCAGGTTCTTGTATATCTTAAGGTTATTTGGAAATCTCATCAAAAATCCCAAAAACATTCGTAAAACCTTGTCAAAATCCAAAAACACTTACAAAATCATCAAAAACCAAAAAAATCAAAATCTTGTATAGCTAAAATCCAAAAACATTTGAAAATTGTGAAGGAAAAACCCAAAACATCAAAGTCATCTCAAAATCCCTAAAAAGGTAAAACATTGAAAACCCAAAAATAGTAGCATGTCAAACTACGAGTCTCTGAGCCTGAATGTAGGCAAGTCCATCATTGATGTCCCCCCAAGACACCCTAGGTTAGTCCCTTAGGAGTCTATCATAATAAACTGACAATACCATCAACTGTTTATTTTTCATCGATAATAAGTCAAATCGGTCAAAATACGAGGCTTTTGCATGTATAACCTAGGCAAGGATAATATTTGATAAGGTCTCGAGGCCCCTAGGATAGTCTCTTATGTTAGGTTCTTGCTCGAAATGTTAGAAAATCCCTAAACATTTGAAAAAATCATAAAAAACAAAAAAACATTTGAAAAATTAGAAAAACACAAAAACATTTGAAAATGGAAAAAAGAAAACATTGGAAAATAGTCAAAACCCTAAACAACCTCAAATAACTAGAAAATATAAACACACATAAACCAAAAATGATCAAAAATAGCCTCAAAAAAATTTCAAAACATCAAAAATATTGAAATATTTTAGAAAACTCCAAAACCATCCATCCCATTTCGCTTTCACCTACAATAAACCTTCATCCATAATAAATCAATCATCGTCTTCAACCTTCGGAAAAACATATATAAAACAAGTGTCACAAGTCGTAAAGTGAGAACCTAAGTGTCAAAATCTAAAGTCTAGATGGCAGGTAAATGATTCAGTGGAGTTTGTATCAACGACTTATCACACACCTCATCCTAATCAAAACACCTAACAAACATGTCCTAGGATGCATCCTTTTGGTGATGGAAATCAACATTAGAAATCATCTAAGCTATGTTAAACTGGAAAGAGATATAGATAACACTGGTTGTTTATCTTTGATATTTTCTTATGATTTATCTTAAATGAACCATTCCAAGGACCTCTCAATGATGTCTAAATTATTGAAAGAGAAAGGAATGGGGAATTGATCATTATCTTTTATTTGTTGTGCTTGTGGTTATTCTAATAAAATAGTCTTGGTGTATACTTTCTTAGCTGTGTAGGGAGGTTGTTTGGCGTACCTTGTTGACTACTGTGTATGCTTTGGTTTGAGATATTCTAAGCTTCTAAATTGCATTCCAATGAGGTTTCCATATTTCAAGGTGTGAACAAGAACTATCTTATCTCTTTGCAGAGTCAAATTCCATTACACTGTATATAATGCCATCCTAGTTATCAATACCTTGATACATCAAGTCTACATGTTATATCAAAAATAAGGAATGACAGAAAATACCAATCCTAAGATATTAGAAAAAAATCATCATTCTCTCTCACTAGCATCTCTAATAAAATTGATGGTCAAATCATCATCTTATTTCTTCTATCTTCTTTCCACGCTAACTTGATATCTTGATAGTAAAAAAAAAAATCATCATGCATCCATCCTACATCCAAAAATAATTAACACACATACATCTCACATTATCATAGTATATAATAATCCACTGTATCATCATTATCATTTAAGTTGTTTTGAATAATATATGTTTTTTATTCTAAGCTTCTTAATAAATTACATTCGTTGCATCCATATCATTCATAGCATACATAATTTATGGATCATTCACATCCATACATAAATCATGACATCATAAATTTCACGTAAAAGTACAAAAAAATAAATGCATCCATTCATACATCATGCATATCATCTACATATCATGGCATGTCATAACATCCATCCCATAACATATCATAGAAAGGTACTGAAAAAAAAATGTATTCATCACATTGCATAACATCACATCTTATATACATCACATCATAGATCATCATCACATATCACATAATTCCCATCACATTGCATCCATACAGAATCATAATTCATAGGAATATCACATCACATCATATCATATGCATCAATACATTCATAAGAGTATGAAATAAAGGTGCATCACATATCAAATCCAAATCATCTCATATAGATATCAAAAAATGGTGATTTTCAAGGTACAATATCTAAATCAATGTATGTATATCAATCAAAAGTACAATAACTATGAGGTTATTAAAAATGAGCCCATGAATTTATATCTGTATAAATAAATCGATCGAACAATCAAAAAGTGTCTGCAAAGCCTGCTAGCCCTAGTGGCTGCTCGAATCACCCCTAACTGATGGTTGATCCTCGGTTCTAGGTGGTTCTCTACTCTGTTGTGAAAAATTAGGTTGTATCATCGCCTGAGGAACATCACAATGATAATACATGCAATAATATGCAACCTTAGTACCAAACGGGAAGACAATGTTTGTCCTTGTGAAGCAGTTGTCACCACCTCCAAATGTTGCCTCTGCCCAATCTCCTTGGCCAGTTGTAGGTCTAGTTGCTTCCGCAACTAAACCTCTTGTTCTTCTTGCACTATCATAGCCTACAAATATTGTTGCAGTTGATCTCTCTCGATGGTGAGGTTGTGTATTATGCTTATGCATCTAGATGTATGGGTGGAGGAGGCGGTGGTCCCTAGGAACCTATCTGTAATGCTAACCAGGTTGTTGCCCTGGCACCTGTACATGATCTGGCTACTTCTAGTGCCCATCACCTAGCACATGTTCCCTATCCTACTACTTCCCTCTACCTTGTACACCATCCCTACTTTCATCTCAGTCACCATCGTAGTCTTTTCCTTTGACCTCTACCTGTGCCTCTCCCTCTTCCTCTAGGGTATCCCCTTGCTAGATCTGTTAGGTGAGTAGGTGGAATGAACCATGCATCATAGGCTGGATTCATTCCTACATCTAGGAGTCCCTAATCATATTCCCATAGCTATGGGACAATCTATCTAAAATCATTGATTTCCACCATGCGATTAATCTGGGCTCCCCACTAAACCTCTCTCTATGATCTAGCAAGCACTATAATGTAATCATTAGCTGGCACATCCTGAATCTCTCCAAACTTGTAGGAAATGCAGCCTAGGAGGTACCTCTCTATAATAGTGTGCTCTCTCTATTGCATATATCAGGTCTACCAAGAAAAGTCTATTAATTGCAGATCATCATACCATGTCGGATGTTGTAGCCATGGTCTCCATCTGAATACAATCATGCCATCAATAATATGATGCCAATAAGCTAGAACTATAGTGACCATTTTCTAAAGATTCATTGGCACCATGTACCTAGATATGATAGGATCATCCTCATGAATGTACGCTAAAACAACCAAAGGCCTCAATACTACAATATGATCATATTCCCATATATGAAGAAAAATCATACTTTCTCTAATGCTCCTGCCCTCTCGATAGACTGCCTCATGCATGTTGTGGTACAATGAAGCCAGAAGAACTGGACCCCAGGCATACATAACATCCATCCTAATCATCCCCTTTGATAACAATCCCCATATGAGACTGAAACCTTTTCCCCATCGGTTTGGGGAAATCACTACAAAGATCAAAGCAACTACGAACAATCTGAGAGCTCACTTGAAAAATCTACTGCCTATGTAGGAGAGAGAGAGATGTGTCTCTCTCGACATCTATGTCATATATAGCCCCCTCTCCATGAATCATCAATCGCAATATATGCCACACATCCTCCAATGTGATGGTGGCCTCACTGGTGGGTAGTTGAAACAAAGAGGTCTCATTTTTCCACCTCTTAATTAGTTTCATCATCATAGCGAGGCGGGTTAAGACCTCAGGTAAGAAAGTGATAAAACCTAACCCTAGCCTCCCCAATCGCTCCACCTCTAGGTCATCAAAGTCTCTCATAATTGCAAAAATGTCAGAATGATTCTCTTGTGACATCAATGGTGGGGGTCCTCCTACATGCATCGTGCACATAATGTTAATTTCCTAAAAAGTCAAAGAAACTGATCAAAATTTGAGACTTTGCATCCTACAACCTCAAAAGAATCACTGAAATCAATAGCGTCACTATTTCAGGGGTGTTCCATTGTTTCAGGGGTGCATCATTGTATCAATTTTGGGGGTGTGTTGCTATTTTGGTGATGTGTGTCATTATGCTCAATAGAGAATCAAAATTACTATGCATCGCTATACCTAAAAATTTGGGTTCATTACCATTTGTAAGGTGTCTCACCCACCGCTTTTGAGTGACATTGAACTAAAAAATCTAATGCATCACTCTATTAACCTAGCAGCCCTCAAATCAAACATGTCACCCAACTAAAAAATTTAGGTACATTGCTAAACTAGAGGTGTGTCACTATAAAATAAATAGCAACACTTCTGACACATCAATAGGATTGCTATAAGTGACATGCTAGAGACCTAATTTTGACCCTTATTATTGCACCTAAAAGAAAAAATCATGGCAAGTTTCAAATAAAATACTCGGTGTCCTATGTTTGCTCATTGTTGGTACTCTCGAAGCCGCTCTACTCAGTGAGCCATTTCGCCAAGGTATCAGAGCTCAAAAGGAAACTAATCTCTAAGGTATGAATGCACAAATGACTTGAAAATGACCCTTCATCACCTATTCAAACCTAAAAATTAAGTTTTTTTGCCCTAATTTGAGCTAAAAGTTAGCATTTTGGCTTGTTTTACCTATTTGTGACCTATACAACATGTTTTGAGCCATTTTTTGCATTTTTGAGGCCATTTGTGGCATCCCGAGGCCTATTTTAGTACCTACACCTATATTTTACCTTTGTCAAGAAATCAACCCAAAATTCAAAAAAAAATCCCGCTTTCTTGAGGGGAAAGGAACCAACTTATTCCTTCTACTGGGGCAACAATGGGGCATCCAAAAATTAGAATTTTTTTAATTTTTTGATCTCGATAGTGTTTTTAATCTGAAAAGTGTTAGTCTTTGAACCAACGTAGCAAGTAACTTCCTTCAAAGAGGGGAAAAATGTAGACACTTAAAATGTCCTAAATGGTATCATATGCTTAAATCAGGTATACTAACATCATTTCAACCTAAAACTCATCCTCTTTTTGCTTAGTTTATTAACTAGCCTAGCTAATTAATTAATTTCATCATTTTCATCCATTAATCTAATTGACTTAATTAGGTTAATTCACCCCTTTCATGCTAACCTTTTGTCCTATTAAATTGAATAAATCAAATTATGTAATTTAATCCCTAAAGTCCTCTTATTTAATTAAATAACCCTTAGTTATTTAATTAAATATCATCTCACTTTCCCCCTTTTCATTAAATAATTTATTTAAAAAATATCATATAATTCCTCTTTTCATTAAATAAATAAATTATTTAATGAATAACCTATTTCCCCTAATTTTCATAAGTGAAACTTTATTTAATTATCAAATTATTAATTAAATCTAATCCTCCCACTTGCAAGGGAATATTCCTCCTTTGCACATTCCTCCAAAAGGGAATATTCTAGTGGAATATTCTTTTGCACCATTTAATTTGGTTTTAATTAACTAAATATTCAATTTTCCTCACCCATGAGAATATTCTCTTTCTTCACTCATTTGAAAAAGAGAATATTCCTTTTTTTGAACAAACTTTCAACATGACTTCTTGTGCAAGTTTTGAAAGTGTTTTTTTTTTTATGAATGTGATCCCTTGATTAAATATCATCTTGCATCCTCAACCCTTTATTGGAATCCATGATCCATGCTCCCTCTTCCTTCCTTTTTGACCATTGATTAGGTTTTTCAATCTTATCGCTTATCTTTTTATTTGTCCTCCTATAAATAGGTCACTATTTGGAGACAAATGGATCCATCTTTTAAGAGAAAAATTATGTTGTTAAAATAACTTTCACTTGTACTCATATTTATAAATTATTTAACATCCTTTTATCTTAATTTACTTGCATCATTATCTCAGCTTCCATTAATGGCTTCCATGGTAACACAGGTGCATACATTTAGCATATTTGGTAATTAGGGTTTTAATATTTTTTAGATTAAGCTCAATTTATATTAGCTTTCCATACACCCATATTGGTCATCTTCACATAGATCATGTTGAAATAGCTTACATCATGCTAATTTATCTTTTAAACCATGTTTTCATACACATCTCTCATCGGTTTCATTGATTCTCTTCAATAGAATTGATTAAAAAACTCATTTATCCATGGGATTGGGAAAGGGTTTCCATTCCACATTAATGTGATACCAATCCCCCAATGGGATACGTTTCAATGGATTATAATAGGTGTTTATGAATCTTTCGTATTTTAATATATTAGTTTTTATGGATTCTTAGTTTAGTTTTGCATTGAATGATATTATTGGACTAAAGTTTACTGGCTTAAATACACTTCAAATCCTCATGGATCAAGTGTATTCAGCCTATACTAAGTTGTAATTCACACAAACAAAATAGTATGCAACATCAAATCCTTTGGAGCTCGTTCACACCGATCTTTGTGGTCGCACAAGAGAAAAATGTTTGAAAGGATAAAATTACTTCATGCTACTAATTGATGATTACTCATGAATGTCACAGGTAACCTTTTTGAAGGATATGTCTCAAGCATTTGAAATATTCAAAATATGTAGAGCCATGGTTGAAAAGGAGATTGGAAAAAAATCAAGTGTTTAATATCAAATAGAGGTAGAAAATTTACATCAAATGAATTCATATAATATAGTGACAAACATGGAATCGAAAAAGAATATTCTCTAGCACAGCAGAATGGAGTTGTTCAACGAAAGAATAAGACAATCAAGGAGATGGACAAGAAAATGCTCAATGAGGATAAGTTACCCAATGTATACTAGATAGAAGAAGTGCATATAATAGTATATACTTTTAGTAGATTTTAGCTAAGGGTAAATAGAAAAAATACCCCCTATGAGTTGTGGTATGGAAAACCTACTTTAGTTAAGTACTTAAAAGTATTTGAAAGTAAGTGATACATCAAGAGAGAAGAAGATGATTTGGGAATATTTGACTCTAGATGTGATGAAGGAATATTTATTGAATATTCCAACCAAAGAAAAGCCTACAAATTCTATAACAAAATGCTACACAAAATAATAGAAAGTATAAATGTCAAGGTTGATGAAGATCTGAAACATGTTAAACCTGATAGATGCAGTTATTATATTGAATTATAATATTAAGATGAAGTTTTTGATGATATTTTGAGGAAGATAATAAAAAGGAACTTTCTAGATACGTTCAAAAGGATCATCCTAAAGAGAATATTATTGGCAACAAAGATGAAGGTGTTCAAACAAGGAGAGTTGAAAAGAATAAAGAGAAAGTAAATTTTTCTCTCTTGTCTCAAATTGAGCCTAAGAGCTATGTTAAAGCCAACAAGAATGAAAGCTAGATAAAAGCAATGGAAGAAGAGTTGAGCCAAATTGAGAAGAATAAAACATAGGAATTAGTTCCAAGACCCCCAAACAAAAATGTGATAGGTGAAAAATGGGTCTTTAGAAACAAGATCAATTAAGATGGAGCTATTGTAAGGAATACGACCAATTTTGTGTGCAAGGGGTATGCACAAGTTTAAGGTATAGGCTTTGAGGAAACATTTTCACCTTTTACTATATTAGAGGCTATAAGAATGTTTCTAGCATTCTCTTTTTACAAGGGATTCAAAGTTTATCAAATGGATGTTAAGTCTACTTTCCTGAATGGAAACCTATAAGAGGAAGTCTACATCGAACAACCTGAAGGTTTTTCAGCTAAAAAGGAAGATTATGTTTGTAGACTACAGAAATAATTGTATGGTGTAAAACAAGAACCTAGGGCATGGTATTCAAGAAAGGATGTGTAGATAGAAAATTTCATTTCAAATCTAAAGGTGTGCATATGATATTTGTATTTGTGTACATAGATGACATTATTTTTGGTGGAAACAATGAAAAATTGTGCAAGGGATTTGCTATTCAAATAAAAAATTAATTTGAGATGTCAATGTTGGGAGAACTTTCTTTCTTCCTTGGTTTACAAATAGCACAAACTAATTATGGGATATGCATATCTCAAACTAAGTATGCTAAGGAGATGCTCAAGAAGTTTTTTATGGAAGAAAATAGACTAGTTGGTACCCCCACAATAACTGGGTGCAAGTTGAGTAAGACAAAAAAATACCTAGATGTAAATCAAACCATGTATATATTTATGATAGGTTTTTTACTATACCTAACTACATCAAGACATGATATTATGCAAGAAGTGTGCATGGTTGAAAGATTGGAAGCTTCTCCTCAAGAGTCTCATGTCAATGCAGTTAAGAGAATTTTTAGATACATAAAGAGTACTATTACCTATGGATTGTGGTATCCCAAAGGTAAAGATTTCAATTTTACAACATATACATATATTGATTAGGCTGGAAGTGTAGAGGATAGAAGAAGCACAAGTGGTGGTTCTTTCTTCCTTGTAAGAAAACTTGTTTCATGGTTGAGTAAAAAGAAAGATTCAACTACTCTTTCAACAAATGAAGTAGTATGTGGTAGTAGTGGCATGTTTTACTTAGGTATTATGGATGAATAAAAAACTCAAAGACATCAAGGTAGAGTGCAAGGAACCTATCACTATTCTTTGTGAAAATTCAAGTTCCATAAATGTATCAAAGAATCCAGTGATGTGCTCTAGGACAAGGCATATATATATCAAGTATCAATTGTAAAGAGAAAAGGTAGAGAATCAAGAAGTACACATGGAATATGTTCCAACCAAGGAAAAGGTTGTAGACATACTCACCAAGCCTATTTCAAAAGAGAAATTTGAATACATGAGGTATAATTTTGGAGTAATTTCTCCCACATCGTATCACTAGATCCTTGTGATAGGGTATGGGTCCAAGGGGATCTTCATAGTAACTTTATTTCATACCTAGAAGAGAGGAGAGATCAAGTAAGGTATAAGTGGCTTTAAAAATTTATAATGGCTTTATGGTTATAGATTAGACATACTATTTCTCTTTGTATGGTATCCATGGAATGGGGGAGAAATTGAGAAAAAAAATTGTTTATCAAAGGGGAGATATGAAAAAGGTGGATTTGTGACTAAAAATAGTTGTTTTCCTAAGGGGGAGAAAGGTTTTAGTGTAGTATGGTTGCTGATATATATGCATTCAAATTTGTTCATTTGGTGTAGAGCATTTTGGTTTTTCCATCAATGAAAAAAGGGAGATTTTTGGCAATATGATTGTCATTGATGTCAAAAGGGGTTATTGAGTGATATCCAATAAGGGAGATTATTGGCTCATTGATATCAAAAAGGTATCATTGGATGATACATTTTAAGCTAAAAGGAAAGCCTTGAAGAGTTGTAGAAGTTTGGGCATCTAACCTTGGGGTTACCTTATATCACTTGCTAGATAAGGAAGGAGTTAGTATTTTTATGCCAAGTTTGATTAGACATTGGACTCCAAGCTTGAGGCTTAACATATAATACAAGTGATTAGATATCAGGCTTTGGTCATACCTCATACCAAATTAACAAAGAAAAAAATTTAGAAAAGTGAAGTTCGAAAGGTGTTAGGCATCAGAGGTCAGCATTAAGGCTTACACCTTAACTTTAAGATAAGTGAGAGGTAAGTGATATCTGCAAAGGCCGATACCCAAAAAGGTTCAGGGGATTGGAGGTTGGTGTTAAATCTTATGACTTAACATAAAGTTAAGTAAGGTGAATGGAATGTTGATGAAAAAATTTCACATGATCTAATCTAGAAATCATTGAAAGAGAAGTTAAGTAAGGTGAATGATGAAAGCTTGAAGGTCGACACCTGAAAGGGTTAAAGCTTGGGAAGGAAATGTTTAGGCATCATGAGTTAGTAGGATGGATTATTCCTTGTGGAAAGGATGGTAATAATTATGGTGGAAGAGTGAACCCTGACATCTAACAACCTAATGCACTATTCTTGTTTTGGTGTTTCAAAGGTTAGTGTGATGGTTTGTGATGGTGTAAAGGAAGGTAAATGGTGAAGAGTAAGTCTGATGGCTGAAACTTGATAGGTATGGAGAAGCTTTGGACATTGGTGTTTGGGATTTATTGTTAAGCTCTTCCATGCACCTCAAGTATGAGGTAAGTGGGATTAGCGATCCTCGACCCCTGACAAGCATGAATGAAGAAGTATTTTTTCCAATATATGGAAGGCTTGTATTAACTTGGGTTGAATACTATGAGAATGTAAATTAGTGACATGTGGTGAGAGATGATTGCTTGAATGATTGATTCACATCACTGTTGTGAATCACTTAAAATATCTATAGACACATTTAATTTAACTCAAATCAGATGATTGTGTTTTAAAGAAACATGGGTAAATGATATATGCTAGATGATGGTGTGAATTTCATGATTGATGGCCAACATTGAATCAAATTTATTCAATTTTGGAACTCCATGTTTAGATGAATGGAATTTAAGAGCATAAAACAAGTTAAACACTCTAGCTATATTCTTGTGAAGGATTGGAAGAAATGAGCGACTCCATTCACTGCAACAGATCCATGTGATTAGCTCCCTTTTTTTATTTGTTTTTTCTTCCACCCACTATTTTAATGTATTTTTCTCCAATCTTTTGAAAAAGTCAGTACTATTTATCAGGATGGCACTAGTTTTGGCATTTTTTGCATCGATCAGAACTAGTAGGCACTAAATTAGGCACAAATTAGTGCCTAAATTAGCACCTAAATTAGCGACTATATTAGCACCTAAAATAATACCTAAATTAGCACCTACATTAGTGCCTAATTTAATGCCTAATTTATTTCCTACTTTAGAGCCTTATTTAGCACCTAATTGAGTGTGTAATTGTTTTGATCTAGAAGGGATTAAGGGTTAAGGGATTAGGGGTGTTAGAAAAAAAATCCTTCCCTGATATTCACTAGCCTTCAATTGCTTGCCTACATTTCACTTGCATCAAAAGATACCTCAACCCTAAACCCTTAAACCTAATCCCTCAACCCTCAAACCTTAACCTTAAACCCTAAACCCTCAACCCCTATACCCTCTACCCTATACATTGGACCCTCAACCCTAATCCTTCAACCATATACCCTCAAACCTATACCCTAAATACTCTACCCTCAAACCTTAACCATCGACCCTAAACCCTTAAACCTTCTACCCTCTACCCTCAACCCTAATCCCTCAACCCTATATCCTCAACCCAATACCCTAGACCGTCAACCCTATAGGTCCTAAAATATATAATCTCAATTCTCAACCCTCTACCCTATACATTGGATCCTTAACCCTCATATATCTATGTCCCCCCCTCCTCTTCTCTCCTTCTATCTATCTCACTTATCCCTCCATATATTGCTCCATCCATCCCTCCCTCTCTACCCTAAACCATCAACCATTAAACCCTTAAAAACTCAACCCTAAACCCTAAACCCTCAACCCTTATCCCTTAAGCCCTAAGCCCTTAAACTGGCCTCTACCCTAGTCAACCCTCAACTCTCAAACCTTAAACCCTTAAACCCAAGTAAACCCTCTACCCTAATACCTCAACTCTCAACCCTTAATGCCTCAACCCTCTGACCCTCAACCCTCTACCCTCAACCCTCAACCATTAAACCGTAATCCCTCAACCCCTATACCCTCTACCCTATACATTGGACCCTCAACCCTATACCCTCAATCCTCTACCCTCAACCTTAAACCCTCAACCCTTAAAACCTAAACCCTCTACCCTTTACCCTCTACCCTCAACCCTTAATCCCTAAATCCTCAACCCTTAAACCCTAAACCCTAAACCCTCAACCCCTATACCCTCTACCCTATACATTAGAACCTCAACCTAATCCTTCAACCATATACCCTCAAACCTATAACCTAATCCTTCAACCTAATATTTTCATTGTATTTAACATGAAATGAAACAGTTTGTGTGACAAGATCCACATTGTCACAAACATTCCCTTTGTGTATACCCATTTATTCCTCCAAATAATCATAAATAAGGAAAATTTTGCCTTTACCGCAATACCACAACACCAAAATAAAGGCAGTACAAGATGGTAGCTTCTAGGTTAAGAAATAAGCCTTTACTGCCATACCACCAAGAGATTATATAGCTTGCACGGTAAAGTGGTACTCATCACCACCATGTAGTGAGAATTATAAGGCAATGTGGTAATGTGGTACCTACTTCCATCTTGCATAAGGTGATTCAAAGGAGTGTGATAAGGTGGTAAACAAAAAAATGATAAAGCATACACCGATATACTATCGAGAGGGTGAGAAGCATATGCGGTAGAGAGGTATACACCACAACCCCACAAAAAGAAGTCTTGAAAAAGGTGGTAGAGTGGTAAGCATTGGAAGAAAAGTTGACACTGTAGTACCGTGTGACGTGGTTTTTCTCCATCAATAATATTTGATGCTCGTTCTTCATCCCAGAAGTATGGCTCATCTTTAAAATCCTTACCAAGGAATTCACACAAGAAGAAAAATGATTTATTCAATGCATACCCTTCAGCCACTTTGGACCACCTTTGGTGCCCCAAAATGCTAAAAGTCAATAAATTTCCCCACACATGTCTTTCTAGAAACTTCTGGTTGGATGCAACAGAAAGGCCAAAAAAATCTTCTAAAACCCCTCCCAAATGCCTCCAAAGTGAATAAAATTCAAGCTATGACCTAACCATACTAAAAGCATGAGAAAAATACCTCCAAATGGTCACATTGTTGGAAACAAGCTACATTGAGAGGGAGGGTGAATCGGTGTTGTGAAAAAATAAATTTATTAACCTTTATCTTCAAACCACTTATAGAATTCAACCAAAATCCAAGAGCAAGAAGAAAAAAATCAAAACACCATAACACCAGAATTTTTATGTGGAAACCCCATTAGGGGAAAACCAGAATGGATGTTAGTTCACAAGATTATACTCTATCAAAAGTATAATGAAGAATGAATAAGGAAAGCACATGAATTTAGGCACAGTTCCTAGAGCCCACTTCTTAAGGGAAGGCTCACTGCCTTATAGAAAAATTCAGATTAAAACCATTCGAAGAATATGAACCGAGAAATTAGCTTCTTCAAAAGCCTGATGATAGTTTTGGTTAGGCACATAATTACTTCTTCACACTTTTCTCAATCTTCTTCAAAATTTGCTCTGAAGTCAGATGATCTGATCTTTATTCACACATTTTGCATACACACTTCATGCATCCATCTTTGAGATGAAGAAAAAAATTGCTCTTATATATCTGCTTCAAGGAATTTACATCAACAAATTTTTCAGCCAAAAATAAAAGAATAAATTACAAACTGTCAACCCAATTCATGAAAAAATCTCAATGCACACCAAATGAAGTTAGTCACAACATAATGAAGACCTAAATCAACATCCTTGAGCATGCGAAACATCAAAATATTAATCCACGAGGATCCACAACACACTACAACCATCATGTCGACCAAGAACATGAAAACCCGAACACACAATTGAAAAATCTTCGATCATGATTGTTAGGTCTCAAAAAAGTAGGTTTGAACCACAAGAGGTTGCCAAGCTCTTGACACGTTTTTGGCTAACGTACAAGGCCAATTAATGTATTTGAACCTTCTTCTCTTCAGGCTCTACCCGACCTAGGTGGGTATACCTAATGCAAGCTAGGTAAACTTAAGTTATGTGTTTCCTACTTGTGCAATCTATCCACAATGGCAATTGGAAATGGAGAGATGCAAACCTAATTTGGTATAAATTGTATAAGAAATATTAAGGTGAAGTTTATGAATATGTCTAGTTAATAGATGTCAGATTTTGAAACAAATTTGATAAAACTAAATGATGAAATGGGGAAGAGTAGTGCCTAGTTGGATAATTGGAGTCAATGGAGTATTATGATGGATAACTAATATCGACTACAATTCTGGTTGTTTGGCACGTGTGAGTATTTATAACTTGTATTTAAATGTGAAAATAGGTAACTGGCAGACTCTTCTAATGAATCCTAGTGATATCTTTCCAAGTTACTATGATTACTTGAAAGAATTTAATCCTTCCTTGAAGGAGCCAGTCAAATAAATCACACAAGAACAATAAAATATGTTTTGAAAAATTAAGTATATCCTTGATATATCAATTTGAACAACAAGAAAATACCATTACAAAGATAGTATGGCAGTTGTATCAACTACAAAGATCTTCTTATTAATCCCAATGTTACTTCCAGGTTACTATAATCAATTTAAAGGGGTTTAATTCCTTAAAACAAACAAATCAACTGATCACACAAGAGCAGAAAATGTGTCTAGATGAAACTGAGATATCAACTTGGATATGCAGATTCAAATAAAAAAGAAATAACACTATGGAGATAGCCCAATAGTTGCTTAATTTCAACAAAAACTAAACACCAATATTGAGTCACATAAATTAATATTTTCTATTGATTTCTCCAACATTTTATACATGCATCATGGTATCCATTGTATAATCTATATGATAAACATTTTAAAAGTATCTTTTTTATATCTCCTACCCTATTCCTAAATCTAATTCCTTCATCCCCTTTATTGATTACTTCCATACTACATATATACGTTGCATTTTTTAGGGTTATGACCCTTCACACACCTATTTGATGCAACTCTTCATTATTTGTCTTCAAATTAAAATACTTTAATCTTGATTGTCTTCGCTTCTCATGAAAAATAATTATTATCGTCATTTTTCCAGCAAGTGTATCTTCACCTAAATTAATAAAATGTCCTTTTATTTTGTTTCCCCGTGATTAATTTAAATGGTCGTTATTTTATCTTTTCGCTAAAAGAAATTGCATTTCACCTTTCCACTTTCACCAGATTTAATAAAATACTCTCTAGGTAAAAATAATTACCCATTCCATGGTTTTTATGTTCTCTTAATCCCACAGGTAAGAATGTTTCACTTCTCAGTGATTTTTTTTTGTAAGTGCACCTTATTTATTAGAAATTATATGCTCCCAAGATAGTATCATATTCACCCCGTGATTATTATTTCTAAATATTCAATTTGCATCATTTGTGCATTCAAATATTACTCCCACCACAATACCACATCCTACCGCTTTGCCGTATACTCCTCAAATTATACCCATGGTAGAAATTATATGTCCCCCAAAATAATTTTATCATGGTGATCTTAATAAATTTTATTGTGGTAGAATAAGTATGAGATATTCACCATAAAAACTTGGCTTTTATGAATTCCTTGTGATACCACATCTGTCTCATTTTATCTTCATGGGGATGCAGGAAACTACCGCAATGCAACAATAATTCATTGGTCTTCTTGCAGTGACATGAGAGATATTTGGAATGCTTTTGTTCACTTAATATCTTCATCTATTCTTGCAACGTACTTATCTTGTTCTCTTCTTTCAAGTACATTAACCTCTCTCATATCCACCCTTGTGTTTCAGTGTCTCGTTCACATTTTAGTAAATTTACCGTTACAATAACTTCATTCAAATTAAATCAAATCAATAATTAATCGAACAATAATGTCATGCTCAATTGTGGCTTCAATTCCATTCTACTTGCAATATATTTTTCTTCTCATCAATTCCATGTATACAGTCAACAACTAGATGAACACACATAGTATATTCATTAATTCTTACACTACTTGATGAACCTCACCAATAGTATATTTTTTACTTCTGAATTGTTAAGGTTAAATGAATTCTGCAATGTAGCACCAACATCAAAGCAACCAATATAGGGTTTATCGTTTCTAGCACTTATATGTTTCTCAATTTCCAAAGCTCTTGTGCATTCGTCCTCCATATTCTCATAATTGATAACAATTCTTGTACTTTTCGCACCAATAATCTCAATGCCAGGTGCATAATCGGCCTCAATTGCTTCTTTTCATTTTCTCATCAATATGGTAAAACATGTCAACATACACATCTTACAGTGGGTGGGCACTGCAAAATAGATTGATTTTATGATGTATTTTTTCATAATCTAGCAGCATCTCACAAATGTATTCCCTCTAAAAAATTTTCACTACCTCAATCTCTTCGAAGTAAATCATCACTCCATCCTTAATACCCCATGGAATGTTTTTCACCTTATCTATTAAGAGGCCATCCACGGGCTTGAAAATGATTGGATTTTTTCTTCTTGGATTTGATCACCCGATTCCATCACCATGTACATTGGTACTTAACTTTGTGCTGCACATCTTTGCGATGATTTCTTCCCACCAATTGTCTCTGTGATTTCTTCGGTAGCTTCACAAGTGTCATCACTATTTGTATTGATTTTGGAAAGGGGAAATGATGAGGAACAATGATAATATCCATTGTCATCATGTTTTGAATCATTCTCTGAACCTTATGAATGACATAATGACCACAATTTTCATAGGTCGATCATCGAAGAAAATTCCTATGGTATCCCCTAGAGCTTTTCATTTTCTTGTAACTCCAAAGCATTAGTAGCATCTTCTTCACTTTATCCGCTATAAGCTTAGTTGATTAATTGAGCACAATAATCAACTTGGAAGCTATATGAATCTTCCTTGATTGTGCAATGGGTTGTAATAGTCTAGTTAATGTATCAACATCTAGACCTCCCATATGAGTATACTTTTTCTTCTTTCCAGCCATCCTTTTAAGTCGAGGAATAGGCAATGATACTATTTGAGATTTTTAGTATAAAAGGGGGAAATTTAAGTTATGGAAATGAGCCAACATTGGTATTAGCTAGTAGTGGAGATGGAGGAGGAGGAATGGTTATATGAGGAGATGATGTGTGAGGTATAGGTGAAAGGTCATTTTATGGCCATTTTCAAGGAGATTTAAAAATATCCTTATTCTTTAGGAGAACTTCCTTGAATTTACCATTTATTGCTTATTTTATCCATGCATATTTGCTTATAATACTTTTCTTATAGCATTTAGAATCTCTTTCTTTCTCCTTTTTCATTGAATCTCACTCTTTTTAGTGACTGGATGACATGGGAGATAATGATTTAAATCCATTTTTCTCAGTAATTGAGCCTTATTCCTCACAAAACTCTGAGGTGCATTCTAAACTGAAGTGGATATTTATCAGGATTTGTTTTTTGCACTATTATTTGAATGAGTCAAGTAGCCTCTGGAATCACCCTGAAGAACTGAGAAAACGTTTCCCCAAAGCCACGAATATGTAACATCATCTTGATTGATGATAAGGGAGTGTATATGCAAGAAAAATTAACATGGAGTTACACGAATTGCAAACTGTGAATGTCCAAAGTTTCCCACTTACTCATTTCTGAAAAAACTGCACTTGTAAAACTCAATTAAAATCCATGATTTGCTATTTTTGAAAAAATATTAAATGTGACTATGAGAAGCTATAATTTTGCATACTAGATCATCTAAGAATTTTGAACACATGTACAAGAGGATTTTGCACTAGGAATATTCTTTTTAAAAATACAAGGTTTCAAAGTTGCCTTCTGTAAGAATTTTCTGGAAATGCCAGTGTCAAAACTGTGCAAAAGTAGTTTGGTTTTGGCTTTGAAAAAATACCAAATTAGGTGTTATGACCCTAAAAATTGGCATGGAGGTAGATTTTGGTGTAGAGAATCAAAGGAACCAATAATTTTGTGATGAAACTCCCTTGGTTACTTAATATTGCCTTCCAAAGTTGATTATTTTAGTAGATTTTTCAACTATGTTTTTGAGCGTTAAAATCCAATTTTTCATCATGGGAACCTAAAATTTGCATGAAATTTTAGGCTCCAACAATGATCACATCAATAAACTTGGATGTGAAACATGGATAGAGAACAATCTAGAAACATCAATGATCATTACAGGAGCATACACAACAACTTGAATTACCAGAATTACATTCTCTCCTTGCAAAAATATCAGCTACAAAAATAGAATAACTGTAGGAACACAGAAACACACAACTTGCACAAATCTTGATGCGCACCTTTGAAACTTCTAGATTATAAACTAGATAGGCTCAAAAACAAAACCTTTGAAATGCAACTTCTGAATATCAACATACTAAGTTTTACACCACATTGAAATTCACAGCTTCACAGACTGCTTGCAACTTGTTTATTATAATTTTATCAATATCCTCAACATATACAATATTCAAATTATCAAATGCTAATAGTGTTGACATCAATGATAACCACATATCAGAAATACAACCACAACATCCAACAATATCCCTATTGATGGTGTTTTTTGTACAACAACAACTCAGATAGAATGTGATATCCTATCTCTCTTGAAAGGTAAATCTCTATGGGAAAAGAGATAACCTCAAGGTCTCTAATGTAAGATCTTGACAATGCAAAAAATCAACTCAGTGATAAATGTGAAAATGTTGGTAATCACAATGGGACCTTACTATGAGCAAACAGTAGACTTCAAATTTACCAGATCTAAATAATGAATTGATACTTGAAATCTTGATTTGAACCCTAAAAATAAAGAAACAACAAAAGATAAAGGTTTCAGAAATCATTCTAAGACTACTTCTAGCCCTAAGATTGAAAATGCCAAAAGATAAAATGCTCAAAATGGACTGATCTCTCATAAACTACTCTTTGTTTAACCCAGATGAATCTACAATTTCATAGAAAAAGTGCAATCTTCTAAGGTATTTAAATATTTTCAAATCACAAACATTCGTTCAGTCAATTCTATTGCAATTGAGATGAACAAACCCTTATAGTTCAACTAAGCACAATTTTAAGTCTAGGCTAACTTTGCGAAGCAGCTAACAATTAGCTAATTGCAAAAAGTATGGACTAAAGATCACTACAAACATTCCAAAAATGAAACGCTAAGCATTACCAACCATTTAACTATGAACTTATAAGCAATTTCAAAGATAGAAAAACATGAACCATGCCAGATGAAACTCCACAAGATAGATACCAAACCACAATATCTCTCTTATATTAAATCATCCAAAATAGCAACAACTCCAGTTTTCTATTACAAAACTTGCTTGAGAATAAACCCTAAGTGGCTCTAATATCACTTATCTATTTTATCTCTATCTCTATCATTACCAATCTATCTATCCTTCTATATTCTCAAATGAGGTGACATGCCAGTTTTATAGAGAATCCCTAAGATAGGTCAGCCCAAAAAAGATAATTTACAATAAAAAAAATGACCTACAAGAGGTCGGTCTCAAGGATATTCGAACATAATATGAAATTTTCCATTAGCACCAATTTCATCCAAAACATCCAAGATACCCAAAAGGTCGGCCCAATACATGTGAATAATGGGAAGCACAAATATCAATGTAACCCTATATAGCTACTCCCCATCCTTGTCTTTAGCTTGATCTTCTTCACCATGTACGGCCAACAAGACTTTGTCCAACTCAGCAACAAGTGGCATAGGCCAAACCCTAATCCTTCTCTCAAGAGACTTGATGTCATCTCTTTCCTACCTAACTATACCATCCCAATCAGCCCTACTAGTCAAGTATATATCCATGACTGCAATATAAGTTGCAGCATCATCAAGCTGATGCCCAGTAACTGGTCCTTCACTAATTGGAGAATAAACATCTCTCCACCATTTCCTAAGCTACTCCAGATTAAGATGTTTCGGAGAAAACTTCTTCCTTCCTTCATGACCTCAAAGAATGGGATATACCTATCATGGATATTGGTCAAAGTGTCCTCAATCTACCTGTCATGTTTATGGATCTTTCTCAAGGCCTTCTGCCTCATTTTCAGGTTTTCAAACCATTCCCAAGGTTCAGAAACCCTTGGAAAAGGAATAATCCCACACTTTATCAGTTTATCTTTGGTCAACCCCATGATTGTTGTGGATTTCTATAATAGGATATCAATATCTTCTTTATCCTGAGTCAATACAGCCTTCAACCAATCCACTGACCTCATAACATCTCCTCTTGTTGACAAAATATCCTTAATGGTAGCATCTCCCCTAGTTTGGAAACCCTACAACCAATCAACTGTAGCATGTGTGGTGCCTTTCATCTTTTCCAACTCAAAGATCGTCTCCTGAGGCAAGAAACCTACAGTAGAGGAGGAAGAGCTAATATCTTGCAAGGGTTTCATCAACTCTTGCAAGTACTTCTTTAGTTGCTCATTCTCACTCTCCAGCTCATGCCTAGTTTGCACAGCCTTCTTCAACCTACCCACAATCATAGCACTAGATCCTTCATATTCCTTAATATCTTGCTCCACAAAAGCATGTCCCAAGTCAATAGTTTGCACATGATAATCCTGAGCAGTCACATTGTCTCTACCTTTATTTGGAGTAGGGGTAGCAATATTGGCCACCCTGTTACCTAACCCATCTCTTTCAATCCAAGACACAAACCTAGCTCTCTGCTTAGTTTTTTCCTTTTCCACATTAGCCATAAGGACATCCCAATTAGGAGGAGCATCCTCCACTATCACCATTTTTCCCTTCAACTCTTTCTCTAACCAACCTGGAATAGTAAACCCAGTAGGCACTGTATTTTTCCTATTCTTCTCTTGTTTCTATTGATCATCAGTTGCATCCTTCTCCACACTTGGTATTTTAGGGATATCCATGACTAGATTCTCTCTATCCAGAACCTGTTCTTCCACAACAACCTATACTAGTGAAGGGGGCCTAGCTGGGATCTCCTCCTCCTTTTGAGGAGACTTGTTTAATTTCTCCACATTAGGTTAGTTTTCATATGCCACCAAGGGTGATTGAATTGCCTTGTCAATTTTTTCCTTTGCACTATAGAGGTCTCCTTCCTGAAATTCTTCCTCGCCTAACTCCTTAGGTTTTTCATCCTTTCTTAGTTCTTCTTGCATGCTACTAGTATCTTGAGGAGTAGAGGCACTCACTTGTTCCACAATGGGAACAATCATTGAAACATCCTCCTTTACTATAGTATACCTTGGGGAAGGAGTCCTTGACCTCCTCATGTACACTTGTGTTTTTTCCCCCGAGCTTTCCACCTCTACCACTGGTGGCTCAACCTCCTTATTAGCTTTGGGAACCGCTTCTGATTTCTATGATAGGTTTGTGATTCTTCTTCTTTTTGTCAATGGAGGACTAATCTCTACCTCATCTTCTTCTTCTTCTTCCTTTTTCCTCTCAGCTTCTTTCCTTGAAGCATGTTTCCTTTTCTTAGCGACAAGTTTCCTCTATTTACTTATTTCCATAGCCTTCTCAACTTGAGCATCCCTTACCTAGATTTTGAAAGGAGAATCCACCTTTTCCTTGCCCTTAGGATCTGGTTCAGGTGACTCCTTGGAAGTAGAGTGAGACTCCAAGTCTTCCATTAGATCATAAGTACATGGGATACCCTCACTCTCCAATTCCAAGATCTTATGCTTCAACCAGATTTTGGTGTACCTGAGCACTGGGGTCATAAACTGATCAAGCTCTATTTTCTCTTCTTCTAACCAATCAACATCTCCACCTGGCCTATCCTTCATAGCTTCATAAACATGACCCTGGATTAAGTTTCCATCCTCTTCCACTTGATCAGGGATTAACCTCACATTGTATAGCCTTATTAGATCCACTGGCAATCTAGATAAATTCCTCTTTCTTACTTCAAACTCATCAGCAAGGTTGACCCAGTAGTCCTCAATATCGATCTTATGGCTATATTCCTTGCTAGCCTTCATTTGTGCTTCACCAGTGATGTCAAACCTTTCTCTCTTGGAATGGAAAGAGAGACCAAAATTACGCATCTCCTCCTCAAAAGCATGAGCAGACTGAATAGAAGGACAAACCAAACCCATTCCTATTTTCAAGGGAAAGTCATTCCCAAAACCTGTTTTGTGCATTTCTCCCTTCACAATATTGTTGAAGTCACAAATTTGTCTAGTGACTTCCAACAATATGATATGATCAGTAGGGTATCTAAGGATTCTATAGGGATCCCTTTGAAAACCATCAATTTGGATGTATGAGAAAGTTGGAAACTGGATAAACCATGCCCCATACCTCCGTATCAATTCTTTAGCCCTGTCAGAAATTCTCATATGCTCCGCACCTTGGAGCAATTTCATAATGTACATTGTGAAAGCATCATTGGATCTCCTATAACTTCCTCCAATTAAGTGCAACTGTGGGTTTACTTCATATATAGCATCATGTCCAAAGGTACCCCTAGTTCTCAACCCCTTGTATGGGTGAAGTCTTGCCAATGAATACACTAGGTAGGAGGTCATAGTAAAAGTCTTGGTTTGTAGGAAATTGCATAACTACTCATGAATCACTGCACTTATGATACCTTCCCAGTGATAATCAATTCCTCTCTCTATTCTAGAAATTACATTAAACATCCAAGTCTCGAACACACCTACACTCTTCAACCCCACAAGGCTGCTGAGAAGAGTGATGAAATTATAGTATTCCCTCTTAAACTTGAGCCTGAATAGTTGCTTAGGAAACTTGGAGAAATGGGACTTAGGCTTCTCCAACCAAGAGTTAATCACCTGCTGAGACTTAACTATATTTTCCTCATAATACTTCCTAGCACCATCCATATCAAAGGCCACCACATGGGACCTGTTGGGCATATCAAAAGTTGCAGCAATGGATACAGGGAAAAATCCTACCAAAACCCTTCCCTAGGGACCGATTATCCTTTGTGTCCCCCTATCATAGTTCCTGGCACACTAAAGCACTAGTTCATAACACTGCACTATGGAGGGGAAGTCTGCTACATGAGCCAATAAAGGAGGGATTGGTGTTGACATCTCAGCCTTAAACTCTTCATAGTCCCACATACCCACATTGGTATCAATGATTCCTAACCAAATGGAAGTCAGTTTTCTTTCAGGAATCAAGCTCTTTATGTCCAATTTGACTTTCTCTGAATCAGAGATGGCCAAAGTCTCTGCACCAGGATCTAATGCCTTCCCTTTGCCTCGACCAATAAAATCTTTTCCTGATCCTTCCTACAAATAGATAAAGGTGACCACAATTAGATTCAAAAGAAACAATAAGTGCAGGTAATAAATATCTTTTAAGTTCGGGATTTAGCCCCCGTTGCGGACTGGACCAGTCGGACTCCAACGAACCAAGCATGAAAACTCCCATAACATCACTTTAATCCACCAATATAATAAATGAGTGACATTATAAATACTTAGCATAAGTTCATTCAATCAATGAAAGACATCATCAATAAATAAATTCCTTCTAATCATCAAATTCAACATTTTCCAAGAAAACCCGGAAGAATCCACCAGAGAAGGATTTTGGTGAAAATAGCAACATTTATAACTTAACTTGGGAAAATGGAGAAGGCATGGAACATTCAGGAAAATCTGGAGGGAACGAATTTTAGCCAAAACCAGATATATCATCACTAAAGCAAACATCCAGAAAAATGAACTGATCGTGGACACCGGGAAAATCCGAAGGAAGCGAATTTTTGTGAGATAGATAAAATCCAGAAAAAAGTGGTAAAAAGAAAGAGCAGGATAAGCCGGGGAAATCCAGGGGAAGCAAAATTCTGTGAGGACTTAAAAAACCCGAACCCATCTACATCTTTCTTACTTCCATCAAAAAGATTCAAACAACTCTGGATCTAAGGCCTACACTTCGACAACAACTTAACCTAGACCTCCAACAAATCAAATATAATTTAAAACAATCCTCACAACAATTCGAGGAGGATTGGCCATGCCCTAGGTTGAAAACCCCAAAATATATGCCATGAAAGCACATAGAACTAGGTACGACTTTCTCACACACTAAAATGGAAAGTTCAAGACCAATGCAAGCAAACAACCAAAAGAAATAGTAACAGACCAAGAATAAACATTCAATGATCAACCTAGTGGACTGGTACAACAATGGAAACCCCCAAAATGCCTGGTGATGACGTGCATACCTAAGGAGATCAGGAAACCACGAAGGACCGAAAAGCAAATGAAGTGAAGAAATTCGAAATCAACAGAGAAAAGGAGCATATCAACATACCATGAGAGCAAAAGGACTAGAACTGGTAACGCCAATAAACAACTGTCAAGCGCAAGCAGGATACAATCCACGCACATGAAATTCAAAGGCAATAGTTGAAATGACTTTGAAATCCATAATCCAGCAAAACACGAGAAGCTCCAAGACACAAGCTCAAATGATAATCAAATAACAAACTCAAATGATCAACTACTTCCCAAAATCCAATATATCAATGCCCCAAAACATTCGCACAAACGTAATTAATGTGATTGACATGACAACCACGACCACAAAAACTCGAAGATTCGAGAAGGCAACAGACTTCAAAAAAATCTGGACCAGACGGATTTCCCCAGATCCAGGTCAAAAGACAGTCACTTCTGGACATCGAAAGAAAACCGAAAGAATCCGACCTAGGCGAATTTTCCCGAAAATAGTGAAAACTATGAAATGCATTCAAAACTCAAAATTTTCAATAAAATTCTTAAGTGTGCTACTTCAAATGGCAAGATAGACATTAAAGCATAGGCCAAAAGCAAGAAAAACCCCCAAAAAAGAAGGGCCAAGACACAAAAATGTGAAAAAATAGGGTTCCCACTTTAAGTGGGGCATGTGTGCAAAAACTGCACAACAAATGGCAACTCCACTGGGGAAAATGCTCCAGAGCATTTTAAGAATAAACTAGAATCAAGAACCCAAAATCTCTGGTTTCAACCCTCTCATCAGGACACCTATGGACAAAGTTTTAGAAATCACATGCAAGAAGACCTTTTCCTATACCAACATCCAAGTGTGTGTCTTATGCATTTATTCCTATCCTGTAATTGCAATGGGAACCAGAGCAAATCTAACCAAGCTACATAAATTTAAAACTTCAAAAGCAACCTAGATAGAGCCTCGCTTCCAATCAAGCATCCATAGCCCCAATGAGGTTATCGTTGTGACCCCTCCCAAGCATAGCTCTATGGCCAATCAGGCGTCTATAGCCCTGATAGAGATACTAGGACACTCCTGATAAGGTGAAGCTTACGTAAATCTTCAAAATTTTCCTTTTCTCTTTTCTGTTTGATAGAAATTTCTTCTTCACCTTTACAAGTAATGAGACTCACACTCAAGGATGAGAAACACAATGGCACTAAAGCAGAAAATAATATTTTTCACCAAGCCAAATCACTCAAGGACCGTATGCAACTCTAGAATCTTTAATTTGAGTGTGAAAATGTGGGACCCAAATATATTCCAAAGTGTATCCAAAACAAGTGGTTCTAATTCCAAGTACAAGGGACATCAGACAAAAGAATCCTACCACTTGAATCTGAAAAATTGATTAGAGTTTATAAAAGAAATTTCCAGAATAATCCCAACCAAATAGCCCATTGTGCAGATGCAATAGCCCCAAGTAAATCATGAACCCAAAGAAAAAACAAAAATGAAAAGCAAAGCAGAAAGAAAACCAAAGAAAACCTAAACTACCAAAGAAAAACCAACAACAAAAAGCAAAGAAGAGAGAAAAACTACTCTAACTATGTACATGATGAACTGCAAATAGTTCAAGGTTGAAAATAATGTTTCAGATACTACCCATTAACATGCAGTGGGATATCCTCACCAGTGAGGGTTTTCAAATGAAAAGCATTATCTTCCAGAATTTCTGAAATCTGATAAGGACCAAGCCAAATTTTATCAAATTTACCATGCTCTCCCTTACGATCATGGACTTTATCCCAGTAAAGAACTAAGTCAAAAATTCTGAAGGCCTTCACCTTAGCTCTCTTATCAAACCATCTTTTCACTACACCCTGATGTTTACCAAAGTTCTCTAGGGCTTCATCTCTTTTCTCTTCCAAGTGCAATAATTCAGCCAAATAGGCTTCACATTTATCTTCTTCATTATAGTACTCATTAATAAATTGGAGGGTAGGGATTTTCAATTGGATAGGAAACACAGGTTCCAAACCATACACCTAGTGATAAGGGGAAGTTCCTATGGATGCCTTCTGTCTAGTACGGTCAGCCCAAAGAGAAAATCGGAGCAGGGTGTGCCAATCCTTAGGATTTTGTTCTAACAATTTACAGATAACTGTCAGTAGGTTCTTATTGGAAGACTCAGCCAAGCCATTACCTTGAGGGTAGTAATTGGATGAAAATTTACTAACAATCCCATGATCAAAAACCCAATTAGAAAACTCGAGTGATGCAAATGCAGGACCATTATCATAGACCAAAGAGAGTGGATAACCAAACTGATTGATAATTCCTAATTCAATAAAATTGATTAGCATATCCGAAGTACACCATTTACAAGAAAGATCTTCCATCCATCTAGTAAAATAATCAGTTATGGTAAGAATATACCTGTGGCCCACAGAAGATGGAGGATTAATTGGACTTATGAATTCCATACCCCATTGAGCAAACGATTTTACCTCTATGACAGGCTGAAGTGGAAGAGCTGCATTTTTTTCCTTACTTGTTGTAGTTTGACATATGTGACAAGTCCTCACATGTTGGTGTGCATCTTTGAACAAAGTAGGCTAGTAATAGCCCACCCTCAAGATCTGGTGTGCAGTGGAGGATGCAGAACCATGGCTTGTGCCATATTTCTCATGAAATTCAATCATTACTTTGGCAGCTTCTTCTTTTCCAAAAAATCTTAAGTATACACCCTCATGATTTCTTTTATACAAGATATCTCCTTTCATCATAAAGATTCCACTCTTCAGGCACAAGGCCCACCTTTGAACTATATTGAGGTGATCAGGACACTGCTGATTCAGCAAATAGAAAATGATTTCATCATACCAATCTCCTGAAGATACCTCTTGAAGGTGATAATGTTGAGCTATGAGATCAGGGCCAGTCTCAACCATTGTCTTTGTAAGTCCTTGTCCCCTTATTAATTTCATGGGATAAATTTCCATACCATATTCATGCAACATAGTACAGGGGCCTCAATAATAGCTTTTTTTATTTCTGCAATTGCTTCCTTAGCTTCTGCATTCCATTCTATTTTTTCTTCTTGTTTCAACATAGCATTCAATGGCTTGACTATCTATGCAAAACCAATGATAAATTTCCTAACAAAGTTTATCTTACCAAAAAATGACTTCATCTATTTCTTACTTGCAGGAGGCTAAATCTTCAAGATAACATGTATTCTCTTAGGATCAATAGCAATACCATGTTCTAAAATGATATATCCTAACAAATTTCCTCTTGTGACTCCAAAAATACACTTCCTTGGATTAAGTGAAATGCTAAACTCTCTACATCTTTGAAACACCTTGCATAAATTTGTTATGTGATCACCTCATTCTTGGAAAAAATAGTCAAATCATCCATATAGATAATGATGCATTTACCAATTATGTCCATAAAAGCAATATCCATAGCTCTTTGGAATGTAGCTCCAACGTTGATCAACCTAAATGGAATCCTTCTATAACCAAAGGTTCCCCATTTTGTAGTAAAGGCAATCTTGTGCCTATCCTCATACTGCACCATAACTTGGTTGTATCTAGAATACCCATCCAAAAAGGACATCATTTGAGATCCATTAACAATCTGAAGCACCTCATCTAGTGAAGGAACTAGATAATTATTCTTTTCTGGTGCTCTATTCGGATTCCTAAAGTCTACACATAATCTAATTTCTCCATTATTTTTCCTTACTGGAACCAAATTCACCACCCAAGTAGAGTGTCTTATTGGAAATATAATGTGTGTTGAAAGAAGTTTTTGCACCTCTTTTTGAATAATGGGCTCTAACAAAGCATTGATTTGCCTTTGTATCTGTCTAAATGGTCTGACATCTGATTTCAAAGGGATGGTGTGTGTAATTATTGAAGTATCGTATGTCTTCAAATCCTCATAACTCCAAGCTATTAGATCATGATATGCATGTAAAGCATTAATAATCATGTTTCTTTCTTCTGGAGTGTAGACTTTGCCAATAAAAACATTCTTTTTATCACCAGGCATTCCCATATCATATGTTTCACACTGGCTGCTGAGAGACTCCCTTTTAGCTAGTTTTTCTGAATCTCTTATCTTATCCAAATCAAAAATTTGTTCAAGTTTCACCATACCCCTTGGAATAGTATTGGTCTTCAGATTAATGATTCCTTCAAAGTCTATTTCTGCTTCTTGAGGCTCTATTTCATCAATGAATTAGGAAGCAAACACATCACAACTTGTAATAAAGTCCATAATATGCTTATCATCTTCAAATAACTAGAAATTAGTAACATTTTTAGGCACTGAAGGCACTGGAGTAAGTTCAACTATGAATTTCTTTGATCTTGAGAGTGACAAAGGCTGTAAGGTGCTAGCAGCTTGTGCTAGAGAATCAACAACTTTATTTTTGTTTTGAGAGATCAACTAAATATTAAAAGCATCAAACTCCTCAATGAGATCCCACAGTCTATGCCTATAATTGATCATTCTTCTGTCACGACATGAATATTGTTTTCTTACTTGTTTTATTACTAACTCTAAATCTCCAAACACTTGTAATATCTTAACTTTATTTCTTGATGCCATTAATAAGCCATGGATCAGAGCTTCATACTGAATGACATTATTAGTGCATTGGAATTGGAGTCTATGAGCAGCAAAATAATTCTTACCTTTAGGGATGATCAATTCAAATCCTTCGCCGACACCTTGTTTGGATTTAGATCCATCGAATCTTAGTGTCCAACAACCACCAAGTTCCTTTGGCTTCAATTTACCTTGTTCTTTGCTAAGGATAGGGGGATTTTTAGGGAGCACTGGGTTCTTACCTTTATCACTGTTTAATTCTTCCTGCACATTAAGTCCAATAGTGGTGTAGGAGCACCTTAAAGGTCTTTTGGAAGATCTTGTTATTTTGGCTTGTAGGTGGTTCTAGCTAGCCACCAAGGGAATAAGGACTATGATGTAAAGTCCCAAGAGTGTTTTTTATTTGTTTTTTATGGAAAACTTAGGGTATTCTAGAGCTTTGAAGTTTGGAAAAGTCTTCGTGAGGAGATTAGGCAAATTTTGACAATGTTTTCTTAGAAATTTGTCCTAAAAGTTCAAAAAAAGCATTAATGATGTTCTTAGCCCACCCTAAGGGTCATAGCATGCGGGAGAAAGGTATATAAGGTCAAAAAAACCCTAATACATGAGTTGGAGGATTTATTATATGAATTGATATTTGAGAAGGAGATTTTGTGACTTGGAAAAGAGAAAGTTTTCATTGAATTTCTGTGTTTGAGCCTTCATCTAGTCAAGAATGGATTGAAAGGAATTATCTAATGATTTGAGTCTTTCATTTGTGTTATTTACTTACTGTGTGAAGCATTAGAGTAGTCATTTAATTTGACTGGTTAATAGTTTTGTGAGTTTTTGGTGTTCTTGGTCTCACTGCCGGTTCAGGCCAGTTTTGTAAAATAATGATCCCCACTTGAATTCCCATGGAAAGGCTACCATGGAAAATTGGAATGAAGTAGGGGACTGTATTTATAGTGTAAATAGGGTTTTTGGAGTCTTGGTTTGCAGCGAAGGTGATGAATTCATCAAGCACTAGGCGAGTGCAAGTGCATTCTAGCTAGTGGCCTACAGAGGATAGCAGCAAAGAAAGTTGCTAAATGGATTGGTTTGTGCCAATAAGGATTGTGGAAGTGTGGGAACATGTATCTCAGACATGTTTTTTCAAGGAGGAGAGTTGAGGAGGTCGTTGAAGCCTTCAAAGGAGGAAACAAAGCCAAAAACCCTAGAAATCCTTGAAAATAGGGGGTTTGAGGAAAGTCATATGTACGGACCCTATTAGGACCTAAGACCTGGTGAATCTTGGAGCCTTGATGGTCAATAGTAAGAATCCATAAAAAAATTTGGGGGTTGTTAAGATAGTTTGAGAGAAAAGCCAAGAAAATGGGTTCTAGGAGGCCTATTGGGGCAAAAAGGCTACAAGGCCTAAAAGTGAAGTTCCTTGAACTCGATGGGTAAATGAAGAAAGAATCCTGCAAGAGGGATCAGAGTGGAGCAAGATCACCCTAGGATCATATGGAAGACCTTTTCCAAGTCCCAAGAAAGGTTTGGGAATGTTGTGGCAAAAATTGTGTTCATGGGAGCTCATGGTGATTGGAGAGTAGAGGGGAGCATTTGAAATTGGTGGAGAGTTCTATAAGGGGAAAGGGGTCCTAGGAGTGATCTCTAAGTAGGGTAGAGAATAATACCCTAGAAAGACCAAAGAATAGGTCTTAGGAAGAGAAAGAGTGCTCTTGAGAGATAGGACTCACCATCAAATTGGTATCAGAGCCATTAAAAGGCTTGGGAATTGAGAAGTGAATGTTAGAAAGAAGGCAATCCATAGGAGAAAGCACCATGGTGACCAATGTAGAGATGGCAAGAGATTTGATAGAGAAACAAGAAAAGAATAGGCATCTTGAATTAGTTGTGGAAGAAATAAAACAAAAACTAGAAGAGGTTGTAGAGATTGCAGGCAAGATGAAAGTGCAGCTAGTAGAGGACAAAGACAAGGGTAAGGACTACATTGAGGAAGAAATAGAACTAGAACCCGACCCTCCATTAGTAGAGGAACCCTTCCTCAAAGAATTGAAGGCATTGAGTGGAAAGGCACTAGAAGGAGTCCTTGTTTTCATAGGAAGAGTGGATGCAGAGTTAGTTATGGAATGGATAGAGGGAATGGAGAATCACTTTAAATGTGATGGAATTACAGAGGCACAAAAGGTGAAGATAGCCAAATCAAGGTTAAGAGGAAAAGCATTAACTTGGTGGAAGTTATTGCAAGAAGAAAGAGAGATGGAAGGAAATAAGCTAATAGAAAATTGGAAAAAAATGGTGGCTAAGGTGAAGGAAAACTATCTACCTGAGGATTATGACATCCAATTGCACAAGAAGAGGAAAAATATTAGACAAAGAGACCTAGATATAGCTACCTATACAGAAAAGTTCCAAAAGCTAAGCCTTAGGTCTAGAGTGCAAGAAGTTGAAAGCATTAAGGTTGCTAGGTATTTGAATAGCCTTAGATAGAACATACAAGAGGAGTTGAGTCTCTTCACACTCACTACCCTCCATAGCTGCTATCAAATGGATATTAAAGTGGAAGAGAAATTGAAAAAGAAACAAGATTCCAATACCAGGGGTAAAGGGAGAGGTAGAGACTCTAGAGGTGGACATATAGGTAGTTTTGGTGGAAGGAGCAATGAGAATAGAAGCCAAGGTGATGCTAAAGTTATTGAACAATCCCATGAGGAAAATAGTAGAGGGGGATACAAAGGTAGAAGCTCTAACAATGGTGGAAGAGGTAAATTAGGAGGATTTGGAAGAAGTTCACATTTTGCTTCCATGAAGTGTTATAATTGTGGACAGTTGGGTCATCTAGATTATAGGTTCCCTGACAAGCCAGCATCTTCACAAGGTGGGATGAAGATCAACTAGGTTCAAGAAGAGGACTATTCCAAACATTCAGAGGTGAGTCTAGATTAAGAGAAAGGTGAGAATCTCATGTCGAGAAGGATCTTGATCAAAGCACCTACCAAGGATGAACACAAACAAAGGAGAGCTCTTTTTAGAGTCAAGTGCAAGATACTAGGTAAGGTTTGCAAGGTCATCATTGGCTCAGGATCTACTGATAATTTCATATCAGAGGAGGCAGTACAAAAGTTAAACCTCATCAAGATACCCCATGTGTGCCCTTACAAGGTTACTTGGTTGAACAAGGGGCAAAATATATTGGTCATTGAACAAGTGTGGGTTGAGTTTGCTATAGGAAAGTATCATGATAAGATATTATGTGATGTGTTGCCAATGGATGCATGCCATTTGTTGCTTGGCAGACCATGGCAATATGATAGGGAGGTAGTACACCATGGCAAGGAGAACAAGTACTCATTCAAGAAGGATGGAGTGACTTACAAAATACAGTCTTTGTTAGAAGAAAGCACGGTGGAGAAGGAAAAAACTAGTGTCCTTTTGATGAGTGGAAAGGAATTCCTAAAAGACATCAGGGAGGAAGAATGAGTTGTCTATGCAATCATGTTGAAACCAAAGGAGGAGGAATCACCTAGTTGGCTACCTATGAAAGAAGAAGTGAAACAACTGTTGGATTAGTTCAGGGATATTATTTGTGAAGGCACACCAGCTACACTACCACCTAAGAGAGCAATCAGTCATCAAATAGAATTTGTACCAGGAGCAACATTGCCTAACAAGGCTGCATATAAGATGACACTGGAGCAGAACAAAGAGATAACAAGGCAAATTCAAGAAATTTTGCATCAAGGGCTGATCAAAAAAAGCATAGGCCCATGTGTTGTTCTAGTGGTGTTGGCACCTAAAAAGGGAGACAAGTGGAGGATGTGTACTGATTCTAGGGAAATAAATAGGATAACCATTAGGTATAGGTTTCCTATTCCTAGGATAGAAGACTTAATGGAATATTTAGGGGGTGCTAAGTACTACTCCAAAATTGATTTGAAAAGTGGCTATTATCAGATTAGGATGAAAGAGGGAGATGAATGGAAGTCAACTTTAAAACCACAAAAGGGTTGTATGAATGGTTAGTGATGCCATTTGGGATTACAAATGCACCAAGCACTTTTATGAGGGTGATGAATGAGGTCTTAAAGGACTATATTGGAGTCTTTGTGGTTTTCTACCTAGATGATATTCTCATCTTTAGCAAAACAAGAACATATGAAGCACCTAGAACTTGTGTTGAAGAAACTTCAAGAGGAGAAGCTCACCATAAATCTTGAGAAGAGTGAGTTTATGAAGCAAGAGTTAGTTTACCTAGGATTTGTAGTATCTCAAGGGAACTTGAAGATGGACAAGAGAAAGGTTGAAGTCTTTCTTAGTTGGCCTGCTCCCAAGATAGGGACTGAAGTTAGGAGTTTCCATGGATTAGCACAATTCTATAGGAAGTTTTTTAGAAGGTTTAGTGAAATTTGTGCACTGGTGCTTGACACCATCAAAGGAGGACTAAAAACCAAGTTTGTGTGGACCAAAGAAGCCAATGAAGGATTTGAAAGATTGAAGAGGGAGATAGCTACCCAACCTATCCTAGTTTTACCAAGTTTTGACAAACCATTCATAGTGGAATGTGATGCAAGTAACATAGTAGTGGGTGTTGTACTAAGCCAAGAAGGAAGGCCACTGGCATTCTTTAGTGAAAGGTTGAATGAAGAAAATTCTAGGTACTCATCCTATGACTTAGAGCTATATTCTTTGGTACAGGCTCTCAAGAAGTGGAGGCACTACCTATTACTCAAATAATTACTGGTATACACTGACAATCAAGCCTTAAGCTACATAGATACTCAAGAGAAGCTCAGTTTGAGTCATATCAAATGGATGGAGTTTTTGCAGTCATACACCTTTACCATCAAGCATAAGAAGGGGGTTAACAACAAGTTTTCTGATGATCTTAGTAGGAGATTGCTTATCATACAAGAGAAACAATTGTAGAGTACAGGGGTTGAAGGATTCAAAGACCTATATGAAGGAGATTCTGATTTCTCAGAGATCTACAAGGTATGTACTGATTTTGAAAACCATTTTCATAGTTTATATGTAGATTATACTTTGTAGAATGGTCTATTGTTTAGAGGGAAGCAATTATGTGTACCAAGAGGTTCAATGAGGGAGAATATAATCCAATAAAATCATAATGACAGTTTGAGTGGGTAGTCTGGTTTGAACAAGACACTAGACTTAGTGGAGAGGTTCTATTGGTGGCCTAAAATGAAAAGAGATGTAAGAAGATATGTTGAACAATGTGGAGTGTGTCAAAAAGCAAAGGGAACATCAACCAATGCAGGTATTTATCAACCATTACCCATCCCAAGTAGACCATGGGAGTGCATAAGCATGGACTTCATAGTAGGGCTACCTAGGACACCGACTGGTTTTGATAGTGTGTTTGCGGTAGTGAACAGATTCAACAAGATGAGCCATTTCATCCCATGCAGAAAAACACATGATGCAAGTCAGATTACACATCTATTATTCAAGGAGATAGTGAGGATACATGGGTTACCAAAGAGCATAGTTGCAGACAAGGATGTGAAGTTTATGGGGAATTTTTGGGAAACTCTTTGGAGGAGGTTAGGAACCATATTGTCTCATAGCTCAACATATCATCCTCAAATAGATGGATAGATAGAGGTAATAAATAGAGTACTTGGTAACTTGTTGAGATGCTTAACTAAGGAGTATGGACAAGGATGGGAGCAAGTGATTCCACAAGCAAAATTTGCTTACAATGATAGCGCAAATAGGACTACGGGTAAGAGTCCATTTGAGATAGTATATGGCTTACATCCAAGGGGTGTACTTGAGCTTAGAGATCTAAAAGGTTATGAAGGAATCAGCGGTCATGCTGAAGATTTTGCTCAATCAATGAGAGAGGTTCATGAGTAGGTAAAGAAGACATTGATAGAGGCTAACTAGAAGTTGAAGGCTAAAAGAGATGAAGGGAAGAGAGAATTAAAATTTGAGATAGGTGATATGGTGATGGTATACTTGAAAAAAGCAAGACTATAGAAAGGAATACCAAGTAAGTTGCAAATGAAAAGGATAGGGCCATGTAAAGTATTGGCTAAGTATGGATCAAATTCTTACAAGGTGGAGCTACCCAAGGAGATGTCTATTTCGCCTATCTTTAATGTGAAAGACTTGGTGAAGTATAAGGACTAGAAATGGATGAAGAATAGTATAGTACCGAGGTCAGTAAGGATGTGGAAGGACTCAAGGTACCTGATCAGATCATACCACAAGTGGATAAGATTTTAGACTCAAGGGTGAAGAAGAAGACTAGACACAAGATATACATGGAGCACTTAGTGAAGTGGAGATATCAACCAGAGTTAGAGGCTGCTTGGATAGAAAAAATTGAATTTAAGAAGCATGGAATTAGTGAGGAGCTCTTGACATCACAGGCTCCTTAACTTCTTTGTTGCAGGGGGAGAATGGTGCAAGAGCACCTTAAAGGTATTTTGGAAGATCTTGTTGTTTTGGCTTGTAGGTGGTTCTAGCCAACCACCAAGGGAATAAGGAATATGATGTAAAGTCCCAAGAGTTTTTTTGATGTGTTTGTTATGGAAAACTTAGGGTATTCTAGAGCTTTGAAGTTTGGAAAAGTCTTAGTGAGGAGATTAGGCAAATCTTGACAATGTTGTCTTAGAAATTTGTATTAAAAGTTCAAAAAAGGAATTAATGATGTTCTAAGCCCAACCTAAGGGTCCTAGAACGTGGGAGAAAGGTATATAAGGTCAAAAAAACCCTAATACCTGAGTTGGAGGATTGATTGTACGAATTGAGATTTGAGAAGGAGATTTTGTGACTTGGAAAAGAGAAAGTTTTCATTGAATTTCTGTGTTTGAGCCTTCATCTAGTCAAGAATGGATTGAAAGGACTTATCTGATGCTTTTAGTATTTCATTTGTGTCATTTAATTACTATGTGAAGCATTAGAGTCGTCATTTAATTCGACTGGTTGATAGTTTTGTGATTTTTTGGTTTTCTTGATCTCACTGCTGATACAGGCCAGTTTTGTAAAACAATGATCCCCACTTGAATTCCCATGGCAAGGCTACCATGGCCACTTGGAATCAAGTAGGAGACTATATTATAGTGTAAATAGGTTTTTTGGAGTCTTGTTTTGCAGGGAAGGTGATGAACTCATCAAGCACTAGGCGAGTGCAAGTGCATTCTAGCTAGTGGCTTGGAGAGGACAGCAGCAAAGAAAGTTGCTAAATGGATTGGTTTGTGCCAATCAGGAGTATGGAAGTGTGGTAACATGTATCTTAGACATGTGTGTGCAAGGAGGAGAGTTGACAAGGTCATTGAAGCCTTAAAAGGAGGAAACAAAGCCAAAAACCATAGAAACCCTTGAAAATAGGGGGTTTGAGGAAAGTCATATGTACGGACCCTATTAGGACCTAAGGCCTAGTGAATCTTGGAGCCTTGATGGTCAATAGGAAGAATACACAAAATTTTTTTGGGGTTGTTAAGATAGTTTGAGAGAAAATCCAAGAAAAAGGGTTCTAGGAGGCCTAATTGGGGCAAAAAGGCTACAAGGCCTAGAAGTGAAGTTCCCTGAACTTGATGGGTAAATGAAGAAAGAATCCTACAAGAGGGATTAGAGTGGAGAAAGATCACCTTAGGAATAGTTGGAAGACCTTTTTGAAGTCGCAAGAAAGGTTTGGGAACATTGTGGCAAAAATTGAGTCCATGGGAGCTCATGGTGATTGGAGAGCATAAGGGAGTATTTGAAATTGGTGGAGAGTTTTATAAGGGGAAAGGGGTCCTAGGAGTGATCCCTGAGTAGGGTAGAGAGGAATACCCTAGGAAGACTAAAGAATAGGTCTTAGGAAGAGCAATAGTGCTCTTGAGGGATAGGACTCCCCATCAGATAGGTGGAACTAGATTAATGCATTTTTGTATCTGTCGGACAACACTCTGACACAAGTCACATTCCAACTCACAATGAGGGGCAGCATGGACTCTGCACCAATTTGGAAGCAATAATTCTTCAAATTTCATGCTTCTTTTCAGTTGCATCAGATCTTCCATACACTTTTTGATGAACTCCTGAAAGTTATCCAACAAACCAAGCCGTGTGTCTTCTTGGTCACTTGTTTCATCCTCTTGTTCAATCAGTATTTCAGGACCACTGCTCTCTGGAATGTGCTCATCTAAAGAATTTTGTAGCATGAAAACCTCTTCATCTTCTATAACTGATGCAGCCAACACGTAGTTATCCATGCTAACCTCAAACACCAACACCTCATTTGAGATATTTTGGTATTCTATGATTACATACTTCATTCAGGGTTCTCTTTCAATTCTGATCTGATTTGGGACTCCTTTCCATGGTAACCACATATGAGAATGGTCTATAGATTTATATCCATTCAAAGCTTTAGTAAAGTCTCTGCCTAGGATAAAACCATAAGTATTAGGAATGTCAGCAACTTGGATATCGATCACTTGTTGCACCCTAGGGTCTGATGCAAGCTGCGTACGGATCATGTTCAATTCTCCAACTACTATTACTTTTGTTTTATCCCATTGAGTAACCTTATTTTGAGAGGCTATAGGAGTAATAACTAAGGCTTTGCAAATAGAAAAAGGCATAACATTTGTAGAGGCTCCTAAATCCAGAAGACAGTTATGCAAATTCTTTCCAAAAATACGAACAGAGATTAGGAAAGGAGGAGTTTACATCTTGCCTTGAAACAAATTCAGGTGAGTATTAGCTTGTGCAACTTGGCCTTTATCCTTATCTCCCCTCTTGTCTATAGGTGGGATTTGACTTCTAGGTGTTTTGGAGTTGGAAGACCTAGTAACAACCTCATTGGTGGCTACCCCTTGTGACGTAATATTTGAACTAAATGATCCCAAAACTGCATTCCTAATAATAGGAACTCTTAATAACTCAAAAGCAAAAAGAATTACCTTTACTTTCTTGAGCTCTTCTGTCAATTATTCGCCCAATTGCTCCACATTCAGATCAAAATGGGCTTCCTTGTAGCCACTGGCCTGCTTATCCTTGGATACTTCAACATTGTTCCCCTTTGACAAGTACTATGCGGGTACATGAGGATAATGTGGATTATTACTCGCTTGTGTATTTGGTGGAGTGTTAAAATTGTTAAGAGAGATCGAAGTAGTGAAAGGACCTCCAGCCTATGGACCTCTGTTAGGCCTATTTCTTAAATCATATTTCTTCGCTGGTTGTTGAAACATTTGAACTTCTTCCACACTAACTTCTTCATTTAAAAAGCCATTATCATTCTCATTTTTCTCATTAAACAACTGGGAAATCTCATCTTCATTTAACACCTGCTTTGTCTCATCCTCTGCAATAGATACTTCTTCTGGTTCATTTTCCTCACCTTTGGGGAATGGGGCATGATTAAGTACTAGTACTGGGGAATCATATGGATTCGAAGGTACAATTTCTATCCAGTGGAATTATTCTCCACTTCATACTGAAAGATAGAAGCTGCAGTCTGAAATTCAACACAATCTAGCTCAGAGTGTTGGCTTGTTTTATGGAGCCTGCACCAACCAGACAAAGCTACTTCTACTAAATATACACCATTCAGAGGTTTCTCCTAAGTAGAAGGCTGATCCAAGGGAGTAGGAATCCATCCATTATTAGGGCCAGTATTCCATGACCTATTCTGCCTAGGTTGTTGCCCTCTGTCAAATCCTTGTCCACCTTGTTGATTTCTATCAAAATTCTGACCAGAGCCTTGTCTTCTATCAAAATTATGACCAAAACCTTGGCCTCTATCATAATTTTGATTTTTGTCAAAGTATTGACCTCTTTCAAAGTTCCTATTTTCCCTACCATAATTAGATTGTATGTTCTTTTGAGCATCCTAAAGCTGGCTATTCTGATTTCTCAAATAAGTTACCTCTATATTCAACCTCTTCACTTGTTTAGACAATTCATCTAACCTCTCCTTATCCAAATTGTTAGGTGGTTCTGGAATTCCACTAGAAAGATATTTAGGCAAACCCCCAGAACCAACAACCTAATTCAAGACTTTTGAATTCTGCAAATATCTAGGAAAACCAGCTTGTTGTTGATGAAGGGGATGATTAGCTTTTTGCTGCGGATACGAAGTCATAGGTTGAGTTTGATTCAAAGGAGGACCTGGTTGAGGAACCAAAGGTAATGAAGGTACTAGATTCATGATTAGAGTATGATTGGTCAAAGCCTGGTTAAGATCTTGAATTTGTCCAGGGTGAGCTGGAGGTCCCAAAGAAGGAAAAGGTCCTGATAAATGGTGCCTCAAGTCTATAATGACCTTTACTGCTTCTGTATATGAAGTGAGAAAATTATTCAAGGGATTGGTCCTTTATTTAAGGAAGGTGGTTGTAAGGGTATCCAAGGCTTCAAGGTAGACTTCTAAAGCAGTATTTTCATTTCTAGCATAAGGTGCCTAGAGTCTAGTATATGCTCGATGGAACCTATCATTGAATTATCCTATAGGTTCATTAATATCTCTCTTCACTCTAGTAAATTGTAAGTACAACTCATTGGCACTAATGGGAATCTTGAAGTTCTATAGAAATGTAGTTTCTAACTCAGTCCAATTATGGATGGAAGTAGCGGGTAAGTGATTGTGCCAATAAAAGGTCTCTTCTCCTAGAGAATAAGGGAAAATATTGCATGCCACATCCTCATGGTTAATTCCTCTATCTCTCATAAAAGTCTATAAAATCCTAATATGCTCTTCTATTATTTTGTTGGGGTCATGAGCATGAAATTTAGAGCAGAAGTGCTCAGGGTTCTTGGGCATGACATTGTAATTGTTAAAGATCAATGGGGATGGATTATTAGCAAGAAAGGCCACTGGTGGAGGTGGGGGTGGTAATGGATGATTTATAACTGGTTGTGGCTATGGAATAGGAATTCCCTCAGAGTCAAATGAAGATGAGGATGATGGAGATGATGGAAGTGGGTGAGCTGACAATGATTCTTCCCCTCCTCTGGTCCTTCTTGACCTTGTAGGGGCTTGTAACTCTTGAAATTATTCTCCTCTTGGAGTAGATCTAGTTCTTTTTCTAAGCCTCTCAGGAGAGATGACATTTAATAAATGCTCTAGTTTACTTCTTCAAAGGCCCTCCTTCTAGCACCAATCTGTTGATGGTGTTTTCTACACAATAAACAGCTCAAACAGAATGTGATATCCTATCTCTCTTGAAAGGTAAATCTCTATGGGAAAAGAGATAACCTCAAGGTCTCTAATGTTAGGTCTTGACAATGCAACAAAACAACTTAGTGATAAATGTGAAAATGCTGGTAATCACAATGGGACCTTACTACAAGCAAACATTGGACTTCGAATTTATCAGATCTAAATAATGAATTGATACTTGAAATCTTGATTTGAACCCTGAAAATAAAAAAACAATAAAAGATAAAGGTTTCATAAATCATTCTAAGACTACTTCTAACCCTAAGATTGAAAATTCCAAAAGATTAAATGCTCAAAATGGACTGATCTCTCATAAACTACTCTTTGTTTAACCCAGATGAATCTACAATTTCACAGAAATAGTGTAATCTTCTAAGGTATTTAAATATTTTCAAATCACAAAAATTCATTTAGTCAATTCTATTGCAATTGAGATGAACAAACCCTTATAATTGAACTAAGCACAATTTTAAGTCCATGCTAACTTTGCAAAGCAACTAACAATCAGCTAACTACAAAAAGTATGGACTAAAGATCGCTACAAACATTTCAAACATGAAACCATAAGCATTACCAACCATTTAACTATGAACTAATAAGAAATTTCAAAGATAGAAAAACAAGAACCATGCCAGAAGAAAATCCACAAGATAGATACCAAACTACAATATCTCTCTTATATTAAATCATCCAAAATAGCAACAACTCAAGTTTTATGTTAGAAAACTTGCTTGAGAATAAACCCTAAGTGGCTCTAATATCACTTATCTATTTTCTCTCTATCTCTATCCTTATCAATCTATATATCCTTCTATATTCTCAAATGAGGCGACATGCTAGTTTTATAGAGAATCCCTAAGATAGGTCAGCCCAAAAAAGTTAATTTATAATAAAAACATGACCTACAAGAGGTCAATCTCAAGTATATTCGAACATAATATGAAATGTGCCATTAGCACCAATTTCATCCAAAACGGCCAAGATACCCAAAAGGTCAGCCCAATACATTTGAATAATGGGAAGCACAAATATCAATGTAACCCTATATAGCTACTCCCCATCCTTGTCTTTAGCTTGATCTTCTTCACCATTTACAGCCAACAAGACTATCCAACTCAACGATAGGTGGCATAGGCAAAACCCTAATCCTTCTCTCAAGAGACTTGATGTCATCTCTTTCCTACCTAACTGTACCATCCCAATCAGCCCTACTAGTCAAGTATCTGTCTATGACAACAATATAAGTTGCAACATCATCAAGTTGATGCCCAATAACTGGTCCTTCACTAACTGGAGAATAAACATCTCTCCACCATTTCTTAAGCTACTCCAGATTAAGATGTTTCAGAGAAAACTTCTTCCTTCTTGTCATGACCTCAAAGAATGAGATACACCTATCATGGATATCGATCAAAGTGTCCTCAATCTATCTCGCCTATTTATGGATATTTCTCAAGGCTTTCTGCCTCATTTTCAGGATTTCAAACCATTCCCAAGGTTCAGAAACCCTTAGAAAAGGAGGAATCGTACACTTTATTAGTTTATCTTCGATGAACCCCATGATTGTTGTGGATTTCTATAGTAGGAGATTAGTATCTTCCTTATCTTGAGTCAATACAACCTTCAACCAATCCACCGATCTCATAGCATCTCCTCCTATTGACAAAATATTCTTAATGACAACATCTCCCCTAGTTTGGAGACCCTACAACCAAGCAACTGTAGCATGTGTGGTGCCTTTCATCTTTTCAAACTCAGAGATCATCTCTTGAGGCAAGAAACCTATAGTAGAGGATGAAGAGCTAATATCTTGCAAGGGTTTCATCAAATATTGCAAGTACTTCTTCAGTTTCCCATTCTCCCTCTCCAGCTCATGCCTAGTTTGCACAACCTTCTTCAACCTGCCCATAATCACAACACTGGAGCCTTCATATTCCTCAATATCCTGCTCCATAGAAGCATGTACCAAGTCAATAGTTTGCACATGATAATCCTGGGCAGTCACATTATCTCTACCTTTATTTGAAGCAGGGGTAGCAATATGGGACACGTTGTTACCTGACCCATCTCTTTCAATCCAAGACACAAACCTAGCTCTCTTCTTAGTTTTTTCCTTTTCCACATTATCCATAAGGACATCCTAGTTAGGAGGAGCATCCTCCGCGATCACTATTTTTCTCTTCAACTCTTTCTCTAACCAAACTAGAATAGTAGACCCAATAGGCACTATATTTTTCCTATCTGGCTCTTTTTTTTGCTTATCATCACTTGCATCCTTCTCCACACTTGGTTTTTTAGGGATATCCATGACTGGATTCTCTTTATCCTACACCTATTCTTCCATAATAACTTGTACCGATGAAGGGGGCCTAGCTGGGATCTCCTCCTTTTGAGGAAACTTGTTTAATTTCTCCACATTAGGTGAGTCTGCATATGCCACCAAGGGAGATTGAATCGCCTTGTCGATTTCTGCCTCTGCACTGTAGAGGTCTCCTTCCTGAAATTATTTCTCAAACATTTAATAGGTAACTTTCCTTTATACTTACCTTGTCCTCATACTTGAATGTATTTCTAGAGCTTTCTCCTCGATCATATATTTGTTGAATTCTTCTAGATATAGTAGATTTGAATGCATATTTTGTCTTAGGAATAGATTCACCAAATTCACTCAATTCACAGGTAGCAAGATTTCCAATCAGCATGTCTCTTGTCACATTTTTTTTCTATCTTGAGCTCTTCAATAGAATGAGCTTTCAATTTGTGATAGGTAGGAAATGATATGAGCACTTTAGCCACAATTTTTTCTTCTTCCATGATTCCACCAGCATATCTGATGCCCATCACCAGTTCATTTACTTTATGCATGAAATAAATAATGTTTTCATCTTCACTCATCTTCAAGTTTTCCCACTTACCTTTCAGACTTTGTAGCTTAGAAACCTTCATTTGAGAATCTCCTTCATACATTCTAGATTCTTCCAGATCTCATATGTTTTTCTCAGACCTATCACATTTGTCATCTTTGAATTTGTCAAAGCACTCAATAATGCTTCTATAGCTCTGGTATTTATTTCATCTTCTTTGGTCTCATCAGGAATAGAGGGACCATTTTGAGTAATAACATATATGTTCTTTGTAATCTTCCAAAAGGATTCACCAATGCACTTCAAATTACACTCCATTCTAACCTTCCACAAAGAGTAGTTTTTTCCATCAAATCTAGCACTATCCTTCTTGTATGATGTCATCTCCGATCACCTCAAGCTATTAAACTTCTTTCGAGGGACCTACTTTGATACCAATTGCTGGAAACAAGCTACACTAAGAGGGGGTGAATCATTTTTGTGCAAAAATTAATTTTACTAACCATTATCTTCAAACCACTTATAAAATTCAACCAAAATGCATGAAAAACAAGAAAACAATCACAACACCATAATACCAGAATTTTTTACGTGGAAACCCTGTTATGGGAAAATCCACGGTGGATGTTAGTCCACAAGATTATACCCTATTAAAAGTATAATGAAGAATGAATAAGGAATGCACATTCATTCAAGCACACTGCCTAGATCTCACTGCTCAAGGGAAGGCTCATTGAATTACAAAAAGATTCAGATTAAAACCATTTGAAGAATATAGATTGAGAAATATTCATGTCTTAAAAGACCCTTATGCAAATAACATAAACAAGGTATAAGGGTTGGAGTGTCACCATGGCATACATGAAATAAGGTATAAGTTTGTGTTTAAAGTTTAAACAAAGGAAAAATCCTACTATTTGGATGAAGGTATTAGTTCAAGTTTGTAAAAATAAAATGAAGGAAAAAATGCCTCACCCTATCTGCATATCTTTAGGGTAAGAAACCCTAGACACCAAAGAAATAAAAAGCTAGCAGAAACATGTCATTTTTTCCATCGAGCTCTCTGGAAGCTCTCTTCTCAACTGCCATAGGGTTTCACCTAGAATTTTCATCTAGATATTTCATGGTGTTTTATGAGTAAATATATTGTTGGGGCCATGTGTGGTAAGAATTTTCTTTGCAGAAAATATACCTTGTTTTTTCATTGTTTGTGAATAAATGCCTTTTCTTGAGCTCCAGTTTTGGGAAAAAAAGTGACAATGTTTGTTTCTTTCCTGTGTAGCCACATTTTTCCATGTCAATAATCATAGACTACATTATTCTAGATTTTACTTGGCATTTATATAGACAAAATGCTAATTTCAAGCCTATCCTTGCACAAAAAATAATGATATCATCAAAATTTACTCTCCTTTATGTAGAAGAAAATTTCTCATTTCAAACCCTATTTTTTCAAAAAAATTGTGTATTTCATAATTTTTTTGAATTTCTCTTTTCTTATTTCTGAAAATGGCCATGGCTTCACCTACTACCTCAAAATCCTAGCACTAAAAAAGGGTCTCACTTCTGTTATGGGTGATGCATTGTAGTGTTGAGGGCTTCATTTTGAAAACCTCTATAGCCTAAGCTCAAAATATGGGTATACTCGAGGGTTTTATCTTCTCTTTCACTTTCCTCTCCCTTCTAGCTATAGAACCCAATGTGCTTCATTTATTGTTTTGGGTTCCATATTCCATATATGCATTTACTAATCTTGTAGAAAATGACTATAACAACATATAGAAAACATGACTATCCACATAGAGAAATCACACTTTTCTCTGGATTTGTCCCATGCATTTGAAATGGCTTATCATCTTCAACAAGAACCATTCACTAGACATTAATTATTTTCTTTGAAGACTATTGCCATTCTACTTGACTGCCATTTCATACTACCCTGCAGGATATCTTTAACACTATATCCATGGCTATGGTGGTTGTCCATGATTATAGATGGGAGACATTTCATTATTCTACATGTGAAAAATCCTAGAATTTTTGCTAATGATGCTTTCATTCTATTCATTTTCAGTATACCACACATACACAAAAACATAATAGTGCTTCATGAAATTACATTTCACATATCATTGCTCCTCCTCTTTATAATTGAACTTGATGTATCTATCCCAAAATTTTCATCAAATCTCTTAATTTAATTCATGTTCCTTTTCATGCTTTTAAAAACTTCCCCATTTTAATCAAAAAAACCACTATCATTTAAGACTGCCTTGTTGAAGAAAATATTCAATTCCATTGCATACTACGGGTATAATTCAAAGAATTAACACACATTTTCCATTCCTTTAGGAACATTTTCCCTATGTATTTGAACCCCCCTTTTTTTTTTCTTTCCTTGTTTAAATAATTTCTCTCTTCAATCGATAGTCCTGTAACATGCTGCTCCAATTTTATGACATGAAAAGTATATTGGAACTCACAAAGTGAAATATAACATTCTCCTTAAGCTTGGACTACATTCTTTATTTGTGGCATTGATTCATAGCACTATTATTATAACATGTAGTTTTATTTTATGATAGTCATGACTGCCTCGTGGTCTACGAACCTGTAATTTGATTGGAATGTCTCAAGGCATTTACAAGCCTTTGTAATGTAATTTTTATGCATAAAAATTCTCCTTGCATTGCAAACATATCTGAATTGTACCTGACAATGCTTGGCTGTATCTATACACTTTTCTTTGTATCAAAGCATTCATGTCGTGCATTTAAAACTCAAACCATCATGGTGCAATGATTGTCACTCTAAAGAAAACTTTCCTCTTGACTTTGGATTTACTATGTTTTAGTGCTTATTGTACCTTGTTCCTTCTTATGATAGTCCTTTTGCATACTATAGGTGGATGATGGCTGCCTAATCTAAGTGAAGATGTCATCCATGGTTCCTAGAAACAACTTCATCAATGGTTTAACCTCAAAATCCTTCACACATAGCAGGATGTAACAAAGAAATTTCTTCTTACCAAATAGACATATTGACTAAACCATATTCATTAAGTATAAGGTTATCAAGGCGTCTTAACCTCACACTTAATCTAGGAAAAATTCCCTAAACCTAGCTTGAAATAAAAGCTATTTCTTTGTACACTTTATTCCTAGTTCCCATAATGTCTCTGATGTCTCCGATTTTGGACTTGGGATGATTCAATTTATTAACTATGGAAGTTCAACTTTAAGTGCCTTGAAATCACTCACCAAAATGGTATTGTAATGATCAATTAATGTTTATGCTATTATAGAATATAAATTGTGATTCTCTTTCTCAATTAAATATAAATAAATGTGGACATGTAAGTACATTAATGTGTAGGAGAAAAATGTCTGTTCATTTTTTCTTCACCTTTTTTGGATAATTATTGGAACAACAATAATCACCAGTATGATTAGAGAGGGGTTTTACCTCGGGAACACTATCTCAAGAAGAAATTGGAGGTATGACTGAGTTCTAGCTAGTTATTAATCCCAAAAGCCATAATTTTGTTCTTTCAATCAAGGAAAAAGTTTGTATTTGTTGTCCTTATGCTTTTTCCTTTTAACTCTTACAAAAGGAGCTGAACAATGAATTGTACTTCTAGTTTCAAAATCAACTTGGAAAGTAGAATAATATAATATTGGTACCACTTCAATAGTGGAAGGACAATGCCCCAATAATAGTTTGGTTCAGAAAATTACCTTTGGTATCTTCAAGGTTTACAACTCTATTGTTCATCTTCATTAGAGGATGTAGAGCCTTCCAAAATGTGCTTGTTTGTGACCCAAAATATATCCTTGGAGCTCAAAACTCAGTTCCAAAAGCCAAAATTATCAAGTACCATAGGTATTTTCCCCTCCACAAGTCTGCTCATAGAGGAAAATTTTACCGGCAGTTGTCATACTATTTGATTATGAATTATGTATATTTGTGGATATCTTCTCAAACTATGCTTCATGTTCATCTTACTATTGTCTTTTAAAATTTGCACCATTATTAGGGCTCCTCATTGAATAAAAAATGATATCTGACTTGTTTTAAGATTTGAAATAAGAGACCCTTGGAACCTAAATAGTGTTATCCTTCAAGTCATTCTCATTCCAAACCTTATATCACTGTCATCTCGCATTTATGATTATGATCCTTTAGAATTGTGCTCTTTCAATATTTTTCACTGTCAAGAAGATTTCTTTTATAAATGTTCATGCAAGGTGACTATCAATATTTTTCTAAATTCCCTCTTATATATTAAAATCATGACCTACTATCTCATTTTCAAAGATCCATGGTTTATAATTCTCTTCACTTGATTGAAGCAAGTTAAAATGGAATTCTCAAGAACCTAATCATAGTTTTCCTTTATTTGCATGCATCATAGTGATTGATTTTATCTGAGGACTGCCCTCTATTACGAAACTCATGGAATATCATTGTGATTTCACCTTAGACTGTTATATAGGGTATGGCTGTAATTTTTTTGGAAAATCTATCTCATATATGCCTTTTGATCATTTGAAAATCTATCTTTTAAATCATAATAACACTATCATTCACTTTTCTCATCTGATTGTGATCTATTTTTTTTCCTCCCTTTAATGACTGTACTCGAGATCATTCTCAAACTGCCACTCTATTGAAATCAACAAATTTATCATTGATACCTGGTTATATACATTATTTTATCACTATCCCTTGTACCATATTTTTTAAATGATCTTACTTTATCATTGTTTCAACACTATTCTTGATGACTATTTTCTATAAAAAATTTAAATCTTCTCTTCAACAAAAGTTATGACCATGATAATTACATGGCGGCTAACTATCCATTTTGGATCTATCCTTTATCACTACTACAAAAACCTGGACTATCACATACACTTTATTAACACTTGGGCCCTCTCTTTCTAAAGATTAGTTACTCATTTCCTTCAATTTGCATGACTACTACTTGGGTTGCATATTTATTTCAAATAACAATTGCCTTTGTGAAGAACAACCATGCTTTGACAAGTATCAATCATGAAAATTTCCATCTGTAAATTTAGAACTCCCCATAAATAGCATGTGCTCTATGATTTGAACTATTGAGACCCTATGTTTCTTCCTCTCATATTTTTTAACCATTAATAATACATGGATTTCAATACCTCTACAAGAACCAAGCCAAAGTATGTTTGAATAGCATCCTTTACAGTCACAGATTACAACTAGAAGAAAGTAGCCTTCTCCAAAGGACTTATAACTCTCAAAAATGTCAATTCACGGTCCCTAGCCCTCTTGAATATACATAAATAATTATCCATAAAAAATAAATAGGCAAATACTTCTTCAGCATACCCGTTTGATTTATTCAAATTCTCTAGCCTTCTTGACGTCTAATAGTTTAAAGACCACTTGTGATTTTGTGTGGCTTGTAGAAATATTCTCTTTATGCTTCTCAAACATGCATGCCATATTATATATTTATAATTTTTTCATTTGTATGAGAAAATATCTTCAACACGTAGTGGGGATAAGCATCCCATTGGTAAATAACCCTCATGAATGAAAAGGTAAGCAGGACACAAAGTCTAAATGATACAACTTTAATATGTGCTCATTCACCTTTTAGTTTTTGCTCATTCTTTTTTCAGATTTTGACTGACATGTTCATTTACATTTTCATCCCCCCTTCACTATTATAATACATGAACTAGCATGAAAATGACTATATATAAATGAATTTTAAATGTTATGAATTATATTCTATACTTTTTACGATGAATAAGAAATTTATTCCTGACAATACAGGGATTAAAATAGAATAGAGCAACAAACGTGCTCTATTTTTTCCTTCATTATCACATGGAAATAAACCCAAATATCTCTCTCTTTCTACCTAAAACCACCATCTTCAATAAATTTATATGGATCATCAGTAATAGTCTTCAAAATTGGCCACTAGTTCAAGTTCATTCTACTTTCATAATTATTTATATACATGGAATTCAACCATTCATGGATTCCATCAAGTGAAGATTGAGGAATGACATCAATGCCAAGTACATACCGCTTGAATTATTTGAAAATAATATCCATATCAAATTCATTTTTCCCAACTTCTAGTCTCTAAAGTTTTACAATCTCAATCTCACTAATAGTGATTACTAAGAAAGGTAATTCCACCAACTCTACCAAATAGTTTACCATAGGAATAATAAAAGAAGACACTTTGAAAGGAGCTCCATGAAACCCAATCTCTCTAAATGGTATATCAAATTCTAGTTCAAAATATTTTAGATGAGGCTTCTTCCATAGCTCTGTTACTCACTTGAAAAATCTTTGAAACTCTGCATTGATTTTATTTTTCCTATCTCTCTCTTGATGTTCTTCCTCAATTTAATCAACATAATACATTGAAATTATTTCCCCTCCTAAATTTTGGACCACATCCCTCCACATAAAACTAGACATCCTTGGTCTTCTTGGTTCATACCATGATATGGTTATGGAAATGAAAATGAAGCAAAGTAATCATGTCCTTCTCCATTGGCTGGAAGAATACATGCTTAATGTTTTGATACATGATATCAAATCTCTCTTCTTCTCTCATGGTTGAATACAAAAATACACTATGGTGGGCCTCCAGAGTTCCAGTCATCTTTCTTCCTCTTCTGCCAAATTCTATTATATTTTACTAACGTTTATTAGAATTGTTGCATGTTTTACATCATTGGAATGACATATTAGCTATAAATTTTTTGAAATTTAATTATGGTATGTGCACTTTGATATGATGTAATATGATTATGGTTTCATTTCATATGTGGTAATATTAGATATCTAACAAAAAAAAAAATTATTACATGAAATAAATAATAAATTTTCATTTTAAATGGTTTTTTTTGTAGAACATGGGTCTTCCAGAAGATCAAGATGATCCCCATGATATAGATCCAAAATATGTTCATTCTGGTATAGATCACATGTAAAATGATGATGATGATGTAGATACAAAAGACACTGAGGTTGATGATGATGAGGCAGTTGCTGGTAGTAGGTAGTGACATTTATGATCATATAGATTGCATCATGGATCATTGTTGATATATTTTTATGATGCCTCTTTTCATGGTTACTATAATATGTATCATTTTCATGACCTTCAGTACTATTTTATTGAGTTGTATCATTTTTGGCATGTATCATTTTTGATGTATATCATTTGGACATGTATCATCTTGAATTGTATCATTTTGAGTTACATCATTTATCATTTTTACTTATATCATTTGTACATGTATCATTTTGAAATTTTATTGATCTACTGGCATATTTGAATTTCACTTGTTTTAGTTATATATGATGATGATCTTCTCAATATTGACTTGTCAATTTATATATATTGAAACTCGTCGATGACTTTTGGATGAATATTTATTACGTATGATGATTTTAATTTACTGCTCGGGATGGATATTGTCAAATTAAATTAAATTATAGATACTTGACTCACTTTTTTTAATTATATATGATTATCATGTTATAATAATTATCTTTTTATTTAATCATGAGTTAAATAATTAATTTACTTATTCTATAATCATATGAGTTATTTAAGAGGAATGATATATTTAACTAGTTAAATTGAAATAAAACATATTAAATTAATAAATGGAAGCAAAACAAGAATCATTTTTAAAAGCAAAAAAGGAAGCAACAATGGAAGCCAAACTAGAAGCAAACCAAAATCCAGCTTGGAAGAAAAACATGGCATTATCTAGGAAGAAAAAACAAAAGCAATTTAGGTAGCAAACAAATAAGTAAAATGGAAGAAATTTTAGAAGCAAGAATATATGCAATTAAAGAAGTCAAATTAGATGCAAAAATGGAAGCAAAGCTAGATGAAATAAGAGAAATCATATCATAAGCAAAATTGGCAGCAAAATTGGAAGTAAAACTGGAGGAAAAATTGGAAGAAAAATCGAAAGCAAAACTAGAAGCAAAAATGGAAGCAAAATTGGAAGAAAACCTAGAAGCAAACCTGGAAGGAAAACTAGAAGCAAAACTAGAAGAAAACTTGGAAGAAACACAAAAATAAAAACCAGATGCAACACAAGAAGCAAAACCATAAGAAAATTAGAAGTTAAACTGGAAGCAACCAAATTTGAAACAAAATTCGACGCAAAAGTTGGTGCAAAAAATGGTGCCGAAGTCAAAATGTAGTTGACACCAAATTTTGTGTCGAAAAAAGTGTCCAATTCATGAACTCAAATGCACTAAATTTGAGTGTTATTTTAGGTTCTAATTGTCTATTTTGTTGTAGTGATTAATGCACATGTAGCTACAAATTTTGGAACAGATCAAATCATGCAAGTATGATATTAAATGTAGATCATATCCTAAAATTTTCCTACACCAAAAATAGAAAATGCATTGAATGAGGTCAGTGGTGTTTGGATCAAGGAGAGATGGCTTGTTGGTGAAGGTATGTGAGTCAAGCTAAATGACTAAGTCAAGTGAGGTCAAGAGACTTATAGTAGAGTGATAGATTGTATGTTGTGTATGCACATGCTCTGAGAGGGAGACCTAGACCGATATACAAACAAATAATCTAGGATATGCGTTGAGTTGCAAAGGTGTATGAGATACAAAAAAGAAGGGGAAATAGAAGAGAAAAGTAGGGAAATTATTTTCCGAGTCAATAGAAGAAAAGAATGAGTATGAAAAATAAGTTTGCAACATTGAACCAGATTCATTTTGAATTATATGTAATCTGGAGTTGTAGCTCTATTCTTTCACTATAAATATATTTGGTTGGTGCCATTAGATAGTTGGGTTGGTGCTTAGTTAGGGAGTAGGTGCTTCCTTATCTCATTGGTTCTCTTAAATCAAGGTAATGATTCACCCCCCTCTCAATAGATACTTGTGTTGTAAAAATGGGATGATTACTAGTGTAGAGTAGGGGGATTCATCATCCCAAGGCTTATGGTCATGGGAGAGCCTCAAGGAATGAACTACCCTAAACTATATTTGATTGACTAATTAATTAAGAAAGGAAAGATGGGTTGAAAAGGAAGAGAAAATAGGACTTTATTTCCCTTCTGATAATGATAGGTGTTTTCAAAAACTAGATGAGTAGACTACAAGGGTCTTAGAATATGAATTAGATAACTCTTTATCTAAGGTCAAAAGTGTGGGAACTAGAATTAAACATGTTTTGTTGGCATCCTATATGGATAGAGGGTCGGATGACAATAAAAAATTCAAGGTCTACTTACAACCGAGAAATTGGAGTTTTATAGTTTAATAGTTTACTATGAAAATGCAAAAATAATCAGTACAACAAGAAGAATACTTATAAATCTATTCTAACGATGAAAATAAAAAGAAGGGGGGAGAGAGACAACTAATGTATAGTCTATTTCTCTAGCTATATCTCCAAGAGGATGAGCTTGCAACTACATACACAAAAACATGAAAAGTGTTGGGATGCGTTTTGAGGTCCATCTTAGTGAGACTATCATTTTGGTGTTACCACCTCCACAAATAGTCATATGTCAAAAAATATGGATACAATGATAAAGAAGAGAGTAGAAATGAAAAAAATAAAGTAGAGAGCAATGACAACCTAAATGCTACTCTACAAGATGATAGATGAAAGTAAATGAAAAGACAAAATGGTACCTTCCCTACTATAATCACTTAAGCCCTTTAGAGGAAGGAAGCAAATGGAACCACCATTTCAAGGAGATAGAGCTTCGTAAGCCTACAATGATGATGGTGTTGTAGCAAGAAAATTGTGTAGAGACCAATTAGAAAGTTTGTAACAGAAAGATAGAATAAGAGTGAAGAAAGAATGATCAAGAAGTGAGAGAGATTGAGCTTAAGAGTGAAAGAAGGGAATAGAGAGTGTAGGAATGAGTTCAAATGGGTAAAATGGATGTAAGGAGTAATTTTTTGCGAGTCAAGATTTGATAGGAGATGTTACCTTCACAATAAATTAGGAAGTGTAATGTTTCTATGGATTCTAGAGGCAGGAATCTCTCAGGATGACAACATAGTGCACAAATTTCCATGCGGTACACGTGTTTCCTTGCAAAATATTCCTCGACCAACACAAAATGATGGGGAAACGTATAAAAATCAGGATGAAGGTGGTATGTTTTTACATCATCAAACTTGTAAAGGTAATATTAGGGTAAATTAATGGTAAATTTTCCTAGATGCAAATTTACACCATTATATTTTTCCCCCATTTTAACAAGCATATGTGTCAATGTGAATGTGAGCTTAAGTAGAAATAGGTTGAAGAGAATATACCAATATCATCGAGGAAGTAGATCTTCAATTTGACATACATGGATGTGAAAGTGGAAGCTTCCACAAAGATGTGAAGATGACATGGGTCTTTGATCCTATGAATTTAGATACAATCTCACCACAAACATGCTAGACTACAAAAAAACATGTTGGAAAAAAAAAATAATCATAAGACACACATTCATAAGAAAAAAAAGACATAATCCAACATGATAAGACATAGTTTGATCAAATAGACAAAAAATATACTGATTAGATAAATAATCTTGTAACAACTACAAATTTTGTTATAGGATAGTCACAAAAAGATAGGTCTAGTCAGGCTACCCCCAACCTAGACACCAAGATATAAGATGTTTGACACCAAGAAATGCAACATCATATATTAGGTAAAAGACACACATTGAAAAATACCAAAGAATTCTTTTGACGAGAAAACTTTCAAAGGGGGTTCCTTTGGTAGGAAACCCTTCAAGACACCAAGGGGCCCATTCAAAGAAACACTCCAATTGAAAGACACCACATTTTCTTCAAGGTATTCTATCATCAAGGGATCCATTTGAAATAAATTTTGTTAAGGAACCCATTGGAAGAATAATCCTTTTTAAAGGAATATTTTCAAACTCTTCCATTTTAGAAAAAGTGCTCCTTTTTCAAAGGAGGGTTTTCGGACTCTCACATACATGATCTTTTTCAGAAAAAAAATTCATCTAGGAGCTCTGAGAGAATACAACATTTTAGAGAATTAGAGATTTCAATAAGGGATTCTTTCATCAAGGAATTATTTGTAAAGAAAATTTGACACCAAGGAATACTTTTGAAAGAATTCATCTTATTGAAAATTAGAACAACATGGTAGCCACCCTTAGGATGGTGTATGGTACATAAGGAGCACATTCGATCTTAAGGAGAGAAATGAGAGGTAGAGATGTTGTGGTATGAAACACGTGATAGAATTTATTTGTGGTATGTTGTCACATTTGTGAGAGACAACACATAATAATGACAACATAAAGAAGAAGACAAAGATGAAGAAATCAAGAGACTAGGGGATTTGAGAATTTAGGGTTAGATATGTTCATAGATACAAATAGATAAATATAATATATTTTATGAATGAATGATCATCAATCCCAAAGTTCTTAGATTATGAAGATAAAGTTAAAATAAAAAATAGGATCAACATGGAAGAAGGCCTCAATGCCCCCAATTCTTTGCATCATCCCCATTATCAAAAAACAATTTCATGACACATAGAAAAATGATGATACAAATAGAAGAAGTGTATGATATATTTGTTGCACCTATATCCAAGCACATACAAGGGTAGCAAGGGTCCTCTAGATAGGATTAGAAACATAAAAATAAAAGCATGGGGGAACACAAACATATAAAAAAATATAATCTACAAATAAGGAATAGGTACCACTCTAGTCCTCTAGATCATTGTAAAGGGAGGGAAGATGGGCCTGCAAGGGTAGGATAGTGAGAGGGGTGCCCTTTGAATTTCCTACAATAAGTTCCAAGGAAGAATTCCCCTCGAGGTCTTCTTCATTGATCTCTTGTGAATTAAAAGTCATGGATCTTGCAAAGATTGAAGACAGAGTCAAGGTATTGTCCACCAGATTGAACAATCACTTTACTAGAGTTTCATGTATCAAATAGGTAAGACAAGAATGAGATACTTGAGAGTCATTTCCAACCTCATCAATATGGGAAGTGACAAACTCTATGGATGAGGGTGTCACCTCGGTCATGAGGATTGCATAGGAAAAAACAAAACTAGCTTCCAAAGAAGGTGAACACTTCTTTCAACCTCCATTCACAGTGAGGTCATCCTCTAGCTTACGCTTAAGTAAAGGATGTGGAATCCCTAAAGAAGATGTGGAAGAAAATGGTGAAGAAGAAAAATCCATAGCATTTCTATCGGTTGTGAGAAAGGAGGGATGTCCTAGAGGGACATCAAGAGAGGGGGCTCCATGGTTAGAGTGATGAAAACTTCCACCCTTTTGGGGTGAGCGTCATCGAGACCCACTAGAACAACCAAAATAAAATCAAAGGTGATGGGAAATAATGTAGAAGCAATAGGAGAAAGTGTAATATCAACAAAATATGTAGAGATAGACAACATTGGCTCCCCCTTCATCTTCTAGAAGGTGGTGTGTTCCATGGCCAGAGCCTTTCATCTATGTTTTCACTCATGCGAAAGTTGGAAATGTCACCTATAGGAACTAGAAGATGAAAAATTAGAGGATATCATAGGTTGTTACTTAGTCGTAGGACTATTCTTCAAAACTTTTTTTAGAGAAAGGATGGTCTCGTAGGTAGGAGGAAGCATATGAGAAAAAAAACCATAGGAGGAAAAACAAACATAGGTTCCTCGGTGGTAGTCCTCTTCTTGATCTTTGCCTTAGGAGTAGGTGGAATAATAGTAGGAGGCCACGTAGCCTAATAATTTGGAACAACCCCATGAGAAAACTTCCCCCTATCGTAAACAATGAGACGGGGAACCCTGGGTAGAATAGGAAGCTTAAAAAATTGAGGCTTCACCTTTCGCCATGTGTAGGAACCATCACAATTCCCATGTAAGGCACAAGAGTGGGAGTCATATATTTCATAGAAAGATGAGAATCCAAAGAAAATGAAATCGCACATATAGAAGGAGAAGCCTCTAGAGCATGAGAAAGCTTCCCCTTTCCCTTGGATGGTGAAAAAGAGGTAGTTCATTGTTGCACTATCATAGATGCTTTTATAGATATATCATAAGGATATGTTGAATAAATAATCTTTAGTTCTAAGCCCCCAAACTTATATTTAACATAAGCCTTATAAAAAAAAATCTACTAGGAGGGAGAGGTCTGACTGGGCAAGACAAAAGTGATTCAATGAGAAGCCCCCCATGCGACAGTAGATATTTATATCTAGTATCATGCACCATGTGCATAGTTCCTTCATGGGGGAAATTTAAGAATTTATGGACTATAGAGGTAAATTCCATTCATAGAGGCTACCCATAGGATTACTAGCCTGGCTCTCAATAGGTCAGACTATAGGATCATAAAAAATGACACGTCAACAACCATAGGTCCTACCAAGATAGATAAAGAAATAGTTCTCCTAGGGGCCATAATTTTTTTTCATGGGTACAAAGAGTGGTCTATGACTCTACTTATCTCTCATGTAAAATATTTATAAATAGAGTGTTCTCCATTATCAAATTTACCTGACTTATCAGATCAACTAAGACACCAATTATGATGTTGCCTAATCTAAGTAGGAATTCATAGTGGGGAAGGATCCTTATTTAGAGGCACATCATGTGAGATGAAATTTATATCAGGTATTGTACTTGTATTTTAAATATGAGAGATACACGTGAATGAGACCATGTTCACGTACTTAGATGGAAATATCTTAGAAGATGCAAAATATTGTGTTACCAAGTTCATCAAATGAGAGGGAAACATATCAATGTAAATTTGTAACTCACTATTAGCCTTGGCCATAGATTTATTAGAATTGTATTTCTTCCCATCTAGATGGATATTCTCATCATAAATGTGGTCCTGAATCTTACTACATAGGCACACACATCGCTCGATGTCATATATGTCTACTCAATGGAATTGAAAGAATTATTGCGTGTCCTACCACTTAGGGTATGACACGGTCAGAGGTTGAGGTTTTTGTAATGTCAAAATTTTATCTTTTAACAACTTCTTCAAAACAAAAATACAATTCTCAGATAGTTTTGTTAAATTCCTATTGCACCCTAGGCCCTTATATTTAGATGTAGAGACCACAATTGTAATAGATTTATTCTTTCTATAAACTAAAAATATAGACTGAGTATCGGGATGGGAGTGCAAGGATGAACCATTTAAATTTACAACCATATTTTGGTATTCATGTAGTGCAACACATAGGTATATAATGGAAGGGTACTTCAACAAGGTGAACTTGTCCTACCATTGCTTTTGTAAGTTCTCAATGAAGACCTTTTGAACATCAAAGTCCACTAAAGGATAAGAGATTTATGAAAACAATACATGCATATTCCATTCTAGGAATTAACAAAGTTTATAATACCATGCATTCATAGATTAATTCATACTAGGAAATTACTAGATCATATGAACAAGAATATCATGCACTCGAACAATCTTTCCAAAACAAAGGCATTATAATCAAATAACCTTTCAAACATAATCAAACAAAGAATAGAAATAAGCATTCCTAGATATAGGTTCCAACTTGATAATGATTCCTTCCAACCTTGATCTTCACCTTTACGAACACTACTTCTCCAAAGAACTTGGGTGATTGCACAATAATGGGTTACACATTTTGGCCAAAGATGACATTGGACTGAAACTTTTTAACCAGATCTTCACTTTCAGACACCTATAGCTGCTAAACCATAAGAAATTTGAAGATGATGCAAACTAGTGATTTGTGAATTTTTTTTTGTAGATTCTAAATATATATATTTTAAAATTTTGGAATCAAATTTCATTTCTTTTTCCATCTCCTTTGATAACTAGTATTTAGCAGAAAACAACATTTTTAAACAATGATGTTTACTATATAACACAACTTTTTTATGAAGGATAAAATTCCTTTTTTTTTTAATTTGGATTTGTAACTATGATATATATCTCCTTCATTTGGTTTCATAGTATTTTATTGAATATTTTTTCTTAGTTAAGTTTTGAATTCAAACCAATTACAATTTAGACATAGGTTTACTATATAACATAGCTTTTTATTTATTTATTAGATTGCAGGAATCAAGTAGCACGACCCCCTATAAACTGCATTGCGCCTAGTAAAATTTTTAACATGACTGGTGACGCTAGCGTGACATGCCCTCTGGTACCACAGGGGTGGGGGAGACTAGACCCCATGACCAACCTCCTACAACAGGAAATATTTAGCCAACCGAGCTAGGGCCCCAGCCCCATAACATAGTTTTTTTTGGATGTATCAAAATTTATTTATTTTTATTGGATCAAGGACATCAATACCAAGAGCATAGATTTTATTTATTTATTTTTGGTAATCTATGATTTTTCCACATGTGTGGAATAGAGAGCTTGATTTTTGGTGAAAAACCTACATTCACAAGAAATTAAAAAGTTATATAATAATCAAATTAAATATATTTAAAATTATACTTTTTGTGAGGCTTATAATAAGGACTACATAGTTACAAAAAACAAATTTAAATGAATTCATTTGATCCTCCAAAATGTAAATCAAAAGTGATTTTTTATCACCATTTTGATAGGTGTAGAGGAGACTCCATTATAGGTATGGTTTAAAACTAGTAGGGTTTTATCCAAGGGGATTCGATCAAACCCTCTTCAATTAAAATATTTTAAATGAAACCTTTCAAGGCTTAAATCATTATATTTTGTAAAAATATGTGATTTCATAAAAAATCAGGATGTCCCAAAAAGTGTAACCCATTATTGTGGTAGCACCCACCTCTAGCCTCCAAACACTAGGCTCTCACAAATTCTCACACTAAAAAATTAAAGAAACTCACCAACTCTCAAGATCACTAAATTAATTGCATAAAAAATAAAAGAAAATAATGATGGGAAAATAAAAATGAGAAGAATAACAAATGATATTGTAATGTAAAATTGTACCCCTTGCAATTCCACATACATTCTTGTATCTACTCTAGTGTCCACTCCCTTACAATTTGTGTAGGATAATTTTAGCCCCTACATCAACCTTTTTCCATCTCAAGATGATCAAGACCCCCTTTCAGTAGCTACCCTTCATATGTCAACTTTATGTCAAACCTTGATCTTGGCTTTTCATTGTCATTTTGTAGTGTGATGTGTCTAGACACTAGCATGTTGCACGAACATCTATACACCACACTAGCATATTGTGACATTTTTATGTTCAAACCAATTATTTCAAGTACCTTACCACTTTTCAGTTTCTTTTGTTAGTGGTAACGTTCGGGGATGCCTTGTAATGCCTTGAGAAGCTTCTATTCCCTCCTCTTCTCTCTTTAAAAGCTATATTTTCAATCTTTTTTAGGTCTTCCAGATCTTTCTAGATTTGGTGAGCCTACCTTTTCCTCTTCTCTTATTCTTTCTCTCTTTCTTTCACAACTCATTACAAAAACACTCTTGCATTCTCATAGCACCCTCTACAACTCTCTTGGCTCTCAGAACTACCTCTCTCTTTTACTTCCTTAAGCCTTGCAACTGACATCTCCCTTATCTTGTGCTTGTGAGCATGTTTGGATTTCTCACATCCCTTATCTATTGCATCTCTATCTCATGATATAGGTTCTCCTCTTTTAGTGGAAATTTGTTTGATCACTCCATATTTGCTAACTTTATTCACTTTCTCTATCTAGCTGGTTGTCTGTGGAGGTGGGAACACCAAAAGAAAGATTTTGATTGAGGCAAGCCCCTATACAACCCCAAAATTTGTCTAGATCATATGTATGCAGGTATTGAATATATTCATGTGTTAGAGGCTTCATTACCTGGGTTGTTGTGAGAATTTTATATCTCTTATTGTCTCACTTTATCATTTATGGTTTACATAGTTTACCTTACTTTATTTCAGTTCTATTACATTCTATCACTTTCTCGCATTCTAAGAGTTCTTAGCAATCTCAATCGTAGTAGCCACTTTGATTTTTTTTGTGATATTATTGAGCTTTAGTCCATACAGGATGCCAAAATTCCTTTGGGACTCCAACATGCCATGATTTCATCCTTGTTCTGCATTGTCATCCTTTGGTTGAGAGCCTGTTAGTCTATCCAAAAATTGTCTACGACCTCCTCTTTCTGATTTTAAAACTCTTGTTTTGTTCCTTGAGGTAGGCTACAAAAATTCACCCCTTGGGATTATTTTAAGAATAAAGAGACTCATGAGTAGTGAATCCCCCTTCTGTACATTTTGGTGAGCTTGATGTGAAAACACCTTCCCCAATATTTTTTCAGGGTGATACGTCGGTCTTTGGCCAAATTTTCTATATATTTACTTTAAAATGTACTTTGTATCTTTCTTCCTCCTATTCCTTTCCAAATTTGTTAAGAAGCTTCAACAATTTATCTTACAAGCATCTGAAAGTGAGCTCTTTTCTCCTTTCTTATTATTCTTTATTGATCCCTCTCATGAAATTCCTTCTAAGGATATTTTGGCACAAGAGGATTAAATCATTGATGCTTTTCTTAATGTTACCCTACATTCTCTTCCTTCCAATGCTCTCTCTTCTAGAGATTATCCATTAGTGAATGATGAATTTCTTCTCTATTCCAATGCGCTCTCTTCTAGAGATGATGCATTGGTGAATGATGAATCTCTTATCTATTCCAATGCCCTCTATTCTAGAGATGATGCATTAGTGAATGATGAATTTATTCTCTATTACAATTCACTCACTTCTAGAGATGATGCATTAGTGAATGATGAAGTTACTCTCACATCAGATCCTCCAAGGATAGATGTTGAGCTTATTTCTTCAAATGATTCCTCCATAATTTGTAAAGAATCTATAAATGTCATATATGTATTTTTCATCCCTCAAAGTCCTAAGAGACCGGTAATTTACCTAACTCCAACTAGTCCTTCTCCTAAAAGTATTTATTCTATGAACAATGTTCCATTTGATAGTGATTCTCCTGATCTTTCAAAGGCTCCCTCTTATACAGTGGTAGCCCATACTTATAAGACTAGAATGAATAAAAAATGTCAATCAACATGCTTTGTTACCAACTTCTCAACCAATTCTTCCTTCAACACCTAAACCTAAAAATATAGCACCTAGTGATTACGATCTTGTCAAGAAACTCTGTGTTACCCCGGCTAAGATCTCACTATGGGAATTGCTTCAGTCTACTCTAATTTATCAAGGTATGCTTTAGGAATCCTTGAAAAACATATTATTTCCTTCTTGTGCTAGGATGACAGAAGTTAATGAGTTGATAATTGATATTCATGTGGATTTACCAAATATTACATTCTATCCATAAGAACTACCACCCTCGAAAGTATAGAAACAAGCGAACCCTGTAATGGTTATTGTAAGTGTGAATAAGAAAACAATAACTAAACACTTCTTAATGAAAAATAGTATCAAAGATCAAGCTAATAATCTACTGAAAGCATCTCATTGTCTCCTATCTTCAAAGATTTATTAAGCTATTGTGCTCTCATATTTAAATAACACTATAATTGTTAAAATGAAAATCTAAAGAATGGAATGATGCTAATGCAAATGATGTGAATCTAACATGATAATACTAAATGATAAAATAAACTAATATAGAATGGATTGACATGAAAACTGATAAATGCAGCTACAGGAGGCAGCCATGATTGTGAAAGCTTTAATGTTGGATGCTGGATGATTGGATGTTGGATGCTTGATGCTTGGTGCATGATGAATTCCTGCATAGTAAACTTGATAACCTGGGATCCTTTTCTTGGTTAAATGAAGCTTTATTTATAGATTTCCTAGCTATAGAAATGCATAGGGATGGCAAAGAGAGGGTTGGATTCAATTTGGAGGATTGAATGGTGAGAGATGGAGGAGATTGAGAAGATTTTGGAGATTGTCTCTACCCATGAAAAAACTAGGCAAGAGAAGAGGAAAGATTGATGGAGGAGGATTGAGAGATAAATTTTCAATTTGTCTCCAATTCTTCCCATGAAGATTCAATCAATTAATTTTGACATGATTTTGACATAAATTAGAGATAGGATATCTAATTTGATTTTGAGGAAATTTAGAGGAATATTCCTTATGCCTTTATTTAAATATTTTTAATTTATTCCAAAGAGGGCAATAATTTAATAAAACAAACTATAGAAGTTGTTTATTAAATTAAAAAGAAGAATATGGTAATTAATCAATAAAGTTTTTAATCTTATTTAATTAATTTAAGATTGATGTGATAGAATAAAATAGGGAAATGACAATTAAATCAAACAAAGTATTTATATTTATGTTTTTAATTAAGATTAGAATAATTTAAATGTGACGAATGTGAACTATATAAATAAATATTTCTATTTATTCAAACAATAGAGGAAATAGGATAATTAATCAAATAAGTTGTGCGCAAGATTTTTAGAATAACTGTGTGTAAGTTATTCTAGAAATCTTGCTCACATCTATCATGGACTTTGAAAAAAAATGTTATTAATTAGCAAATAAGTTGTATTTAATTAATTGGATTCTCCAGACCAATTTTAGGTGTATACATTTTTCTCCTCTTTGAAGTGATGTGTTTATGCATTGCTTCGATGAAAATTTTGTTGGTACTGCCAGTATCGATGAAAAAAAATTCAGTCTGCCCCAGACATGCCCTAGATATTGATTTTTAGATGATTGTCAATAATATGCCCCCTCGGGAGATAAATTAATGATATTGATGATTTGTTAGAATCTTTGAATTTTCATGATGATTTGATGAAGATCTAATGAAGAAATAATTTATCTCCCGACATTGATGAAGAAAATATAGCCCATTTTCTGAATTTCAATTAATTCCATGAATAAAATTAGTTAAAATAAAATAAAACCCACAAAAATCCCTTTCAAAATATATATAAAGTTAAAAAAGTCATTTTCAAAGTCATTTGCATGTTTTGACCTTCAAATTCTAGTGAGAGAGACATTTCAACTAGTTGGAGCAAGATGCCAATCCCTACCACACTCATCATTTCGAGCGCATGCAACATCACCAATGGTTGGCCACCTACAAACGTCTTGTATGTACCCGTAATCCACCTCACATTTTGAATTTTCTCAATTTTTGTGTTTTTTAAATGCTTTAGCATTTTTTTCCTAGTTTAGCACATCAAGGTTGCATTGTAGTGCTTTCATAGACTATTTTAGTGCTTTGAGATTTAGCGATTGCGTTATTTTCTCTACTACTTTCGTTAGATAGTTTAACGCTTTCATGATTTAGTGCTTAGGTAGTCAAATTTAGCGCTTCGATGTTGAATCTTAGCGCTTAGAATTTTCTAGCACTTTGATGTGGTAAATTCACACATTGATGGTCTATTATAGTGCTTCTAGTAAAGCGGTGCTCTAAAGGACAATTTTAGCGCATCGATGTGGTAAAACAATGCTTTGGGTAAAGTGGTGCTTCAGTTGCTTGTTATAGCGCATCAAAGTTTCGAAATAACACTTCTGATAAAGTAGTGCCTTGGATGCCTGTTTTAGCATTTTCATGTGCTGAAATAGCACTTTTGATAAAGTAGTGCCTTGGATGCCTATTTTAGCGCATCTGAATGATAAAGTGGTGCTTTTGATTTTTAGCACTTTGGATGCCTGTTTTAGCACATCCATGTTAGATTTGCAAATTTTTACATAGTTAACTTTGTTTTTTAACAATTTTGATCATGTCCATTCTTTGGTTTAGTATGATTTTATTATCCAAATTCCCTAATGAATGATTTTGATGATTTAATAAGACTTATTCTCATGATAGGCAAGAAATAATCCTATTTGTGATGATCCTCATGATAGGCGAGGAATGATTCATATCTGATAAACCTCATGATAGGTGAGATTAGATAATGTTAATGAACCTCATGATAGGCGAGATTAGATAATGTTAATGAATCTCATGATAGGTGAGGTTTGTTGATGTTTGTTCATTAATTTTGATCAAAAATTCATACCAAAGTTTGATTGGATCTAATAATAGAATGAATTTTGATTCTTGATATAGTGCAATGATTTTAGACTTTTTATGATGATAGGAGGATCTTGGTACTCTCCAGATGTGAGAGCAGTTTCCTTGAGCCACTGATTTTATTCCCCATCTGACTCCGGATGAGATTCAGATCACAGGTCAATGTGGTCTTACTAGTTTACTTGATATTCCCCAAATTAGGATTAATCGGGGTCTCCTTACTACTTTGGCCGAGAGGTGGCACAGTGACCATAACACATTTCATTTACCCACCAACGAGATGACAGTCACACCCAAGGATGTGTGGCGGATACTGTAGATTCCATTTATGGGAGAGATTGTTGTATACGACTCACATGAGGCTGGTGGGAGAGATGCTCTCTATAGAGTCTTTCAGGATCAACACATTGTAGGTTCGAGTGTCTGATGGCAGACGATAGCTAATGCATATGCTTCACTACCAGCAGTATTAGTTGGATTCATTGGAGGTTTCCTTTGTCTTGATTGTAGGTCAAAGGGATTCTTTGTGGGTTGGGGCCGAATTTTGGAGAGAATGGCTATGCATGGGACAAGATATGTGTGGGGGATGTGTATGCTAGCACATCTCTACCATGATTTACATTTAATTGTATACTTGGGAGCACACAAATTATCAGTAGGGATGACACTTTTATAGGTGTGGGAATGGGAGCATTTTTCCATTATTCGACCATTTCCAGTTCTAGACAGACCTATAGGCAGACCTTATGTTTTTAGGTATAGAGGTAGACTTACCTAGGCTTAGATGGGTAAGTTAGAGCATTGGAGATGAGTGTTAGATGATATAGAGAGTTTTGTCTGGCACCCGTAACTGGACTACAAGTAGTGGGACAAGGATGACACAGTTCTTGGGTATTTATGTGATTCCATGTACTTGATTGGCAAGACTCCTTTTGTGTTCGAGAGATTTCTATTGTGATAGGTGTACAAAATTTATGGTATAGTATAGTGTATGCCTCAGGGGGTAGCCCATTATGCCCGGTGATGGAGTGATGTAGCTGATTGGGTTCCATGCTTGTCATATGAGACACTAGTAGAGGGGTACAGGACTCTACAACCATCTTCCTGGGATATGCGTAGATATATTGCAGAGGCACCCATGACAAAGGATTACACAACATTTTTGGCATTATCTCCACATCCTCATATTACTATTTTCGATGAGCTAGCACCGTTACCCATGGAGGATGATGCTGCCAAGGGTTCTAAGGATAGTGCGGATGGTACTCAGTGAGGTTCCAGTACTGAGAGTGAAAGTGATGCTAGCAGAGGTGATGATAGTGATGGTGGTGATGGCAGTGATGGAGGTGGTAGAGGGGCTAGTCTAGTCAGTGTTGGACTATCATTGAGTAGGCCTCGAAAGAGGCGAGTAGTTGTAGTACCGTCGGTCGATCATCAGAGGTAGATTTCCAGTCCGTAGACACAAGTACAAACTTTGTAGGGGTAGTCGGTTGAAGCACATGGTTTTCTAGTACAAAGGTAGACTCAAATGCAGACCGAGTCACAGGCTCATGCCCAGGCCTTAGCATAGGTACAAGGATAGCTGGTAGTTGTTCAGACTCAGGTTGATACCATGACAATTGAGTGAGACAGAGCTAGATAGATTGATGAGAGGTCATAGGAGACGGCTGAGACACTGCAAAGAGTAGCTGATGGTACCTCTATTACAGATTATATGAGAGAGGTTTTGTGGTTTGCCTGAGAGGCGGAGTTCTATAGAGGTAGGTATCATGATGTCATGCCTGCTGATTATAGAGTAGGCTATACCCCATTGAGATCTAGTCATACTCATACTCGGACAGTTAGCGAGGGTGTGACACAGCCTCCATAGAGAGATCCCAGAGATATTGGTCCTTTCGGGGGTGGTGGTGGTACTATTCCTGTTGGGCCTGCTCATTCTGGTAGCAACAGATCGTAGATGTTGTATTGTGATTCAGAGACATTATTTTTGAGACGTGATGTATCTTCTGAGAAGCTCATTTTGTATGATGTATCATTTCATATGTTAGAATTCATTGTATACTTGACATTGATGATATATATGATATGTAGTTGATTAGTATTGATCTATGATGGTTTATGATTCTATGATGGATGCATTTATTATGTGATGAATGCTTTTATTTCATGTGATGATTCTAGATGAATTCATATGCAAAATATATGATGTATGGATGTTATGAACAATAATATATGATGTTCAAAATGATGATCTATGATGTATGGATGTTATGATGTGCTAAATGACGATTTAAGATGTATGAATGTATGGATAATAATGTTGATGTATCATGTATGATAATAATGACATGACTTGTATTTATTTGAATGTGATGAAATGTATGGATGGATGGTAAATGCTTTTTATTTTAAATGTGATAATGATAATAAAATGATGATTTTGTGATGAATGATAATTGATGGATGATGAAATTTTGTGATACAATTTATGGATGACAAATGATGTATGGTTTAAAAATTGATCATATATGATAATAATACAATGAATGATGTGATGTAATGAAAATAATGTATTTATTTAAATGATATGATGTTGATGGACAATATTGTAATGAATGATGAACATGATGTATTTATTTATGATATGACATGGAAGAAAAAGGTATGATAAATGTATAATTATTTAAATGCATTAATTATGAGATGATGCTCCTATATGTTTTTGGATGATTTTTGGTTTAATGTCAAGTATACTCAATCATATTTATATAAAATATAATCATTAATTGGAATCCTTTATGCAACAATTACACTATAGATGTAGAATTTATTATGAATGAAATCTAATTTTATCATGCAAATATATGCAGACCATTATCCTTTTAACAATACTTTTGTGGTTGGTATCATCATAGAGATTTTTAGGATGTTGAAAGTGAGTACAAGCGTAAATGGTATATGTTTAGACCAATGACGACCTGAGTACTACTTTCATGATTTTTGATATTGCAAGAAAACACAAGCATCTAGGTATAATTGAACCGAGATGAATTGAGCATTCTTTGCATAAATAGGCAGTGATTAATCATTTCAATGTGTGAATTTTGAATGTCATCGGTGATACATTTGCATAGCACATCCCCCGACAATTCAAACATTCATCTGATTAACTTATAGACAACAAACAATTAATTATCATTCTTCTTCCTTGTTTCTCTAGTTCATTTACATCATTGAGTTACTCCAAAGAAATAATAATATCAACCAAAAATATAATTAATCCACCTTTTACTTAGATTGTTTCAATCATTATTCAGATTAGATCATCCATCCTAATTTTGTGATGTTTTTGTGTGATTTTCTGAGATTTTGACCCAAGACCTAACTTACTAACTTATCTTAGGGGTCTCGTGGGCTGATCAAAGATTAGCCTTGCCTGCGTTACACATGCAGAGACCATGTAGTTTGACTGACACAGACTCATGATTTTGGTTTTTCTTTTCTAGACTGAATTTTTGACTTGTTTTTGGATTTTCGGATATGATACAGATGTTTGATTCCTTTCTAATGGTGATTGATGTTGCGCTTTGAACATTGTTTTTATTTTCTTGTTGTACTATTATCTTTACATTTGGTGAGATCAATGTTTTCATTGCCCCCAGTGATATCTAGATGTTTCCCCCAAGCTAGAGTGAGACATGACCATGTGACATGATTTGATAATTGATGTGACTAGTGATATGATATGAAATGGAAACGATTGCCAAACTAATGATCCCAATATGTATCAAAATAAATAAGAAATCTGATTTAGAATCACATGCGACGCCTGTTTCTAGGTTTTCACCATATGTTTTGATTACACTCTTTGTTTTGTATATTTTTCCTTTTCTCATTTTTTTGTTTTCTATTTTCTAAATTTTTTTGTATTTTCCATTGCCAAGATGCATGTTTGCTAGGTTTTCGTTAAGGAAACCATTTTTCAGAAGTATGACCCGTGCACTAGGAATTCAGGTATAGAACTTTCTAAGATGGATACTGTTGATAGGTTCATCAAATGATTCCTCTTCTGACGTTGACAGTTGATAAGCTCCTGATCTATACACTGATATGATGACAAAAGTACCTAGCCAATTAGGCTCAAATTTCCCTTTCTTTTCCCTATCCTATTGATTTCTCGGGTTTTCTTTTAGAACCAAATTGCCAACTTGAAAAATCCTAGGTTTTACCCTATGATTGTAACTCCTTGATAGTTGCTGTTGATATGATGTGAGATGATTAATAGCTTGTTGATGATGCTCATCCAACAATTCTAGTTCTTGCATTCTAGATACCCTATAGTCCTCATCTAAAATTATTCCTCTAAGTGATACAAAAAGTGATGGAATCTCTACTTCAATAGGTAGTATGGCCTTTGATCCATATACCAAGGCATATGGTGTAGCTCCTGTTGGTGTTCTGATACTAGTTCTATAGGCCCACAATGTAGGATTGAGTTGAACATGCCAATCATGTCCAACATCGTTTACCATCTTCTTAAGGATTTTTAGAATCATTTTATTAGAGGCCTCTTCTTGGTCATCTCCTTGTGGATAGTACGGTGTTGAGAAATGATTTTGGATATGGAGCTTTTCACACAATTCTTGAACATCTTGATTTTTGGAAGGCCATCCATTATAAGTGATAATAGATTAAGGGATGCTCTATCGACATATTATGTAATTCAGGATGAAATACGAGATCTAATTCCCCATGATAATTGTAAGAGGCAGTGCTTCTATCCATTTTGTGAAGTATTATGTAGTTGTTATTATGAACTTATGTCCATTGGATGAAGAGGGATTTATTTTTCCTACCAGATCTAGGCCCCATTGACAAAAGGGTCATGTTGATGTGAAGGGATGCAACTCTTGTGCTAGTGCATGAATCAGATTATTGTGAATCTGGCATTTTTGAAATTTCTTTACAAACCAATAAGATTCTTTCTCCATGCATGGCCAATAATATCCTAAACGAAGGAGTTTCTTCACTAGAGTTATTCCACTCAAATGAGTGCCACAAATACCCTCATGAACCTCACGTAAGGTCATCTCAAATTTGTCATGTTCTAAACATCGGAGTAAGGTACCATCAAGACCTCGACGATAAAGGATGTCAGCAATTAAAGTATGTCGAGAGGATTGGCGGATAAAATTACGTTTTTGGTTCTTGGAAAGATCGGGAGGGAGGATATTATCTTTTAGGTATGCATAGGTTTTTTCACAGATGAAGGTTTCAATGATCTCGAGATGGCATATGATATTGGATTCTGAATTATTGTAAGAAGGACATGGTACTTGTTCTACCATAAACTCATAACAACTTCGTTTCTCTAGCAATTGTAATAGTGAAGTGATTGTGGCCATGGCATCCACAAATTTGCTCTTCGCCCTTGGAATTTGATCAAATTTGATGTTGACAAAAAACTTCTTTAGATCATCTATTTGCTTCTTGTAAGGCATCAAATTTTCATCCTTAGTCTGATACTCATCATTTACTTGATAAATGACTAGTTGAGAGTCCCCATGTACTTGTAGGTCAATGATTCTCCATTCAATTTCTATCTTGACCCCAATGATTAATGCTTCATATTCTGCCACATTATTTATACATTGAAACATCAGTCAATATGATTTCGGGATGGTGTGTCCCTAGGGATTGATGAATAAAATCCCTACTTCAGATTCTCGTTGTGTGTATGATCCATCAAAATATAATATCCATTGTTGTGGCATCACTGTTAGAATGTCTGCATCTGGAAACTCCATGGTCATGGGTCGGTCATCTAGTAAAGGAGCCTTTGCCAATTGTTTGGTGATTGCTTGACCCTTGATGGATTTTCTATCTAGATATTGAATGTCAAATTCACTTAATAGCATGACCCACTTGGCCAGTCTATCTATTAAGGTAGCTTTGTTGAGTAAATATTTTAAGGGGTCGATCTTTTCTATTAACCTAATTGTATGGGTTAGCATATAATGTCTCAGCTATTGAGTAGCAAACACCACCACTAAGCATGATTTCTCTATTAAACTATAGTTTATTTCATATCCATTTAATGTCCTACTGATATAGTAGATGGTGTGTTCCTTTCCTTCATAATCCTCTTGTGCTAATAATGCTCCTAAAGATATATTTATTGTTGTAATGTACAATATCAAAGGTCTTCCTTTTGTTGGTGGCATCAAAATAGGTGGTGACATTAGATATTGTTTGATTTGATTGAACATTGTCTCACACCCATTATCCCATTTAAAAACAACATTTTTATGAAAAAGGTGATTAAATGGATGGATTTTATCCACCGGCTAGGTGATAAATCTCCCAATTGATTGAAGCCTTCCCTATAGTGATCTGAGTTGACTGATATTTCTGAGAGGCGACATTTCCATTATTGCCTTGAATTTTGTTGGATTGACTTTAATGCCATTTTTGAGACAATGTACCCCAACAGTTTCGTTGATGTGACCCAAAAGACACTTCTTGGGGTTTATCCTGACATTGAATTTATCTAGCCATGTGAAGATTTTTCTCAGGATATGTAGATGTCCTTCCCTTGTACAAGATTTTTCCAGAATATCATCCACGTAATCCTCCATGAATGTGTGCATCATATCATGAAAGATTATTGTCATTGCTCTTTGATAGGTGGCTCCTGTGTTTTTCAAACCAAATGCCATTACATTCCAATAGAAGGTTCCCCATGGACATGTAAATGTCATCTTTTCCTAATCTTCTAGAGCTATTTTTCTTTGATTGTATCTAGAAAAACTTTCCATGATTGACAACATGGCATGCCCTACTATCAAGTCCACAATGATGTCTATATTTGGTAATGGAAAATCATCCTTTGGGCATGCTTTATTTAGGTTCATGAAATTCGTACATATCCTGATGCTATTGTTCAGCTTTGAGATAGGTACAATGTTTCATATCCACTTGGCGTAGTCAATAGATCTTATGAATCCAACATCTAGCAATTTATTTAACTTAGTATTTACCATTAATGCGATATGAGGATGCATTTTTCTCAATTTTTGCTTCACAGGCTTGATTCTTGCAGGCAAAGACAAATGATGCATGATCAGATTTGGATCTAGTCCTAGCATATCGAAATATGACCAAGAAAAGTTGATGCTTCTTTCCTTAAAGAAATTGATGAATTTTGGTCTTTCTTGATCTGTCATGGATTCTGCCAGATGTAGGATTTTTTCTTTCTCTTCAGTGTCGATGTTAATAGACTATGTTGGTTCTATGAGAACTGATGAGCACTCATGATAATGTTCTGAAAGAGTTTCTAATCTCCCATCTTTTGGTGCCTTAGAGAGGTTTTCACCACTAGATATGTTCTTTATTTTATCTTTTTCCAGATCTAATGCTGCCATAGAATGGTTTTCACCATTAGATCTATTATCCCTATTTTTACTTGTGCAACTAAAATATTTTGACACCCTCCTACCGAGTCACGTTGTTATGAGTATTATAGATAGAAATTGTACCAGGTTTGTCATGACATAGGATATTCATGATGGCATCATTGTTTACAAAAATTGGCACAGTCAAAGGTTTGACAGGTTCCCAGTCAATAAGTTCTGGATGGATTAATGGCATGAGTTCATTGGATTCATTTAGGTTGATTGATGTAATGGTTTGGACAACCATTTCGTCATAGTTGTTATTTTGAATATCAAGGTCAATGATGGTACCTTCTTCTATTTCACTTGATGTTTGTTCGTCCCCACTTGAGTCATCGATATTTAGTGATCCTGATATGAATGGTCTAGACCCAGAGCTTTGTCCCTCCTCACGCATAGGTGCATATTGTTGTATTACATCAATTTGAATATCGATGCAAGATAAATTGGAACACAGATCCCACTCATATTAATTTGAATCCATTTCAGAGCTATCTCTAACCTGGAGGATTCTTTCTATAGCCTTCCACTTTATCTCCTATTTTTGTTCTTCAGAGTATCCCAGTCCTATCTTCTCTTTTGATTGGAGAGTGAGGGGTTGAATAGGTTCAAATATGCCTTAAATTCTTAAATTGATAGGTCCTTGTCCCTCATTACCCATTTTTTCTAGGATAGCTTTCCCTTTGCCATATTTTTCTGTATTGATATTGACATTCTTGATACTGCTATTTGATGTCGATGGTTCTTCATCTTTGTATAACCAATCAAGGATTTCTTTGTTGTTTGATTCATCCTCTATGGTACCATATTTTACAAACATTTCTTCAAGAATTGTGATAGGTAGTGATGTTTGATGTTTGATCATTGATGGTTGGCCAGATATATTTGGAGATGGCATTAATTGTGAAAGATTAAGCGATTGCTCCATAGAATATTTCTCCATTCCCTTGTCTATCAACTACAACTGCTCTTGAGATTTTTTGTGATAAATAATTTTGGGGATCTAACTTGTCTGTTACTTGAGTGTTAACAAGATTTGTATCTTTTTCTTTATCCTTCTTCTCTACGCATTTGGTGATGATATTTGGACATTTTTCTTCATTTGATGACTTTGAACTAGATGCTTCCTGATTGTGAGGCACAAAGGTATCTTGAGAGTTTCTAAGTGTGTCACAATGTTGAGGATGATTATAATCAGCAGATATAGTCACCTCATGTCCATTTACTAGGAATTTTAAGCATTGGTGATATGTGGAAGGTACTGCTTGAATTTTGTGGACCCAGGGACATCCTAAGAGTATGTTGTAAGTTAACTTTGTTTCCAGTACTTGACATGCTATGTGTTTCATCATTGGTCCCACTTGAATTGGTAACACAATTAGTCCCTTTGAAGATCTCTCTTCCTCATCATATGCTTTTATGGTCATTTTCCTTCGGGCATCAATAACATCATCATAATACCATAGTGCAAGTATTAACTTTAGAGTGCAAATGTTCAAACCAGCTCTCCCATCTATTAAGATTCTTTTGACAGGATTATTGTGGATCAAGAATTCAATATGGAGTGTGGTGTTATGGGGATGGTTGAGTGATAAATCATCTTTTTCAGAGAATGATAGACAATGTGAGGTAGTCAAATGCCCCACCATAGCTTAGAATTGGAAAACATCTAGATTTTTTGATACTGTAGTGGCAACTAGTGTTTGTTATAAAACCTCGTTATATGATGGAGATAGTGTTGATGGTGTTTTTATGCACTTCTCAACATAGGTAATGTTCAAGTGCATTACCTCTCTTGAAAGACAATCTTCCACAATCAAATTGCAGAACACTATCCAAAGGTCTCTCGGATGTCAGGTCTTGACAGTGCTTGAAATATATCAATTGTTTGATGTGATTTGCTGGAATCAAAAGGTGGCTTTATGGAAGTTAAAGTTGTAATAAAATCAGGTCTATGAATGGAGTTCTTCGGGTAGGAAATTATGACACTTTTCTGTAGGTTCAAACAACAATCGTGAACTCCATTGTTTTGTTATATTTGGCTTTACCATGTGCAATGAACCTTAGCACAGATTGTTTCTTAAAAAAAGAAAGGAAAAGAGGTAGGGAAGAAGGAAGGTTCCTAGATCTCCAAATATTGATGAATAGTGATCATGGAGGTTCCTACTATGGAGAGTTTCCTAAAATATGATTTCACTTAATTATAATTCTCACAGAATCATGAAATCCGTGCTATCTTTCGACTTCAAATATTCATCATTCATTCACCATGTAAATGTGAACAAATAAAATTTTTAAAGAGAAACTATGGAATTATAGTCTAGAGTAACTTTACATAGTCATCTACTAGCAGAAAATGACCAAAATTATGGACAAGGAAAGCATATGCACAACAAAAAACTTCTTAACTAGAGACAACATGCTAAATCTTCCAAAATCAAAGGACAAAAAAATAACTTAAAGTAAAGTTTTAACTAATGGGAGAAGAATCATGAAACATGTGGAGAACTCCAAAATACACCAAGAAATGACTGTATTTTCTATTACAATTTCTGCAGCATGCCTTTACAACAACTCAACTCTCTTAAAATGAGATTAGGAGAGCCCTATTTATAGTTGTCAAAAATAAACATAAGTGTCCAAGATTAAATTCTATTGTGTGGCCAAGATTCAATTTACACTAGGGTTTCACCTACCCCCAAATATATTACATTTTAAAAACATCTTTCGTCCTTTTCCCTATTTTGTCTACTAGTGGCAACACTGTAGCAATTTTTTCTTTTTGCTATTTTCCCTTTGCTAAAGCTACTCCTTTAGAAATTCATCATCAATGATAGGGTTTCCCTCCTACTTCTTCAAAGTTACATACCCCACGAAGCTCAAGATCAATGGTCAAAGCTTATCCACCTCCAAAATGTCTGTTCGTAGGACCTGGTAACTCCATTCTAGGAGTTGTTAATGAGCTTCTTCTAGTCATCATCATACTTGGAAAAATTATTTCTGAAAAGCTCTGACTGGGCAAAGGTGCAAGCAGAAAAACTCATGAAATCTGTGGTAACTTCAGCCAACATCCCATCTTCCATGTTCTTCAAGAAGTGAGGCTGTATTCTCTCTAGATTAATTTTAGTGGTAGGCAGCTCATACCACGTCATTAGCTGGAGGTACCGGGTGCAATCTCCTCTGGCCTCCCTGGCCCATTTGATATCCGGAATTACTCGTTCCTGAATTTTCTCCAGCTTTCCCTTTCGATGGTCAAAATCCCATTTCCATACATCCACTAACAAGTGGTCATCATCCTTGAGGGCAAGGTCTTTCTCCCAAACCTCACTTAGAAACGCGAGTATGGCCTCTAGCTTTAGGTAGGCAACTCTATATTATTTTGGGAACTCCTCATAGACTTGCCACGTGCCCTCAAGAGCTCTCTACACTTCTAAGAACTTATTTGATGTTTGGACACCCAAGTTGGTGCTTGTGTTTGCCATGTCTAAACCTGTCAGAAGAAATTTTTTGTAGGCTTATCCAATTTCCTTCTCTTTTCCAACTTATTGATCTACTCTTATGACAACAATTGAGGTAGGGTTGACGATGTGGTGGGCTAGTCATTGAGAGATAACCATTGTTGAATATAGGCTGTCAGATCGGCCACCTGTGCTTTAAGTTCCTCTTTCAAAAACTTATCCTATTGGATAAGATGCACCACCATGGCGACCGATTCTTGGAGGTGGTCAACCTTCTGCTCCCTTGTGGCCACTCCCAAATTGATGGTGGAGACGTTCTAAGTTATTACTTGTTCTCCAACCACGGGTGCTGTTATTTGTAGTTCCCTAAATGAAGAGGCATCCATGGTTACTTTTGATCTGATTTTCAGCCTTTTCTCATTCTTGGTGCTTATATGTGCTCTGGCCAGTATGGCTTCTAGCCTCACCTTAGGATCTTTTAGGGCAGGATTCTTCTGCCTAAGCTGATTCCCTAGCCAATCGGGCATTTGGGGCCCCTCCTTAGGTGATTCATGTTGATACTTGCTACTCTCCATCTCAATTTCAATGGTTTTAACAACAAGGGCCCCTACATCCTCCTTCTCCTTCTCCTCGTTGGAGTCTTGTTTGAGCATCACACATTTAGTGGGAGACTTGGTGAGCAACTGTTTTTCAGAGGGATCCTCCCTTTCAACATCTTTATCCTCTTTGTACCAATCATACTCATGTTCCCTAGGATTATCTTCCTATTTGTTTTCATGGAGGGGTGCTTCCTCATGATGCTTTGGGGTTTGATCAAGCCTTTCAGCTGAAGACCTGCCAGTCTCAATCTTCGGAGTAGCAGATCCTTCAATCATAAGCTACCTTGTAGCCTCTTCATCCTCGATTTCCCTGAGCTACTTGCTCCATTCTACGTCGAGCTCTGAATCATTTTTTTCTCGGATGAATTTTGTGTCCAACTCCTCTCTACTCTCATTGGAGGATTCATAGGCTACCTCATCGATCTCCCTATGCTCAAACATCGAGTTCTGATGGTATTCAAATTCCTCATCTTTGGGTCTCTTTGTAGCCTCTAACTATTGTCACTCAAGCTCATCAGATATCTGCATTTTTTCCTCCATTCTTGGTGGTTCGGTAGGGGGAGGGAGAGATGGATCGTTTTCCATAGCCTGGGGTATTGTGGCTTGCACTGCTGGATTTGTAAGCATCCCTAAAAGCTTGGAGGGCACGTTCTACATGTATTTTATGAAGGACTCTAGGAGACTAAGGAAAGGTATTGTAGTTGTAGAAGTGGACGAAAGGGAAGGAGACATAGAAGATGAAGAGACCAGTGAGGTCGTGGCAGAGGACGAATCTACCGATGTGAACTGCATAATCAAAGAACTTGAGGCAAGGTGGACAGAGATGTCCACCACAAGCGAGGAGGAAGAAAATACTGCAAGCAATGTAGGTGGAATAATGGTAATGACAACAACAACTATAGCGGATGGAGACCTCGGTGGGTCAAACTCTTCCTCTCTTCCCTCAAGGAGGAGATCTTAGGGTATTACAGGCATCTCCACAACCATGGCATCTACACTATATCCTGGATTGATCATTGTGCTCTCATCCTCCTCAAGCTGATCCAAAACTGGACACAAGTTGACTCTTCCCATGTAGATGGCAATCATGTGCATGTAGCGTCGTAATCACACCTCAAGTTCATCCTCCTAGTTGGCCTAGAAATCCTCAACATTGAGGAGGTGGGCATACTCTAGTCCTAGTGCCTTCTTGATATGACCATATGGGTCCATTCGCGGCCTAGCTATATAATGTCAGAAGTGGTACTTGACCAACTCCTTCTCTGAATTTCCTGCACATTGGGAGGTATAAATCTTGTACATTCCTTGACCGAGGCCAATAGGATAAGGTGTTCCTTCTAGATTTTTGGTGCTCAGGATATTATGAATGTGTCATAGCTATGAGGTCAACTCCAATAGTATGATCCAGTCATTGGGGTACCGGGGCAGCTTGTTCAGCCTTTCCATGAATCCTTGGGTGCAAATGTAAGTGAACTTAGGGAATTCTATGTATAAGAAGGCATAATTCCTGAGGAGGGCTCTAGCACTATGGGATACTCTTCATTGAAAATCTCCTCCAAGCAACTAGATGATGTAGGTGATGAAGGCATCATTCACCCTGCAATAGTCCCTCTTGAAGTTCCTATATTGCAGCTGAGGGTATCTGTCATAAGGCTTGAGCTCCCAACTTGGCGGTGCATTGGGCATCACATTCAATCAATGATATTGTCGCCAATTAGAAAGTGAATAAACCAGGTAGGATGTCATGTAGAACTTTGATGTCTTCTTCACACTGATAAATTGCTGATTATTTCTCCCCAATCAAAAGCAGCGTCACCATGGAGAATTTTCTCCACAAAGTAAAACATCCATTCTTGAAAAAAGGCTATAGTAGGAAGGCCCATTACTCATCTTAGTAAGGTAACAAGGTCATGGTAATCCTTGAAGAAATCGCTATGAAAGAGCTCCAACGGGACTTTTCCGACACTGGCCCGCTTATCTTTCAACAAGTATTGATTAATCAGTTTCTTACATCTTATAGGATCTTGATCCCATAATGCCTTGCATTCTTCCATATTCAAGGACTCCATACTTTCAAAGGCGGGTATGTGGAAGGTTATAGTTATCCCAAGAGGGGACATGTCTCCAAGGATGTTTCCATTTTTGTCCACTATGGTTCTGGTTTGGGGTTGATATGCTTCCCGACATGCCATTACCAGCTCGGGAGCCACCAAAGTTGGCAGGAAGCCTGTAGCCTTAGCAAGTCCACTGCTTCTGATTAATCTTTCATTTTCTATTTTCGGATCCACCTTGACCCTCCATGTAAATTCATCAATATCGACATGCTTGATATTGGTATCTATGATGTCTCTCCAAAGAGTGGTGATTCTGGAGTGTAGTGGCACCCCATGGAATTTGAACTTCATCTGATCCTTATCCTCCTTACCTCGAGGTGCCTTGGCAGTCCCCTTTCCCTTTTCCTTCATGGCACCAGAGGTTTCTGCACTAGATTCCATAAATCCTTTAAAAAGAGACGTGAATCAGTAACATTAATCATGGAAAAGCGGCCTTGGCCAAATCCCTATACACCAAGGCTAGAGCCATAATCGTCATACATGCTTAACATACGATAAAACATTAAAAGGAAGCAAAATAGGCAACCCAGGTTCCCAAGATCAGAATTCCCTTGGCAGAATGCCATTTAGAAGGGAAAATGAGGCAAGGCACTCCCAATGATTTTTTCGGTCTTGGATTTGATCAATGAAAAGTTGAGGTGAAAGAAGACCAAATTTTAGGAAGTGGGTCAAAGTCCATTTTGGATTTGGAGGTCATCTCGTCTCTCATTTAAGCATTTGGGCTTTAGCTATAGGAAGGTCATTTGAAACAACGCAGGGTAGATGACACTCCGGGCGTTGGGGTTCAGATCTCAGGTTGCCGTAGTCGGGAAGCTGTTTGGGGAAAAATGTGTAAAACGAAAAAATTTAGGTAGAGATTCAGGGATGGAATTTTGGAGGATAATCCTTGGAGACAAATTAATGAGTTATGAAAGCTCAGCAGCAAAATGAAAGTCAGGACCTGGAGGCCAAAAAGACGGTCAGGTTCGACCGTGTGGAACAGTGAAACCATAATGGAATCTTAGAGACAAAATTATGGAGTTCGAAGTCTGGACAACATTTGGACTTTATGCTAGCATTTAGATTCTATGCTCGAGAAAAGGGGGAGCGGCGCCTGGGGTTTGGAAAGACGTCCCGGGATAGTCATTTGAGAAGGCGAAAGCGACACAGAATCTTGGAGTCAGAATTTTAGAGGTCCGAGTCTCGCAACAATTTGCAAATTTGGTTTCTCTTTTTATGAGTCTCTGATGGAACTTGCAGAGTTGGGGTCCGGGTCCTAGAAAGACGGATAGAGTTCGCCACTAATAATGGTGAAGTGGAAACGAAAATTTGAACACCGGAGTCTGTGTTTAGTTTGGACAGTGGATTTTCTCTGCAAGTTGGAACGGACTTCACATGCCTGAGGTCCGAGGTCCAGAAGGATGCTCACAGAATGTCGTTTGGAATGGCAGAGGCACAACAAAAACCCAAGAGGGGAAGTCTGAGGGGTCAGACTCGAGGCAAGTTTGGCCACTATCAATTTCCTTCTAAGATTAATTTTACGCATGCACGACAGTAGAGAAGATCGGGCCCGAGGGGTGCGGTCACCTATTATGATGAATAGCGACATAAAGGTCAAGTTCTAGAGGTAAATTCTGATGATTTATGTTGTGCTCGTGGATTTCAATTGGTGGGTTTTGAGCCAGGGACAGTTCACTACCAGGATTTTGAATTCATTTTACCCCTTACTTGACTTTAAGTTTAAATTCTTTGAAAACACAGAAAGTAGGGGTGATGAAAAACCTATTATCAATCCCTGAAGAAGGACAATGTCAGATTTATGAAGAACAACAAAGCGAGAGCTCGGTTGTGGTGGTGAAAAATGTTTGGGTGGCGTTGAGCTTCAAAAATTCACTCTATCATGTGAAAATGATAGGTGAAAACATGTTTATATAGCCCAAAATGCAATTAATGTTGTCATTAAATGCCCCGTACGATAGCAGGTGGAGTTGGTGAATTCAAACTTTTTGAGCGGTGGTGGGTGATTCAGAGTTCGGTAGCTAGAAAGACGTCCAGGTTCGCTTGTTTTAGAAACCACGAAATGTTAAGTCGAACGACAGACACTAACCTAGGGCCCGAGGTTTGGGAGGATGTTGACTAGTGGCCATTTAGAATGAATATATTGAAATGGAATTTCGGAGATGGAATTTCGGGATCTGAGGTCCGGAGTTCGGAAGGATGGGGGACATCGGACATCAACAACAACAAAGTCGGAGTGAAAACCTAAAAGGGGAAACCCGAGGGTCTAGACCCGAGAGGGGCCACGAGTGTCAAAAAGGCTGACAGATAAGGGAAACCCGAAAAAGGCTTAAGATTTAACATTTTCATGGGGGAGCCACATTTGGTCAAACTCAGAATGTGACTTTGAGAACATGTTGACCTTCTAGGTGCGAAAAAGGGCATGCAAAACAAGGTAAAACAAAAAGGACCCGACAAAAAAAGAGGGATGAGAGGGTCTCTGTTTCGAATGAGGCATGTGTGCTTTAGGCACAACAAATGGTGACTCCGCTGGAAGAATGCTCCCAGTGTTTTAAAGATAAATATTCATTCCGAACCTTTGATATCTAGTTTCACACGCCAAAGTTGATTTTCAAAGCTTAACTAGGAGCAAGTTAAGGAAGGAAGGAGTGAACCATGTCACGATATCATCATGGAAGTGTGTGCGCGGTGAGTTCATTTACTTCCCTTGGAGATAGCATGAGAAATCATTGATTGGGAGAGATAAGCTACGTAGTTTGCCTAACCCAAAAAGTAACTTGGACATTGCTCTGCTGCTAGTCAGGCACCCATAGCCCCAACAGAGTTGTCGTTGTGACCCCACGAACATAGCTCTACTACCAACCAGGCATCCATATCCCTGGTAGAGATATTTGCACACCCATACAGTTGATATTTTCACTTGTCCATTCTTTTTCATTTGATATCCCTTTTTGACAGTTTTCTCTTTTCTTTCTATTCAACTGTGTAAGCAATGAAGCTCACTATGGCCTTGGGAATCACAGTGGTCATTGGAGTAGAATTTATATTTTTCACTTATCTAGCCCTCTCAATAATCTCCATACCATTCTTTGGAAATTTTAAAATATGCTTCTATGTGTGCCATGACGAACGTAGGGAATTCAAGCAGGTAGCCTTCCTAGGTTAGTTCGGAGCTTGAAAGTTGAAAACCAACGCTAAGGGGATTTTAGAGGTTATTAATAAGGAATGAAGTTTTATATAGAGAACAATGCGAAAGCGAGCAGCAAGGAAAACCATTTATCGAGCCAAGCACGACCACCATAGAAGAACATGAAAACTCTTCCAAGGTCCAAACAAAACAACCAAGAAAATGAGCAAAACTAAAGGACAAAGCAGGAAACCTATTCTAACCTATGTACATGTATTTACACAAACAGCACCGGAAGAGCTCAGGCCTAGAAGTAATGCTTGAGGTGCTGCCCATTGACAGGTAACGAGACATCTTCACCAGTTAAAGTCTTTAAACAAAAAATAATTTTCTCCAAGGATTTTAGCAATTTGAAAGGGGACAAGCCAAAGCTTGTCAAATTTGTTGTGTCTCCATTTCTTTTCATGGGCCTTGTCCCAGTAAAGGACTAGGTCACAAAATCAGAAGGCCTTAATTTTGTCTCGGTAGTCGAACCATCTTTTGACTACACCCTGATGGTTGGCAAAATTTTCTATGGCATGATCTTGTACTTCTTCAAGGTACAGTAGCTTGGCCAGGTGAGCTTCTCTATGGTCTCCTCCTTCATAAAAATCATTGATGAACTGGAGGGTAGGGATTTCAAGTGTATGGGGAAGATTGAATCCAAGCCATAGACGAGATGATACGGGGAATCTTTGAGGTCAGTCTTATGTCGGGTGTGATCCGCCCAAATCGAAAAATGAAGCTTGGTATACCAATCCTTGGGATTCCTATCTAGCAGTTTGTTGATCACTTTGATCGATTTCTTGCTGGTCGATTCAGCAAGGCCATTGCCTTGAGGGTAATAGTTAGATGAAAATTTAAGGGCTATGCAGTAATCAAAATCCCAACTCGTTAATTTTAATGAAGCAAATGTAGGGCCATTATCGCATACTAGAGCATAAGGACAACCAAAATGATTTAAAATGAAAAATTTCTAGAAAGTTAATTACCACTTCAATTGTACATTGCCTACAAGCTATTGCTCTTGTCCACCTAGTACAATAATCAGTAGCAATTAGAATGTACTTGTGTCTAGCAAATGATGGAGGGCTTACCGAACCAATGAAGTTGAGACCCCATTGCACAAACGAACTTACCTCCAAAATAGGTTGCAGCAGGACAATAACATTCATGTCTCTAGTGGTAGCATTCTAGCACACATGGCAGGTTCAGACATGGCCATGAGCATCCTTGAAAATGGTGAGCCAGTAATACCCAGCTCTTAATATCTGATGTGCAGTTGATAAACCTGAACCGTGACTAGTCCTGAACTTATCATGGAATTCCTTGAGAACACGGTCAACCTCTTCTCTACCAAGGCATCTCAAGTATATACCTTCACGATTCCTCTTGTACAATATGGCACCCTGTAGCATGTAGCTGTTGCTTTTCAACCCTAGGGCTTGCCTTTGGACTCCTTTCAGATGAGGCAGACATTTGTGATTCAATAGGTAGTACACTGTGTCATCATACCATTCCCCCGAAGAGACATCCTCCAGCTAGTATTGTTGCATGGTGAGTTTAGTTCCAACACCAATAACCACCTCTGCCTTTTTTTTGGAAAGCACCTACCCTCTCACTAGCTTCATCAGCTGGATCTCCATATCATACTCTTGTAGCAATATAAACCACTTTTCCCTCCGCTCTCCTAACTCATTCTGCATGAGCAATGTCTTCACTGTGGGATCAGGAACAATAGCGAACACATTTTTGCATAGGATGTAATGTCTAAACTTGTTGACTCCTTTAACAAGGGTATAGGCTTGTTTTTTGACATTATGATAACATTTTTTAGCATCCTTCAGAGGGGTGCTCATCATGGCAAACGACTGGTCACTCCCCTTGTCATCCTTTTGTGTTGAGATGTTGGCACAAGTAAGATCTAAAGCAAATTAGTAGATGTAGAAAGGCTTCAGGTAGTTGGGGCTGACCAGCACAGAGGGGTCAGCAATTTCCTTTTTGATTTCCCCAAAAGCCTGCTTTTCTTCTGGGGTGCACTCAACCTTAGTGTCTGGCTTTAACATAGCGTTGAGTGGTTTGACGATCTCTACAAAGCCTGTGATGAAATTGTGGACAAAGTTGATCTTCCCAAAAAAGGATTTGAATGATTTTTTGCTGCCTCATAGTTGGATCTTCATGATTGACTGGACACGTTTGGGGTTGATGGAAATCCCCCATTTCAATAGGACGTGTCCAAGGAGCTTCCCCTTAGTGATGCCAAAGATGTACTTCTTCGGATTAAGGGAAACCCCAAATTTGTGGAACCTTTCAAAGACCTTGCATAGGTCAACGACGTGACTACCTCGTTGCTTTGAGAATTCTACCAAATCATCCATGTAGATGATTATGCATTTTCTGATCAAATCTTTGAATGCAATATCCATGGCGTGCTGGAAAGTGGCACCGACATTGATTAGTCTGAATGACATTCGTCTGTAAGTGAATGTTCCCCATTTGGTGGTGAATTTTGTCTAATGTTGATCCTCATACTACACCATAACCTGATTGTATCTCGAATATTTGTGTAGGAAGGACATCATCTAGGAGTCGTTCACTATCTATAACACCGCATCCAATGAGGGTATGAGATAGTTATCCTTTTTTGAAGCTTGGTTTAGATTGCGAAAGTATACACACAATCTAATTTCCCCATTTTTCTTCCTAACAAGAACCAAATTTTAAACCCATGTGGAGTGTCTAACCAGGAAAATGATCTTGGTTAACAGTAACTTTTGTACTTCTTTGTATATTATTGGTTCCAGCAAAGTGTTGATAGGGTGCTACCGCTGCCGAAATGGCTTTGCATCTAGTCTGAGTGGGATGGTTTGGGTAATGATGGACATATCGTATGTCTTGAGATCTTCGTAGATCTAGGCGATGATGTCATGATACTTCCGTAGAGCCTTGAGTATACCTTCTTTCTCCTCAAGACCACACACCTTACCAATGAACACATTTTTGGCTTTCTTGGCCATTCCCAGATTGTAAGTGTCGCATTGACTATTGATGGTATCCATTTTACACTGCTGATCTTGATCTCTGATCTGATATAGGTCAAAGATTCACTCCAAATGGATCATTCCCCTCAGGATGGTGTTGGTCTTTAGGTTGATAATCCCTTCTATATCTAGGTCTGCCTCTTGAGGCTCGACCTCATCAATTATTTGTATAGAAAACACGTCCAAACTAGTGATAAAATCCAGAATGTGTTTGTCATCATTGAATACCTAGAAACTGGCTATGTTATCTAGCACTAGTGGAATGGATGTGAGCTGCACCATGAATCTTCTAAGGCTAGACATGGATAGTGGGTGTAACATGCTTGATTTATGTGCCAAGGCATTGGCAGTATGGTTTTGAGTGTGTGGGATCTATTGAATATTGAATGCGTCCAACCCTTCCAGTAGATCCCATATGCGGTGTCTGTAGTTGGTGAGTCTTCTATCATAGCAAGAATAAATCTTCCTGACCTAATTTACGACCAACTCTGAATCCCCATATAATTGGAGCATTTGACACCTTTTCTCAATTCCATTAAGAGGCCAAAGACTAAAGCCTCATACTCTACTACTTTATTGGTACAATAAAACTGAAGTCGATGAGTAAAAAAGTACAACTTACCTTTGGGATTGATCAATTCAAAACCTGCCCCAGCTCCATGCTTGGATTAAGACCTGTCAAAACAAAATGTATAAAATCTAGAAGAATCTCTTAACACATAACCCATAGATCTGATTCTTGCCTTTGGTGGTGTCCCAGAAGGTGCAAGGACGACATGTGCTTTTTTGAGTGGCGTAGACCCCACCTTCTCCTTTGGAGTAGCCTATCTTTTAACGTGCTCAATTGATTCCGAGCACAAACAATAGTCAAACTCTAGTGAGCAACATTATGTACTCTACACCAATTAGAGAGCAAGAGTTCGTAGAAGTTCATTCAGACCCTAAGACTAAGCTAGTCCCAAACACACTTTTCCATGAAAGCTTGGAAGCCATCCAACAATCCTCGAGTGTCATCCTCTCCTAGCTCTTCATTATCGGATTCCACCAGCACTTTAGTGCTTTGAGAAACATTGGTCAAACTAGCAGGCGGGCTGCATATTATGAGGAAAACCTTTCTCATTCCTTGATCTTCTAGGCATTCATGTTCGTTCTGATACGATACTGGAGAATAATTCCCCAAACCTATTTCAACATACAACACCTCATTTGTGTGGTTGTACTTAATGATCATAAATCTCATTCATGGTTCTCGGTCAATCTGAATCTGATTTGACATTCCTTTTCATGGCAGCCACATGTGTGAGTAATCAGTTGCAGCGTATCCATTCAATGCCCTCACAAAATACCTTCCTAGGATTATACCATATGTATTGGGAATATCGGCCACCTGAATATCAATGGTCTGTTGGATCCAGGGATCAACAAAAACCTGCATAGGTATTCTACTAATTCCCCCCACAATGTTGATCTCCATTTTGTCAAGTTATGTCACTTTTCACAGGGAGGGAGTCGACGTTATTCCAAGTGCCTTGCAAATGCTCAAGGGTGTGACATTAGACGATGCACCTGAATCTAGCAAGCAGTTGTAGAGGTTCTTCCCGAACATGCGGATGGTGGTCAGAAAGGGCGAAATTTTGAATTTCCCCTTAAACAATCCCCAAGAAACATCCACTTGGGTGAATTTTCTCTTATCTTTCTCGTTGCCCTATCCTTGGGTCGGTACCTGATTAGCTACCCTGTCGGGTTGCTTGTTGGTTTGATGGCCTACTGGCAGGTCAGCCTTACTGTTGAAGATTTTCCTAATGACCGGATCACTTTACTAATCATCAAAGGAGCCCCTCTTTGTCAGAGTTTCTTGAGCTGACCCCTATGACAGAGTCCCATTTATCATTCTAAAAAAGACATTCCTGATAGCAAGAACCTTTAGAAGTTTGAATGCCGACACGCTTATCTTCACCTTTTTGAATTCCTCAGCAATATAATCCCTCATCTTCTCAAATTTTTGATCATAGGAAATGTTTTGGGAGGAGCTATCGGCTTGGCTTTGGCTTTTTTTTGTTATTTATTTTTGTTGAAATGCCATGTGGGTGTATGGGGAAAACCCAGATTATTACTTTCATTTGGATCAGGAGGGGTGCTAAAATTATTCGGGGGAGTGGAGATCATAAAAGGTCATCGAGCATGACCATCGTCCTGTCTATTTTTGAGTTTATATAGGGTAGTCCACTAGTGGAACATCTAGACTTCGTGTTCCTTTGGCTCTTCTTTGTCATCTTTGGGACCATTATCTATTGAATCGAAAAGCTGAGCTAAAGGACCTTCAGAACTTACCTCTTTCACTTTATCGTTGTTGTTCCCATTGGCACCCACCAACTCTGGTGTGTTGCATTCCACCCTTGGGAAAGGATCCTGCTTCAACACCAACACCAAGGAGTCGTATGGGTCAAACGGGACAATGTCTTTGCACCCCGAGTTGTCTACCACATTCTGAACTTCAACTTGGAAAATATCAGCAGCAGTTTGGAATTCTAGACAATCTAGCTCAGAGTGGAAACTCATTTTGTGTATGTGACACCAACCAAATAGAGCAACCTGTGGCAAGTAAACTCCGATTGCAGGGTTATCATTGTTGTTGGGTTGATCAAGGGGTGTGGGAATGCCGCCATTGTTGGATCCTATGTTCCATGTCCAATTTTATCTTTGGAAGGGCCTTCTTTCAAAGTTTTGTCCCCCAGACTTATTTATGTCATAATTATCCCTGGATGACGTGCTAGAATCCCAATTGTCCTAATTTTCATGATGATCTCGGTTATCACGATCAAGGTTAGCCTGGATGTTCTTTTGTGATGCTTGTAGCTGGTTATTCTAGTTTCTTAAGTGCATCATCTCTGTGGACATCTTCTTGATCATTTATGTAAGCTCATCAATCCTATCCTTTTCGATGTTTTTCGGTTGCGGCACAACATTCTGAAGGAACACGGGCTACACAACTAGTTGATTCTGATGAGCAGGTGGGAATTCAGCTGCTTGGAGGTACGTCGGCACCTAAGACAACGGAGGATGCGAATGCTATAGTTGGGGCAACAAGTAGTGAGGTGCCAGATACACCCGATTCATTAGCTGCCTAGGGTGCGAAACCATAGGTAGTTGTTGAACTGGAATCAACAAGGGCATCTGATAGTGCAATGCTTGGGTAAGCCCTTGAATCTACGTCAGATGTGCGGTTTGCCCAAGAGAAGACAAAAAATGAGAAATATTCTACACTAAATCCGTGCTGGAAATAATGGCCTTAGCGTATGCATCAAACAACCTGGCGGGTGGTGGTCACATTCTCTTTACCAAAGATGAAGTGATATTATCCAATGCTGAATAGTAAATAGGTAAAATGATAGCATCATTGAAAATGTACGAGGCTTGCAGTCGGGTCTACTCTATGTGGAAACGGTCATTGAATGAACTAATCGACTCATTAATCTCCCTTTGAACCGACATGAAATGTTGATATGAGTTTGTGGGGCTGACTAGAGTCTTAAATTTATGTAGAAAAGCATTCTTCAGAAGGTCCCATGTGCTGATAGTTCCAGCCAAAAATTTGACATACCAGTAAAAGGCCTCCTCCCCTAAGGAGTAGGGAAAGATACTGCAGGCCACATATTCGTATATGATCTGCATAGTCTTCAGAGCAATCTCAAAATTCTTGGCATGCTCCTTGGCTGTCCTATGTGGATCCCAGGAGTTGAACTTTGTAAAGAAATTCTCAGGATTCTTTGGCATATCATGGTAGAGGTTGAAGGCCAAAAGATATGGGTTATTACCAAGCCACGCCATTGGAGGGGATGGTGGAGGTGGTTTCACTAGATTGGCTTGTAACTATAAATGAGAAGCGACAACCGACAGGACAACAACAGGGTTGGTGACTATACATGGCTGAAGGGAAATGTTCAGCCTAGATGAAGTGGTAGCTTGGGAGGCTGTTCAGAGCAGACAGATGGAAGATGGTGCTTCTAATGATGATGTAGAAGATGAAGGTGAATGAGAAGTGAGTTGGTCTGGTGAATCAGTGACAGATGGTTCCCCTTGTTTAGATCTTTTAGCTCAGATAGAGGGATGTAATTTCTGAAATTCTCCCTTGTTCGATGTAGATCTCAAGACTCGGTGAAATCTCTCAAGGGAGAATGATCCAATTCTATCCAGCTTTATCTCCAAAAATCCCTCCTTCTAGCGCCTATTCTGTTGATGGTGTTTTTATGCACTTCTCAACATAGATAATGTGTAGGTGCATTACCTCTCTTGAAAGACAATCTTCCATAGTCAAATTGTAGAAAACTATCCCAAGGTCTCTCAGATGTCAGGTCTTGACATTGCTTGGAATATATCAATTGTTTGATGTGATTTTCTTGAATCACAAGGCGGCCTTATGGAAGTTAAATCTTTAAGAAAATCGGGTCTATGAACAAAGTTCTTTGGGTAGGAAATTACTGCACTTTGTTGCAGGTTCAAACAACAGTCCTGAACTTGATTGTTTTGTTAGATTTGGCTTTACCATGTGCAATGAACCTTAGCACAAATTGCTTCTTAAAAAAAAAGGGGAAAGAGGGTGGGAAGAAGGAAGGTTCCTAGATCTACAAATACCAATGAACAATGATCATGGAGGTTCCTGCTATGGAGAGTTTCCTAAAATATGATTTCACTTAACCAAAATTATCACAGTATCATGAAATCTATGCTATCTTCTAAGGACAACAAATATTCATCATTCATTTTCCATGTAAATGTGAACAAAGACAAATTTTAAAGAGAAGCTATGGAATTATAGTCTAGACTAACTTTACATAGTCATCTACTAGCAACAAATGACCAAAATTGTGGACAAGGAAAGCATACGCACAACAAAAAACTTCATAACCAAAGACAACATGCTAAATCTTCCAAAGTCAAAGTACAACAAAATAACTTATAGTAAAGTTTTAACTAATTGGAGAAGAATCATGAAACATGTGGAGATCTCCAAAATACACCAAGAAATGACTGTATTTTGTATTGCAATTTCTGTAGGATGCCTTTACAACAACTCACCTCTCTTAAAATGAGAGGAGGAGAGCCCTATTTATAGTTTTCAAAAAGAAAAATAAGTGGCCAAGATTCAATTCTATTGTGTGGCCAAGATTCACTTTACACTAGGGTTTCACCTACCCCCAAATATATTACAATTTTAAAACAACTTTCATCCTTTTCCCTATTTTTTCTACTAGTGGCAGCATTGTAGCAATTTTGTCCTTTTGTTGTTTGCCCTTTGTTGCAGCTACTCCTTTAGAAATTCATCATTAATGAGAGGGTTGCCCTCCTGCTTCTTCAAAGCTACATAGCCCATGAAGCTCAAGATCAATGGTCGAAGCTTATCCACCTCCATGATGTGCGATCGTAGCACCTGGTAACTCCATTCTTGGGAGTTGTTAATGAGCTTCTTCCAATCGTCATCATAATTGGAAGCATTATTTTTTGAAAAGCTCCGACTGGGCGAAGGCTCGAGTATCAAAACTCATGAAATCCATGGTAACTTTTACCGACATCCCATATTCCATTTTCTTCAATAAGTAAGGCTTTATGCTCTCTGGTTTAATTTCAGCTGGAGGTACCAGGCGCAATATCCTCTAGCCTCCCTGGCCCATTCAATATCTAGAATTGCTCATTCTAGAATCTGCTCCAGCTTTCCCTTTCGATGGTCAAAATCCTATTTCCATACATCCACTAACCAGTGGTCATTATCCTTGAGGGCAAGGTCTTTCACCCAAACCTCACTTGGCAACACGAGTATGGCCTCTATCTTTGGGTAGCAGCTCTATAATTTTTCAGGAACTCCTCGCACACTTGCCTCGTACCCTCAAGAGTTCTCTGCACTTCTAAGAACTTATTTTTTGTTTGGATAGCCAAGTTGATGCCTGTGTTTCCCATGTCTAAGACCTATCAGAACCAATTTTTCGTAGTTTTATCCATGTTCCTTCTCTTTTCCAACTTATCGATCTTCTCTTGTGACAACAATTGAGACAAGGCCAATGACGCGGTGGGATGCTCATCAGAAGATGACCATTGCCGAATATAGGTTGTAAGATCATCCACCTGTGCTTTAAGTTCCTCTTTCAAAACCTTATCTTGCTAGATAAGATGCACCACCATGGCAACCGATTCTTGGAGGTGGTCGACCTTTTGCTCCCTTGTGGCCACTCCCAAATCAATGGTGGAGACGTTATAAGTTATTCCTTGTTCTCCAACCACCGACGTTGCTATTTGTACTCCCCTAGATCCAGAGGCATCCTTGGTTACTTTTGATCTGATTTTTGGCCTTTTCTCTTTCTTTGCACTTATATGTGTTGTGGCAAGTATGGCTTCTAGCCTCACCTAAGGATCTTTTAGGACGAGTGTCTTTTTCCTAAGCTAATTCCATAGCCAATCGAGCATCCGAGGTCCCTCCTTGAGTGATTCATGTTGATCCTTGCTGCTCTCCATCTCAAGTTCAATAGTTTTAACAATAAGGGCCCCTTTCTCAACCCCTACATCCTCCTTCTCCTCGTCGGAGTTTTGTTTAAGCATCACACATTTAGTGGGAGACTTGGTGAGCAACTATTTTTTGGAGGGATCCTCCCTTTCAGTATCTTTTTCCTCTTCATCTCGATCATACTCATGTTCCCCAAGCTTATTTTCCTATTTATCTTCATGGAGGGGTGCTTCCCCGTCATGCTCCAGGGTTTGATCACGCCTTTCAAATATCAGTCTCAATCTCTAGAGTAGAAGATTCTTCAATCATAGGCTACCCTGCAGCCTCTTGGTCCTCGATTTCCTTGAGTTGCTTGCTCCATTCTGCATTTAGCTCTAGATCATTTGTTTCTCAAATGAATTCTCTATCCAAATCCTCGCTACTCTCATTGGAGGATTAGTAGGCTACCTCATCAATCTCCTTGCGCTCCAACATTGAGTGCTCATTGTATTCAAATTCCTCATCTTCAGGTCTCTTTTCAACCTCTAGTTGCTATCGTTTGAGATCATCAGATATCTACAATATTGCCTCCATTCTTGGTGGTTTGCTAGGGGGAGGGAGAGCTGGAGCATTGTCCATAGCCTGGGCTATTGCAGCTTGCACTACTAGACTTATAACCATCCCTGAAAGCTCAGAGGGCACATTCTCCATGTATTTTACGAAGGACTTCGAAAGATTGAGGATAGGCATTGTAGCAATAGAAGCAGATAGAAGGGAAGGAGACATAGAATATGAAGAGACCGATGAGGTCATGGTAGAGGACGAATCCACTGATATGACCTACATGATCGAAGAAGTGGAGGCAAGGTGGAGAGAGATGTCCACCATAGGTGGGGAGGAAGCAGATACTGCAAGCGATGCAGGTGGAACAATGGTAATGGCAGAAGCAACTGTAGTAGATGGAGACCTCGGTGGATCAAACTCTTCCTCTCTGCCCTTAAGGAGTATATCTTTGGTAATTATAGGCATCTCCACAACCCCGGCTTCTTTTTTCTATGTTTTGGAAGGCTCGCCCTCCGAAGCCTTTCGAGCGTAAACCTTTGGGTTTGATACCTTCTCACTAGCTTCCTTTTTCTTTTTGGTTTTGATAGATGGTGGGGATTTTTAAGTTTCCCCAGTTGTAGTAGTAGTCACCCCACCATCAAAGCCTCTTGGCTCACTTTTGAGTCCCTTGAATGTTAAGGTGACTCCTTGTTGTTTCAGTCTCACCACTTGTTGGTTGATCAATGCCTTCATCCAAAATTCCACGGGTTTGGTGAGCACATCGAGGTCATCAACCTCCTTCTCATACCAATCAATCATGGGTAGTGACATATTGGTGACGACACTATATCCTGGATCAATCACTATGCTCTCATCCTCCTCAAGCTGATCCAGAACCGGACACAAGTTGACTCTTCGCACGTAGAGGGCAGTCATGCGCATGTAGTGTCGTAATCGCACCTCAAGGTCATCATTGCAGTTGGCCCAAAAATCCTCAACATTGTGGAGGTGGGAATACTCTTGTCCTAGTTCCTTCATGATATGACTATATGGATCCATTCATGGCCGAGCCCTATACTACCGGAAGTGGTACTCGACCAGCTCCGCTGAATTTCCAACACATTGGGAGGTATGAATCTTGTACATTCCCTAACCAAGGCCAATAGGATAGATGTCTCTGCCAGATGTTTGGTGCTCAGGATATTATGAATGTGTTGTAGCTGCCAGGTCGGCTCCAATAGTATGATCCGGTCATTGGGGTATCGGGGTAGCTTGTTTGGCCTTTCCATGAATCCTTGGCTGTGAATGTAAGTGAACTTAGGGAATTCTATGTATAAGAAGGCGTAATTCGTGAGGAGGGCTCTGGAACTATAGGATACTCTTCTCTAAAAATCTCCTCCAAGCAGCCAGATGATGTAGGTGATGAAGGTATCATTCACCCTATAGTAGTCCCTCTTTAAGTTCCTGTATTGTAGTTGAGGGTATCTTTCATAAGGCTTGAGCTCCCTGCCTGGAGCTGCAATGGGTATCACATTAAATTCATGATAGTGTCACCAATTATCAAGTGAATAAACCAGGTAGGATGTCATGTAGAACTTCGATGTCTTCTTCACACTGATAAATTGCTCATGAAAGAAATTGTTGATTATTTCTCCCCAATCAAAAGCAGCGTCACCATGGATATTTTTCTCCACAAAGTAAAACATCCATTCTTGGAAGAAGGCTGCAGTAGGAAGGCCCATTACTCTACTTAGTAAGTTAATGAGGTCATGATAATCCTCGAAGAAATCACTGTGAAAGAACCCTTGCGAGACTTTACCGGCACTGGCCCAGTTAACTTTCAACTAGTATTAATTAATCAATTTCTTACATCTTATAGGATCTTGATCCCATAATGCCTTGTATTCTTCCATAGTCAGGGACTCCATACTTTCAAAGGTGGGTATGTGGAAGGTTGTAGTTATTCCAAGAGGGGACATGGCTACAAGGATGTTTCCATCTCTGTCCACTATGGTTTTGGTTTGGGGTTGATAAGCTTTCCGACATGTTATTACCAGCTTGGGAGCCACCAAAGCTAGCGAGAAGCCTGGAGCCTTAGCAATTCTACTACTTCTGATTAATTTTGCATTTTCTATTTTTGGATCCACCCTGACCCTCTATGTAAATTCATCAATATCAACATGCTCAATATTGGTATATGTGATGTCTCTCCAAAGAGTGGCGATTCTAGAGTGTAGTGGCACCCCCTGGAATTTGAACTTCATCTGATCCTTATCCTCCTTGCCTCGACTTGCCTTGGCAGTTCCCTTTCCCTTTTCCTTGGTGGCACTGGAGTTTTTTGCACTAAATTCCATAAATATTGCACAAAGAGATGTGAATCAATAACATTAAACATGGAAAATCGGCCTTGGCCAAATCCCTGCATACCAAGGTTAGAGCCATAATTGTCATTCACACTTAACATATGATAAAGCATCAGAAGGAATAAAAATAGGAAACCCGAGTTCCCGGGGCCAAAATTTCCTTGGCAGAATGTCGTTTGGAAGGGAAAATGAGGCAAGGCACTCCTAATGATTTTTTCGGTCTTGGATTTGATCAATGAAAAGCTGACGTGAAAGAAGACTAAATTTTAGGAAGTGGATCAAAGTCCATTTTGGATTTGGAGGTCATCTCGTCCCTCATTTAGGTATTCAGGCTTCAGCTATAGGAAGGCCATTTGAAACAGCGTAGGGTAGATGACACTCTAGGCGTTGGGGTCTGGATCTCAGGTTCCCATAGTTGGGAAGTTGTTTGGAGACAAACGTGTAAAATAGAAAAATGCAGGCAACAATCCGGGGACAGAAGTTCAGAGGATAATCCCCGAAGACAAATTAATGAGTTAGGAAAGCCTGACTGTGAAACCAAAGTCAAGACTTGGAGGCCAGAAAGACGATCAGGGTCGGTTGTTTGGAACGGAAAAATCAGAACGGAATCCTGGAGACAAAATTCCAGAGTCCAGAGTCTGGACAACGTTTGGACTTTATGAGAGTGTTTAGATTTTATGCTCGAAAAAAGGGGGAGCGGGGCCTAGAGCTCATAATTTCAGAGGTCGAAGTCTGGTGATAATTTGAAATTTTGGTTTCTCTTTTTGCAAGTTTTCGACGAAAGTTGCGGAATCGAGGTCCGGGGTCTAGGGTCTGAGGTCCAGGTCCCGAAAAGATGGATGGAGCACACCGCTGATAACGACAAAAGAAACATGGAAATACAGAGACATAAATACGAACAACAGAGTCTATGGTGAGTTTGGAAGGGTGGATTTTCTCTACAAGTTCGAATGGACTTCACGTGCTCGAATTCAAGGTCCTGAAGGACACTCAAGGAAGGTCGTTTGGAACAGCGAAGGCACAACGGAAACTCGAGAGGGGAAGTCCAATAGGCGAGACCCGAGGTGAGTTTGGCCACTATAAATTTCCTTCTAAGTTTAATTTTATGCACACGGCCACAGAGAAGTCCAGGCCCGAGGGGTGCAGTTGCCTGTTCTGAAGAACAATGACGAAAAGGTCAAGTTCTAGAGGTAAATTCTGATGATTTTATGCGGTGTTCGTTGATTTTAATTGGTGATTTTTGAGCTAGGAACACTTCACTACCAAGTTTTCAAATTCATTTTACCCCTTATTTGAATTTAATTTTAAATTCTTTGAAAACACGGAAGGTAGGGTCAGCGAAAAACCTACCTTCAATCCCTAGAGAAGGATAGTGTCGGATTCATGAAGAACAGCAAAGCGGGGGCTTGGGCGCATAGGTGAAAAATGGTGGGGTGGTGCTAAGATTTGAAGCTTCACTCTATCATGTGAAAATGATAGGTGAAAAAATGTTTATATAGCCCCAAATACAATTAATGTTATGATTAAATGCCCCATATGGTGGCAGGTGGAGTTGCTGAATTCAAATTTTTGGAGTGGCGACGGGTGATCCAGAGTTTGGTGGCTAGAAAGATGTCTAGGTTCGACTATTTTAGAAACTACGAAATGTTAAGTCAAAAAACAAACAAGAACCTGGGGTCTGAGAGGACGTTGACCAACGGCTGATTAGAACGACCATATTCAAATGGAATCCTGGAGATGGAGTTCTGGGATCCGGATTCGGGAGTTTGGAAGGATGGGGGATGCTGGACATCAATAATGGAAAAGCCGAAGTGGAAAACCGTAAGGGGAAACTTGAGGTTCCAGACCCGAGAGGAGCCACGAACGTCAGAAAGACTGATAGAAAAGGAAAACCCGAAAAAGGCTTAAGATTTAACATTTTCAAGGGGGAGCCACATTTGGTCAAGCTTAGAATGTGATTTTGAGAACATGTTGACCTTCTAGGATGTGAAAAAGGGCATGCAAAACAAGGCAAAACAAAAAGGACCCGAAAAGCAAAAGAGGGAAGAGAGGGTCCCCATTTCGAATAGGGCATGTGTGCAATAGGCACAACAGATAGTTTGAGGATTTCTAGTATTAATATCTGCACTAGAATGTTTTGAAGTTGATCAAAAATGTTGTAATGAGATGGATGTGGATATGCGTTTTTAGACCCAGCTCCCTTTAACACTACCTTGGATTGCCCCCTTTTCATTATATTTTCTAGTCCTGTCGTTCTTTGATTTTTATGACATTTATTTGATTTTCAGGGACTTGAATGCTTGGGATAAAATCCAAAGGGGTAATGTCATGGGTTTAGTGTTCATCCATGTTTTTACTAATGGTAGGATCACTCTCTACTTCGATAAGACAAAGGATCATTTTATCTTAGATATGATTGATATTCTTACATTTTTTTTTCATAGAAGATGATGCTCCTTTGTCATAGTTTGGTAAAGGGTCCTTGAAGGCTAAATGATCATTATTTTTTTGGAGTCCCTCTATATACACCTTGTTATTTTTGATCAGATTTTGAACTGCGTGTTTTAACTCCATGCAATCATTATTTTTGTGGCCTTTATTGTTGTGGAAGTTTCAGTAATCTGAGTCATTCCACCATGGTGGTTTGACCTTTGGATCCCAGAATCTTTCTTCCCACATACTGATAAGACCACTAGTGACTAGTTCTTTCATCCCTGATTGCAATTTTTGGCCTAAAGGTGTAAACCTATGCCGGTTTGATGGTTTTTATTATGATTGCGGTTTTGTGATTTCATTTTTTTGAATGACATTTGAATTGACGATTTGATCATTGTTTTGATTTGTTTTTGAAGTAGATGCTATCAATTTGAAAACTGGTTTGGGATTTTATAAATCACTTGTCATTTCGTTGGTAGTCATATTTTGGTTCTTTTGCCAAAATTTTGGTTTATCACTGTTGGGGTACTAATTTGAGGAGTTTGTGTTATTTGATTTGTCATTGAAATGTTTAATAACCCCTTTTTTGACTAACGCTTCTTCAATCTTAAGGCCATTTTATATCACCTTTTCAAATGTAGGAGGACATTCTAATTCAAGTCTATAACTCATCTCCTCTATCAAGTTGTCGATGAAAAAATCCATTTTCTCTTCCTCATGAATGGATCGAGGATATCTAGCTAACAATCATCGCCATATTTCTAGACGGGACAAGAATGTCTCCCCTTTGTTTTGTTTCATGTTATACAGATCATTTATTGTGACATTGTGTTGGATGTTAAAAGAATACTGAGAAATGAACCTATTGAAAAGTTCTTCAAAAGTCCTTATTCCTGGTTATAATTTTGAAAACAATTCCATACATGAACCTCCCAAGCTTCTTGGGAATAATCTCATCAAATAAGTTTCCTCTTGGGTAAACTCTAGGCTCATGGTTTTGAATTCGTGGATATGATTGATTGGATCTGATCTTCCATTGTATTTGTCATACTTGGGGAATTCATAGTGTCAAGGAAAAGGTATCATGTCGACTATTGAGTCAAAAGGATAAGGACAAATGTCTTGTACTGCATACCTTTTGGTGTTCCCTTTTGTCATGTCTTGTATTTGTTGTTGTAATATTTGCATTTGGGATGTTAAGGCAACAACTGGATCTATACCTTGTGTGGGTTGTGGTATTTTTGTTTCGCTTGTTCCAGGTGCTTCTCTTAGACGATTTACGTCAAAGTATATGGGAAGCTTAGCACCTGATTCAACCAACATTAAGAGGTATTTCTCCATGTCCTATTCTAAGATCTTTTCTATAAATTTATGGAATTTGGGATCTGTTGGGCTATTTGTATGTCCTCTGGAGTAATTTCATTTTTGTCACTTTGATGTAGGATATTCCAGGGATTTTCTTCTACCATTGTATTTGACGTTTCAAGTTCCTTTTCTAAGAGATTTTATTTTTGCAACCTAGTGAGGATTGGCATACAATTTTTTTGTTCTTTCTTCCAAAACTTGATCTTCAATGTTGGAGAATGTCAAGTGAATTTTTAACAAAGAGGAATAAGATGATATATCTTATTGATAAGACTAGGTTAAAGATCTGATTACTATGCTTCGTTTCATGATGATAGGATGATAATATCCCAATGTGAAACTTTAGCATAATAATTGAGATTATGTTTTGATTTGACACTTTATGATTTGTAAGATCTGAGTTTCAGTTAAAAAGATTGGAAACTTGTATGAACCTATCTGATTTTGGTTTCTAGACAGTGATTTTGATAAAAAGGTATTTTTGTTTTCATAAAAATCCATGTATAAATGATAGGAAAACTGACTGATATGATGTGGAACTCTTTAATTTGAAAGAGCTAAAACAGAGTTTAGATGCGCTAAAACTGGTGATGGATGCGCTATCTCACAGAAGCACTAGAAGAGCTTTCAAAAGCACTGAAACAAGTGATGGAAGCACTATCTTGATGAATGTGCTATAACAGTGCTCGAAAGCACTGAAATAGATGATGAAAGTGCTAAAACATAGACCGAAAGCGCTAAAACAGTGCTTGGAAGCACTATTTTATAAAAACACTAAAATAGAGTTTCGAAGTGCTAAATTTTTTTTTCCAAAGCACTAAAAATAGGATTTTAAAGACTCCCTATTGTAAAATTTGACTTGGCCTTGTGGCATATTCTATCATGGGTTGTGGGAAGTAGGACTGACGTATGCGTTGACTACGGTTGTGATATTATGTGAGGGCTCTCCTTTGGAAGAAAGCTCGTGAATAAAGTGGTTCTATAGCGTAATAAAGAGTATGACCTCTAGCAAAGTCGTGATACCTATGAATGAAGGTTCTATCTAAAAAAATCTTTCGATTATGATATAAGAAATGCCTTCTTCTTAAATTATCTCGATAACTGAGTGGTCTATTGGGTTTGGTGATTTTGATGGTTCTCTTGACAAACTTGGTTGATTTCCACTTTTGAATCATGAATTTCTTGACCTGATTTGATTTGTTGTTTTCTGGATGATATTTTATTTGATTCTTAATGATTTTGTGAAAAAACAACAAGCAAATTGTAGAATAATTGTTTTAATCTGAACCGATAGTGTATATTCAAGAACAACGAATGGTCCTTATTGATTTTCACAGGTTTTCTTTGACAAATGTACATAATTCAGACAAACTCACTCTTAAGGTCAAATAGGCCATCATTATACTCAACAACCCACATCTTAAAATTGCATTGATGCACACAGCCATGTCAACCCCTAGAGGGTGCTCGTGTTTTTGTCGTTTCCAGGCACGTACTCAGAGTTGGATTTCTCGTCCTCAAAGAAAATGATCCCTAGCAATTATATGGTGAGTGTCTTGGGGGCATATTCTTCCCTCCCCTTGCACCATGATTATTACAATATCTGGTTACTGACTCGACTAGATACTACACTATGGTTCGTAGATAGGGCTTCTGTGTGGTGCAGTGATTGATAAACTCCCTCAAGAGACCTCCCAATCTTTAGAACAAAGATTTTGGGGATGGTCATCTTGCTCAATACCATCAAGTTGGACTTTCATCAACAACTTTCATTTTGATTAGAGTGGGTTGGAATCCTTGGCTTTAGGAATTCCCACTTAGGTTGTTCCCGTAGGGTGAGTAATTTTTCCCACTACGGTAGGCCTTTTAAAGGTTTTAACAAAAACGTAGATTTGCATGAAAATAAGGATGGGTTTGGAACTTTGATCACCCAGTTAAGGGGAGAGAATAATCCTATTCCCCACACAAGCACAGTAGATAAATGATTCGTTTTAAGTCCAAAAGACAAATTTTGCTAATCTATGTGAAGATTTTGCTTCGCAAAAATCATGTTGTCATTTTTAACTGATACTGCAAAAGTGTGATGGCTACCCTAGGATTGATAAATTTTAAATCATAAATGGCTACCCTAGGATTGATCAATTTTAAACCAGAAATGGCTACCCTAGGATTGATAAATTTTAAATCAGAAATGGCTACCCTAGGATTGATAAATTTTAGTCTAACTGTATCAAAAATGAAATTATGGTCGTGGCCACATCAGATCCAGATCAAAATTACAGAAGTGTTGAAACAATCCATGAAAGCGCCATAATTTTTACCTAATGCGTTAAAATCAAAAGTGCTGAAACAAAACACCAAAGCGCGAAAGTTCTTCATGGAAGCGCTAAATCAAATTTTCTGGAGATGGGCTACCGATGTGCCGAAATAGTTCATGGAAGCACTAAAGTGGAAAGTGTTAAAAATTTTAATGGATTCACTATAGTATCATCGAAGCACCGAAACATAGCACGAAAGTGCCATAGTTTTTCATGGAAGTGCTATAGTTTTTAACGAAAGCGTTATAGTTTTTTATGGAAGCACTGAAATGGAACACATCCGGAACCCACACAATACTTTTCAGAAAAATTGATAAAAATATTGGGTTATGCCCCATGGTGGGTGCCAAGTTGTAAGTGTGAATAAGAAAATAGTAAGTAAACACTTCTTAATGAAACATTGTATCAAATATCAAGCTAATAATCTACTGAAAGAGTCTCATTGTCTCCTATCTTCAAAGATTTATTAATCTATTGTGCTCTTGGATTTAAATAACACTATAACTATTAAAATGACAATCTAAAGAATGGAATGATGTTGATGCAAATGATGTGAAGCTAACATGATAATACTAAATGATAAAAGAAACTAATATAGCATGGATTGACATGAAAACTGATAAATGCAACTTCATGTGGAATCCATGACTGTGAAAGCTTGAATGTTGGATGTTGGATGCTTGGATGTTGGATGCTTGATGCTTGATGAATTCCTGCAGAGTAAACTTGATAACCTGGGACCCTTTTCTTTGTTGAATGAAGCTTTATTTATAGATTTCTTGGTTGTAGAAATACACAGGGATGGCAAAAAGAGGCTTGGATTCAATTTGGAGGATTGAATGGTGAGAGATGGAGGAGATTGAGAAGATTTTGGAGATTGTCTCTACCCATGAAAACACCAGGCAAGAGAATATTAGACATAGGATATCTAATTTGATTTTGAGGAAATATAGAGGAATATTTCGGATGCCTTTATTTAAATATTTTTGATTTATTTAAATTAGCCAAAGAGGGATAAATAATTTAATAAAACAAACTATAGAAGTTGTTTATTAAATTAAACAAAAGAATATGGTAATTAATCAATAAAGTGTTTAATCTTTATTTAATTAATTTAAGATTGATGTGATAAAATAAAATAGGGAAATGATAATTAAATCAAACAAAATATTTTTATTTTTTATTTAATTAAGATTAGAAGAATTTAAATGTGATGAATGTGAACTATATAAATAAATATTTCTATTTATTCAAATAGTAGAAGAAATAGGATAATTAATCAAATAAGTTGTATTTAATTAATTGGATTCTCCAGACTAGTTTTAGGTGTATATAGTTATAGTCAACATTAATAAAATTGGCATTAGACGTACTCTCATTAACGTCGGTTCGACTCTCAATGTATGTAATATTGATCGATTGCCTAAGATTAATATTGATTCTTCCTCTCTAGTTGATTCATCTCTTGTTATTCATGGGTTCAATAATGTTGCTCGGAAACTTTTAGGCATGATAGTCTTGCCTTTAATATTAGGACCCATTATTGTACCCACCCTTGTATATGTTATGTCAAAAAAATTACCATATAACCTTCTTCTTGGTAGACCATGGATTCATGCTATGGGTGTAGTCATGTCTACCTTGCATAAATCTATTAAGTTCATTTGTAACAATCAAGTAGTCACTATAGACACATTAAAATGTCCTTATAGTAATATAATTTCTTCTATTAATTAAATAGGTTCCATTATCTATTTAATTAACTTATTAATATATTTTCCTCCTAAATCATTTGCATATCCAAAAATTTATCCATTTCATAATCCATTCATCTATTTCATAAATATTTATCATTTCTTTTGATCATTTGCATAGTCATATCTCCATATTCATTAATCCATTTAAATATTATAACCATTTATCCATATTATAAGCATTTATTCATAATCATTAGCCATTTGCATAGTCATTTATCACTAATGGATTATTTGTCCATTTGCATTAATCACTAAAATATCATTTGCATTCATCTTTATCCATTCATATATTCCAATAAATCATTTAATCATTAAATCCATTTTCCTTGAAACAATCATTTAAATTCACCAATCATATATAAATATAATTTTAAACCTATATTATATCATAAATCCACTCATCCATTTTCTCTCATTTTTAATCAATTTCAATTAATTCCAACATACATTTTCCCACTTCAATCATTTGTCCCAGATCTCTCCCGTAACTTGGATTCACCATGTGAATTCATCTATAAAAGCATGTTTCCTCCTTCCTTCTCAACATAGCTTCAGTCTCATAATTCTCAAATCCAATCTTACATAGATTCTTGTGTTTTTGCTGTAAAAATCTGAGAGCGAAGACAAGATATTGCACGGAGGATGAAAATGGAGTTATCTTTCTTTTTGAATGCATTTTCTTTGATTTCTTAGAATTAGTATTTCATTTCTTCATTGTGTTTTCATTTTGAAAAAGTTCTATTGATATGTTGTTGAATGCATGATTTTGATTTTGTGAACTCAATCAATTTTTTTCAATTTTCAGCTTCAGAGAATAGTGAACCCAACATGAATGCATTCTAGTTATCTATTTATCCATTTATCTTCATAATGATGTTATTTGCAAGTTGTGGTGAATTCCGCATAAATATAATGAGCCTTTCTTTCTCATAAAAATGCAAATACATATATCTTTAAGATCTTGAATACAGTGGTTATGAGCATCCATTATCTAGGACTGACAAAAGTGGGTGGATGTTTTGACATAACAGTCATCAGCCACACCCATACCATTTTTGTTAAGACGTACTTTAAGAACATTCCAGATCTACCTAATATCGATACTCCATATGTTTACTTTATTGCTTGCATCTTTTCAATGACTGTTCTTGCATTTTGTTAACTGTTCATGTTCATGAAATCGAAATATACTTTTGATCTGCTATGAATTTTGGACTGCATATAAATTTAAATATACTTTGGATCTACATATGAATTTTGGATTAATCGACTCAGGAAACGATACCATTCTGGATTCGATGTTGAGGCTTCATAAGTTTCCTCATTGCACAAAATCAACAACGCTCTGATCATGCCATGCACTCTTGACGTGGAGAGTAAATCATAGTATGAACATGACATGAACTCTTGTTGTTCTTATCACTCTGACTACGTCTAAATGAGGTGGCTAATTCTTTATCAGCAAAGTATATCGTATTTTCTAATGTGATCACTCTTAATATCACTTTCCATCATATGGATTTTCACTGACATGTTTCCATAAATCTTATGCATTTATGTTGACAAAAAATTCTAGCCCTGCATTTATTCCAGAGCATCTAAAGTATTGTTGATTTAGTTCTCTCAAAAGGATCTTTTTTTCCTTTAAAAAGGTATTGATAATCAGACTTAGAAGCTAATTAATCTCAGCAAATCTTTCAACATCGCCGCTCACTATGATTTCTCCACTAAAAGAGCTAAAAGAAAGTGTTGAACAAGACCCTTCTAGAATATGCTTGTTATTAGCAATGTCATGGAATATCACAGAGACCTGGATAGAAGATCTATCCTCGTCGATTAACATTCCTTCAATCACGGATTCCCATTCTCAACGTATCCTACAATAACGTCACTCAGAGGCATTTTACATTTTGAATGTTTTGCTAATTAAATACTTTTGCTGAGTACTCAATTTTCTAATTAATAAATGTTTGCAGTATGTCAAAGTCAGATAATCTCATCAAAATGACGGTCTGCCATAGCTGACATTTGGCTAACGCAGGGAGTGCCTTTGACTTGCTTTAGAGTTTAATATTAATTTAGTTTTTTATTTAGTTTAATTCTTATTTTTAATTTAGTCTTAGATTTAGTTTTAGTTTTATTTTTAGTTTTAATTTTAATTTTAGTTTTTGTTTTAATCTAAGTTTAGTTTTAGTTTAAATTTATTTAGATTTAGATGTAACTTGGTTTAAAATTAAATTTAGTTTAGATTTAGTGTTTTTATTTTAGATTTAATTTAGATTAAGTTTATATTTTTCTAACTTAGTTTTAGATTTAGATTCTTTTTGGATTAATTAGTTTTTAAAGATTAGATTAATTTTACTATTTTTTATTAGGTTAGATTGAATGTTAATTTTATTTTTAGTTTAGTTTATTTCGGGGTTAATTTTGTTTACTTGGCTTCTTTCCCAAGTTCGCATGATAGAGACTTGAAAGGTGAAAACATAAACACACGTTTGTCGAAGGTTTCAATTTGAAACTACTAATGGAATTTGATGTAGAACATTCGTCGAAGACTTGATTTTGAAACTGATTATTTGTATAGCTTAGATCACATTTCATTTGGTGCCTAAAAAGAACAACTGCTTGATGTATTTGGTTATTTTGCATGCCTTTGTTTAGAATAAATCCTAAGTTAATAACAAGAGTATTTTCTTCCCTTGCCTTCAGGATCTTGGGTGTAAGAGAAATTGTTATTATCTTTAGAAGGGATTTCCACCCTACTTTGAAAGGTGGGAATGACCCAAGCGGTAACGGGCTAAAGCCAAGTCTTTCTGAACTGCTATATAATTTTTTTATTGCAAGGAAAGTTTGCAACTAATGGGAAGTGGTATGTGATAGCTCTCCCCCAATATCTTTATGATGTGAAAAGCCCTTATTCTAAGGGTTGGGAGAACTCTTGAGGGAGTTTATCACAATACCCCCTGAATCAGATGCCCTTACTAGACACCTCTTGTTTTAGAAGAAAAATTCCCTCTATTTGTTGGGGAAGTTGGACCTCTGAAGTCGTCCCACACTTTCGTGGTTCATTTTAGAGATGAAAAAATTCTTGAGATCCTTGTGGTCTTATGGAATTTAAAAATTGGTATTCCCGAGAAGTGAGTGTCATGGATGGGAGCAAGTACTATCAAGTTCCTAAGTCATCTGCTTTGAATAGGTGAGGCTAAAGAAATCCAAGTGGGAACCCAACAAATATTATCTTTGCCAAGTTAGGATTTGTGCTTATATTGCAATAATCAAACAACATTTTGTCTATTATGTCTTTTGTGTGTGTTCAAAACAAATCTCAAATAAACACCACACTTGAAACTTATGCCATTCAAACCATGACACAAACTAGGCCAACACATCCAAAACAATCTTGACATTTAAATCTATTTAGACAAAGGACTTGTTCACTTCATTTTTTCCATCAATCATTCATCCATCACCTCATATTTTTGCATTAAACATTCCCCATAGGTCTAAACTTTATCTCATCTTTTTTGCTTGCATTAACCTCTTGATTAGGAAGCCCATCAAACTTAGACTAGACTATAGATTCAAATCAATATTCTCTTGACCTTATCTTTCAGAAAACATTCATCCTAGTCTTTCATCATTTAGGTTGGTTCCTCAGCTCATCGGTTCAATTTGAGACCACCTTGTCAAGACATCTTATCAATATTTACTATACCCAAGGTCATTGACAAACATATTAGTTTCTATACTTATCTTAGTTTTATTAGCAACCATATCTTAGGTTTTACCCTTCATACTAGGTCATACTATTACATCCCTTCATTCCACTCTTTGCATAACTTGGTCATATAATATCATCACCTTGAATCTTAATCTAGGCATCATTATTAGGCATCCCTATATATTCAAACATAAAAAAAAATAGTTTCATTGCATTTAGGTATACCTTATTACAAAAATCTAAAAATATTGTTTTAGTCTAATATCATCCACCTTCTCTTTGCAAGTCTTTTCATGGTTGAAACTAGGTCACAAAGAAGACAAAAAACCATGTCTTCCCCATCAAACAATGATTTTTTTAACCCATTTGCAAACCCCTCGCATGGGACACCTAGACCCTACAAATCCCTATTGGAGAAATTTGTCACTAGACACCAAAATGGAAACATTATCATAGAAGAACTAGAATTTTACACCTAAGATCCAAAGTTTTCCTCTTCTGTGGATGAATTCTTAGCACAAGACCCTCAACATTACCTAGCCAAAATATTGATAGAAGGTAGCACATTACATCCTAGTTTTGATATCAATACACTAAGAGCATCATCCACATCCATAAACCAAACTCAAAGAAACAATACAACTATCCCTAGTAACTATATCCCACAAGTTAAAACATCTATACCATTAGCACAAGACATAACAACAATTTTCACCTCCTTATTTGGCACACAAGGTATTACACAAGGCACAACATAAGGGGTAACCATTAACACAACACAACCAATGACACAATCCATGTCACAACCCCTTGGTTCTACAACTAATCCATATAATACAGTAAACATATTTTCAAATCTATTTGGAGCATCAAGTGCCCTGAACACCACATCGTCAAATCCATTTGTAACATCTAGGGCCTTGAACACTACGTTATCATATCTTTTTGGCACAAATAAAAGGACTAGAGTTCATATTCATTGAACTAACATAAACACCAATGTGCCACAAAGTCCTAACACAAGTTTTCTTCAAACAAATCCTCAAGGATCTTTCCAATTCAACACTCAACATTCACAAGGTCCAAATACTTCTAAATTTTTTCAAATGAAACCCAACACTTACATCCCAACTCAAACTTTCACCTCACACATTCCAACTCATACTACACACATCCCTCAAATCTAGATTCCTACCTCAACTTACATCCCAACCATTACTCATACCATCCTGACTTCGAACAACACCAACATACCATCCCTTCAACACATTGGATTATAAAGCACAAAAACTGGGCCTTACCAAAATATAGTTGCAAAAACCATAGATACAACACTCACACCATATGACATCCTAGCCAATCAAATTTTGACCTTGCAAAAGAAATGGAAACCATGACATTGTCAAATAAGAAAACTTACTCTATTCAAGAGTTATGTCCTTACCCATTTGATAGGACATTATACATGCCTCCTCTTCCTCCAAATTATGTCATGCCAAATTTACCTAAATATAAAGGAAAAGGAAACCCCATTGAGCATGTGAGGGAATTTCATATGAAATTGATTGACATTTCTTCAAAATAAACATATTTAATTAGACTATTTCCTAGGAGTCTCACAAGACATGCTTTAGAATGGTTCTCCCCCTACCGGTAGGCATACGATCATGGGATGAACTTGTTGACAAATTTATCAGCCACTTTACCTTCAATATCAAAAATTACACTGCCATTTCTTCCCTATGTCAAACTAAAAAAGAAGAGGGTGAATCTTTCATAACATTCTTCTAGAGATGGAGAAGTTTAGCTAGCCGTTGTCCTATTGAAATTCCTGAAAAACAAAAAAATTATTATGTTTGTGCAAAAATTGAACACAAACTTAAAACATGCATTGAAGGCTCATTTTTGTTCCACATTTTCTGACCTTGTTGAAAAAGGGTCCATCCTTGAGAAATCCCTTATCGCTAAAGGGGAAATTAAAAATCATACCAAAACACAAAATGCCCAAGGAACATCAAATGATAAAAAAAAGTTTTGGTCCCAAAACAAGAATGTAACAAATGATGGAATCGTAGATGTGAAATTTGTAAACACGATAGGTCCCGCATTGACTCTCAAAGCACCCAATACAAAAAATAACACACCATATGTTTCAAACCAAGCGGCTAACGTGATAGAAAATAATCAAGGATGGGGACCCCCAAGACAACCAAAAAAATACACACCAAGACAATACACTCCTTCATGGGAACCAATTGAATTTATCCTAAAGAAACTATTGCAATCAAATTTCGTACAACTCCAAGATCCCAAATCATACGACCTAGGACAATTCAAACCCTCTTGGTGGGATGACAATGTCTTATGTGATTGTCACTGCATCAAAGTACATAAGACCTCATCATGCCTTCAGTTGAAGAACATGATTCAAGACCTAATTTAAAAAATAACCATAGAGGTCGAGGGACAACAAAAAAATTCCAATAAATACCATACAATTTTCAAGAATCCATTGCAAGACCATGGAAAAGCCTCTAGTTTGGTTCAAAAGATAGACAACCATGCCAATTATACTAATGCCTCTATTGACTACTAAATTATTAACTACCTCTGAGATACTGATGATCATGTTAACACATCACTATTAAGAAGCAACCTTAAATTTCCGTTACTACCTGCATAGCTAAGGTTACCATATCTAATCTTCCTCTAAAGAAACCATAATCCAAAGCCCAATACAACCTTGTTGACCAATTGGGAAGGACACCTGCATAGATTTTCATCCTTGAGCTTATGTGCATATCACTTGAACACAAAGCTATCCTTGATAACGCTCTAAAAGAAACCTTTGTCCCTACCAATCTGGACATCAACCGATTTGAAGCCATGGTTGGATACTTGGCCAACTCCCACCATGTCTCCTTTTTTGACAAAGATTACTCTACATCCAAGTCAAAGAATAATGAACCTTTACACCTTGAGGTCTTCATCAATAAATGTAATTTCAAATGAGTCATAATAGATGGTTGAGCCGAATTGAACATTTGCACTTTAAAACTAGTAAATGCATTGGGTCTTTCTAAAGAATGTGTGGATAAAACTAAGAGCATTGTCATCAAACCCTATGATGATGAATGTTCTTCTGATTCTGTTATCACACTACCTATCAAGACTGGACCTGAATCACTAGATAGTACATTCCAAGTCTTGGATCTTGAACTACTAGATGACCTAATCCATAGTCGACCTTGGATCCACACCATGAAGGTCATCCTATCTACATACCATCAATATCTAAAGTTTCCTTACAATGGAACTAAAATCACAATCATTGGTGATACCGACCCCTTTCAATATTCTACCAACTTGAGAGGAGTCCATGAATACCAAGTTCCTATAAATTGTGAAGCTATAATATCTGCTATATCCAATTATATTGACCCATGCACTTTGACTAAATTCTCCATATTCACCATTCCATCCAGCGATCCCAAGATTCAAATCCAGGATAAGGGGTGTGGGGAATATCATATGACCACTTCCTACTACATCACTAAGTTACCAAATTCTCCAAATTCCTATGACAATCCCAACTATAAGATGGAACCTAAGGTTGTCATCAAAATTCCTCCCACCACCACTTTCACAAGCTAGGGAGAGTTAAACAAAGAATACATTGATGATATTTCAGATTGGATCTACAAGGATGAAGAATATGTGTAGCCATTACCAACAAAACAATATGGTAAAGGTTTTTAGCTCATGAAACAAAGGGTTATGATGGAATTAGTGGAATTTTAATAAATAAAAACATGGAATGATAGAACCCTTGATGCCTCTTAAATGACCAAAAAACTTGGGGCTAGGATTTGTACCAATTAGGATTGGTGCTTCAAGTACTAAGGTTCTTTTAAATATGTCATAAAAACCCTACCGACCTCTATGATAGTGACACCGACTCAAATGAATAGGAGTGGGATTCTTGTACCACCAGTGAATATGAGCTTGACTATGTCTTTCATTATTTTGATACACCCCACCCATCCTTTACCAACCTCATGGATATTAATATCCACGTTGATTCTTTTCCTGAACTTGACCCACCAAAGACTAAATTAGATAGAGCATGGATATAATCCTTTTGGGACCCTGATAATACATATGCCTTTAGCCTATCTACTACTTCCCCATCCTTCAGTAATATCGATGATGGAATTTCCCTCATTTACCTGCAATTAGTCAATTGGGACTAGCAAGATCCACCCACTTTGGACATATTTGAAAATGATGAAGCCATCATTGAATTCATGGGACTATGAGAAGGCATACCATAGGGGGGCCATAAGGTTGGTTTCAGTATAGATCTTGATGCTTCAACATATTTCAGCAAGACTGTCCCACCTTCTATTTGCAAAAATGAAAAAAAAAAAAAAAATAATGGAAAAAATAAAGTAAAAACTGAAAGCTGTTTAGGTGAAAACCACAAGGAACCTTCTAACCAAGAAAAAGTAGAAATAAAGGACATATCCAAGGGAAAAAACCTCTTTGAGGCACTTAAGGATGGAGGGTTGGAATTTCTTCCCATAAATAAAGAGAGATCCCCAATGTTGATTGAAGAATTAATTGAACTCAATATGGGTACAATAGGGAATCCTAAGATTGTTCTCTTTGCAACATCCCTGACAGAAGAAGAAAAACTAGATTTTCAAGACTTTTCCACAAAGCGTCAATTCAATTTTGCATGGTCTTATGCTGACATGCCTAGGCTGGACACCACATTGGTCTCGCATCATTTTCCATTACTTCCAAATGCAAATCCTATCAAACAAAATCTTAGAAAAATGTATCCTTAGATAGCTGTACTAGTCAAAAATGAACTCAAGAAATTATTGGATGTTGGCTTCATAAAACCTATTGAATATGTAGACTGGATCTCAAACCTTTTACTAGTGAACAAACCAAATGGAAAAATCCATATATGCACATATTTTCATGACTTAATCAAAGCATGTCCAAAGGATGACTTCCCACTTCCTAATATAGACATCATAGTAGATCTAATAGTAGGCTATGAGATGTTATCCCTCATGGATGGATTCTCGAGGTATAATCAAATATGTATTTCTCCTAAAGATCAGCATAAGACAAAATTCAATTTCCCATGGGGTACATACTATTGGAATGGCATACCATTTGGCCTTAAAAATGCAGGCACAACCTATCAAAGAGCTATGAACACCATATTTCATGATCTCATTCACAATTTGATGGAAGATTATGTTGATGACCTTTTGGAAGAATCTTGACATGTGGTGATCATTTGAGAGTCTTGGACAAAATTTTAAAAGGTTTGAAGAATATAAAGTTCACCTAAATCCAAAAAAATGTATGTTCAGTGTGACATTATGAAAAGTCTTAGGATACATATTTTCCGATATAGGAATTGAAGTGGACATGACAAAAGTAAAAGCTATATTAGATATGCATCCCCCAACATGAATCAGTCAACTTAGGACATTACAAGGTCAAAATTAGTCCATCAAATGCTTCATTGCACAAGTTGCAGATAAATGTCATCCTTTTCAACATTTGTTACCCAAGGGAATTCCTTTGATATGGAAATACACGTGTGAAGAAGCCTTTCAACATATTAAAGAGTTCCTTTTGACACCTCCTATTTTTATGCCACCAATAGATGGTAAGTTTTGATGGTTAAAATGACACAAACAACATTAAAACATAATATTTCTACTCTATTTCTCCTAAAAAAGAAAGACAACATATAGTGGCCTAACTCCCAAGGTCCTCTTAGTTGGTTCTCAACTGTCTGGTGTCACTCAATCGGTTCATGCAATTGTAATGTTTAAGGGGCCTGTGCTGGTAACAAAAGATTCAAGCAATGACTCTTTTTATCAAAATAGTTCTTGTAAATAAAGGGGTTTCCAACAAAAGAAAAAGATGGAACAAAGGGGTAACTAGTAAATTTGAATCAAATTTATCTAACATTTGGATATATATCTTCAATAATGAATGTTTTTCCAATCAGATCAAGAAAACCATAAGATGACACAATCTATAGAATAATCTATACCATCGCATACATTTTAGGTGCTTAATTAATTTCACACTTACATATCATGAATACTTCAAGGATTTCAGAACAACACACATTCATTCATCATCAAAATTATAGATCAAAAAACTTCAATAAATTTAATTCACTGACAATCTAACAAGATAATCCTTAAATCTGGTTTCTTCTAATGATTTTCACCACATAAGAAACTATCATGCTTCAGCACAATCACTAGCATTCATATAGATTATAACTTATCAACCTTATCAAATAAAACAACTCAATTCTCACTCCATATTGTGTAAAAACCTGTAATTCTATTAACTGTAAAACGATCAAGTAACAATGTATCTCAAAAATGATCACTATAAAACTCTATCTCCTAGCATTAGGTAGGCCAATTATATTCTCAATTAGCCGACCTTTACAATATGATACCCATCAGGTATTTATAGGTATACAAAAGCTCAAACTCTACTTCTATTTTAGGAATTCCACCCTTTTAGGAGCTAGACTCTCTTGAAAACTCAGATCAATTTGATCTTGAGTTCTTACATTCAGATATTCAGTTTAATTAAAAATAGAAGATAGAAGAGAAGAAGAAATCATGCGCCCAAAAAGTTGTAAGTGCTGCATGCAACATGCAAAGAAGAGGAACATCATGCATGCAGGGACTCATGCATGTGAAGCTGGATCTGCAATAAACTCATCGTAGCTAGTGAAGACTTGTTGTAATGTATCCATCTCTGGCCCATCAATCCAGCTATCTTCAAACTTGATCTAATCCAATTCTACTGCAGCAAATTCCCTCATACTTTTTATTTTTATTAACTCTCTCCTAGCAACTTTTATCTCTTCTTTGACCTCTACTAGTCGATCTATTATCAACACTTCTCCATCATCCTTTTCCTGCATGAGTCCTTTGAGTATTTCATCCCATTTCTCTTTGATTTGACTCAAAGGCATGCCATCTTTTTTATACACACTTACATCCACAATTATAGCAATGACTGCTTCTACTTCTTCCAATTGCTCAGTCAAATTATTAATAGCTTCTTGAATTTCATCCTTGTGTTTGCACAAAAAGTCAGTCCTAAACTGGAGTATGCGAGAAGTTTTCTCCACAAAATCTTTGTTGTCTTCCTCAAGTATGGATTGTTCCAGAAGAGTTGTTAGAGGCAATGCACTCACTCTTTCCAACTTTTGACTGTATTCTTTGTATTCCTCTTCTTGCTTTTCTGATGCCTCAATGTATTGATGCATCTCTTTTATCAACCCTTGTGTATCCTTGTAAGCCTCAAAACCTTTAACTAAAACCTCACCCACCTCTTAGTTCAATTTGTCTACCCATTGGTCTACCATCTCCGCCTTACCTCTAACCTGCACCAAATCATCTACCTCCTTTTTGTTTAACAAAATAGGAGTCTCAATAGTTGCTACCTGTTGTGACCTTGGAGAGGAGACACTCTTCAAGAATGAATGCAATTGATCTAATTGAGCTTTAAGCTCATCCTTCTTTTGCTTATCCCTGATCATTCTTGATTTGGTCATTGAAGCCACTACATCAATCAAGTTCATTTGTTGATTCCTAGTGGGTCTTCCCAAATTGACTGTAATCAACTGATAACTTGTTAACTCCATGTCCCCTACCTCCTTTTCTGTCATCGGCATGGCACATTCAACAACAATCTCTCTTTTGTCTATGAGTCGGGTAGAATGTAGAATTTTAGCCTTCTCTTTAGGCCTTTCTTGCTTAATTCCCTTCATCATATCCTCCCAATTGAGAGGTTCTAGAGGTGTTCTTGCCCTCTTTTGCAGGTCCAATTTTAACCAAGTAGCAGCACTTGGATTAGTAGTCATCATAGAAGAGGGAGCAACAACTGTAGAAAGTGCCTGAACATCTACATGAGGTCTAGAGTCAACCTTTGATTTCTCTTCTTGCTCTTGCAGTATATGCCTCTGCACCAACTTCTCAGCCTATTCCCTATCTCTTTGTTCCTTCCTTTTCCTTTCTTCCTCTTCTTTCCTTTGACTCTCTTCTTCCTTTTCTTTCTCTAGAGCTTCTTTTTCCAAAGCCTCTAATCTTTCTTTCTCTAATCTCTCTGCCTCTAAGGCCTTAAGTTTATCTACCTTTGCCTTTTCTTCTTCTGCTTGCTGCTTCTTAATCAGCTCCTCAACATCCCTTTTCCTTTTGAAGCTTTCTGATTCTTCTTTCTGGCGAGCTTCCTCTGCAAGTTTTAGTTTAGCAACCAAGATTTCTCTTTTTCTTTGGTTCCTTGCTTTTTCTTTCTCGAGGTCATGAATCTTCTATATCAGCTCCAACTTGTCGTTCTCTTCCTTGACCTTAAGCTCATGTCCTTATTGCCTTCTTTGCTTCTCCACTTCATCAATTGCTACCTTAGTTTCTACTTCCTTTTGTTTCTCCACTGCAACCCTTGCATCCGAATCTCTTTTTGCATCTTCAAAGAGCTTCCACTAATCTTCTTGTGTTAACATCTGCTCAATATCCTCCTTTAGAGGCATGTTCTCTTGCAAATCCTTTTCTGACAGAGTCTCATCTAAATCTGTCTCAACTTCCAAAACTTCCTTCTCCATTTCTTTTCCCTTAGCAGCTTCAACCATACTATGAAGAGATCCTTCTTGTATTTCCTTACTCTTCTTCCTTGTAATTGGGACTTGTGTAGATGATTCACCTAAGGTGGATGTCGAAAAAGTAGATCCTACTGGAACATCTCCTTCTTGTGTCTCTTCTTCATCATCTACTGCCTCAAGTTCTATTTCTTCAATGTTCGGAGGAAGGAATTCTAATGGCTCCTTGGGAGGTGTCTTTCTCTTGTATCCCTTACCCTTTTTAAGGATAGGTCCTTGACGAGCTTGAGTTCTCAACATTAACCACTGCACACTATTATCCAAGACTATCCTTCCAATTTTCTTGATGTCAATTATGTATTCAGCATCCCAGTCAATTGGATCCAGATTCTTGGTGCCAATATTCAAAGCTTCATAAGATGGATCTAATACAAATCCATCATCCACCAACATGTCAGTAATGTTTTCTTTAATACCTAGTTCTACCATAAGTGTAACCGACAATATTTCATAGTTATTCTTTCTCAAATCATATTCATCCTGACTGTCACTCCAAAAGTCTTCTAACAAGTTGAAATGTCTAGTGAATATTGAAGGCAATAAGGCATACATCTTTTTCTTGGGATCAAAACACTTACGAGATGTGTACAATCCTAATTTCAACTGTACCAATTCACTACAGACTACCTTTGCTCCCACCAAGTGTTGACAACTATATTCACCCAACTTCATGGGAAATTTATGACATCCAGTTTTATGCTTGATCCCGAGCTGAGCATTAACTCCAATAGCTTGATATACAAATTCCATTAGCACTATCTTGTTACTACAACACCTTGGAAGCAAATGTGGACAGCCTTCAAAACCAGCCAACCTGAAGTATGTAAATTTAGGGTATTGGATGTACCAACATCCCCATTTAGCAATGAATGCCATAGCTTCTTGACTCAACCGGTATCCAGCATCTCCATTCAATTGGTTGATAATCACATCTAAAAATGCATCATTGACTCTTCTGAAATGAGTCTCAACAACTTGAAGAGACAATTGATCATAGTGATCCCATACCTTTCTATGCCCATTCAAGGCTCCCATTATTCCTACTCTATTCAAACTTGGGAAAATCCCCAATTTGGCTGCTGTATATACAATGTAAGAAGTCATGAAGAAACACTTAGTGCTTCTGATGTTAGTTAGCTGATCATGGATACAATTTGACACAATCATTGACCAATCAAACTGATGGTCACCATGTAAGATTATTTGGATGAAAGGAAACATCCATTCCTTGAACCGAAGTGTATCTCTCTTCCCAAACACCTTGGACAACATCAATATTAAATCTGATACTTCCTTCTTGAAATCTGCCCTCTGTGGTTGGTCTGCAAGTTTCCTCAGAGACTTCTTTTCCGTCTTCAACCACTTCTTGTTTAGATGAGACTTATTGGAGTCCTTATGCTTTCTATACTTCTCCAAGGCCTCTGCTTCAGTTAGCTGCACCAAGTTCTTGGGATTCGAAACATTAAATATATTTTGAAACATCTGAGGAGTAAGATCAATGATCACATTATTCTGCAAATCCATGCATAGTCTTATAGCAGGATTGTAGGCATTGGCTGTTTTTAAGATCAACTCTGAGCACTGAACTGATAAAGGGAACACAATGATATGTGCCAGGCCAGAATCAACAATCCTTTGTGTCCTTCCTATCAGATTTTCTCGTTCTGCAAAGGTTTCTCCATGTAACTCTTCAAAGTTGTACTGGCCTAAATTGGTATCCATGGTATCTGACTAGTATGATTCCACCTTGCTCACCTTCACAACCAGACCCCTATGATTATACCTCAAGGTATAAGGCAGTTGTTCTGGTTTTAACTTCTTTGGTTTTGGTGCAAGCGTTGATGTTCCTGTAGGCTAGTTCCTTCGAGCAGCTGCCCTTGATGTTCCTGACATCTTTCAACTTTCCTGCAAGAAAAATCTCTAATTAAATCTTTAGACATCATCATAAAACATTCTCTAAAAACATACCTTTCATATATGCATCAGAGTCGAAACCAGGGAAAAAATAAACCTAACATAGTCTCTTTTACAATACAGCTAGACTTGGAGCCAAAATTGATATAGATACTTCACTAATAATAAATAGGCACTTGGAGTCAGAATCGGGAAGGGGATCAGAACCGGGATCAGAATGAAAAAGGGATTTGATTTTCTTCATATTTTCATATTCTTATATCCGATTTCCACTTCGCCTCCACTTCCGTCCAGGTTATCATCATTTTCCAAAGAAGTCTTCTGTTGTATGCGAAGCTGGCAACAGGACGGAAACAAAATCGATAACTTCTGTAAAATAGAATTCTTAAGTTCATAATTGATTTTGATCCCACCTCCACCTAGGTTAACCATGTCATCATCATTATGATTTCGGTGATTTAACATATAACTTCATGATTAAAACCAAGGTTGCTTTAAATGGAAAAGGGCTTTAAAACACTACCCCATATGACCATGGTGAATGACTATATTTAAGGTATCATATTTAAATCATTTAACTATGATCACTGAAAGATACGAAACCCTAATCTAACAAACCCGATAAAACTAGGGCACGGATTTAAACCTTTCCATTTTACCAGATCGAAACACCCAACAAAACCCTAAGTAAATGATAAATCTAATCTACCTCACTGTAGATCCCTAACCTTAACAAACACCATTAAAACCCTAATTTAATCTAATCTACAGCAAATCAGAAACAACACGACACAATCATGATTAAGACATGAAAGCAACCATGCTCTAAAATAGAAAGAATCAAAAAGACAGTACAAGAAATCAAAGACTAGAGTAAAACAAACAAGATAAAACAAGAACCTACTCGTACAATCATGCCAAGAAGCATAGATGCACTTGAAACCAAATAATTGAAAGCACAGTCAAATATAAAACAAAATGCAACAAACACGACATAAATAAACACAGAAGAACCCGAGCTAACCTTCTGAACTGATTCTCACGCAATAACCTTCCTCTCTTTTGATCAATTTGCTCAAACGAACTCCACTGTTGTTGTTTTGTGCTCTTAGATTTCTTAATAATGGTAATAATGATTCGTTTAACCCTTAATGAAGGTAAAAATGCTGATTTTACCTACATGAGAAGCTACCATTAATGCATTAAAACACAGTTAAGGCAGAGTCAGAACTATGAGAGAACGAACACTTCTCTGTAGTGCCACTTCAATAAAAAATTCAATGATCCAAAAGTGGTGGGGGCGGGATCAAAACGGAAACTAATTCAAAAGTTTAAGAAATTTCCAAACCTCATTCCTATTCCGATTCTGGGTCTGCCAAGTAAACACTAAACAAAACCAAACAGAAAAAGTAAAGCAAAAGACCAATCATAATAAAACTAAACACAAAGACCGAGACTAGAGTATAATAAAAAACAACGAAGGCGGAGTCGGGATCGGAATCGATTATGTTTTTTGCAATTTTTAATAAAGACCAACTTAACCCCATCCCAGATCTGGTTCCGCCGAAGAAAAACAACAGGCCAAAAACAAAGACTGTCGGGATGGGAACAAAAACTGAACAAAATCCAGTTTCAAAAGAACCTTCAGAACCCAATTCAGTTCCGATTCCGCTTTCGACAGAGTAAATAAAAAATAAACAAAGTGTTGGAAGAAAAAATCACTCCAAACTTTATTTAAAAAAAAAAACAAAAGAAAAATAACACAAGGGGGACCCATTTTGACCAAGGAAAAAGATGGGGTGGTTATGTAGGGCATAACAAATGGTGACTCGGCTGGGAAAATGGTTTACCCATTTTAAAGATACCCAAAGAAAATTTTAGTCACCCAAAAACTACTAGCTTATAAACACTTGAATAAAATCAGATATTTTTAGGATAAGTTTGAGCTAGAATCTCATATGTATGTGCCCATGAGTTATCTTTGAATCTGAGTGTGTGATTATATTGTGCATCATTCTTCATAGACACTTTCTCTATTCTTTGAACCACCATACCTAAAATTCAAGCTACATGAGTTGAGTCCTTTAACTATCATGCAGTAAAATCCTAGGTATTGCTTCGCTGCCAGACATGTGTCCATAGCCCAAATGGAGATGCCTCTAGTTCTCAAAAAGCATTGCTCTACTACCAGCCAGGCATCCATAGCCCTGATAGAGATACTTGATTACCCACTTGATATTGAGCTTGCCTTTTCTTTCTTTCTTTTCATTCTCTTTTTTTTTTTACTTGTGGAAATTCTTTTATGCATCTCTCAATACTCAGATTCAGAGAATCTAAAATGTGGGTTGAGAACTACAATGGATTTCGTGATAGTCTTGGAATCAGATTTTTTCACTTGAATCAAAGGTAGAGTCAGTCTAAAATAGATAGGCATTTACTCATGCAGATGTTTTATCTAATTTGGTGATAGATTTTTGATGATAATGCATGAGATATTCACAATGTATCTTCTTATCTTTAAATAACTTCTCAAACCCAAACTAGAATGATCATAGGAGATGAGTTTCAGAATAACATCCTTTTCAATGATGATAGTGAAAATACCTAAACCAATTTCTTTCCTAGTACCAATAGTATACTTCGAATAACAACCCCAAGTCTTGATATGAACAAAATAAAGATCCCCAACTCAACAAAACTAAACAAAAACAAAGACAAAACTAAAAACTAACTACATAAAGACTTAATTACATATGATACAGTATAATACATTCTCCTCCAAAAATATTAGACCTTTTATGCACCAAAATAGTGCTTGAGAAACTGACCATTAACAGGTAATGGAACAGGCTCTCCTGTTAAGGTACTCAAACGAAAAGCGTTCTCACCTAATATTTCAGCTACTTGATAAGGACCTAACCAAAGTCTATCAAACTTTTGGTGATCTCCCTTCTTTTCCCTAGCCTTATCCCATAATAACACAAGATCTAATATTCTAAAAGCTTTTATCTTGGCTCTCTTGTCAAACCAACGTTTAACAATAGCCTGATGTTTAGAGAATTGTTGCAAAGAAGCATCTCTTTGTTCTTCCATATTTAACAAATTAAGTAGTCTAACCTCAATCCTATCATCCTTGGAATAAAATTCCTGCATGAACTTCAAGACAGGTATTTGTAAATGAATGGGAAAGATTGGATCTTGGCCATAGACCAACTTAAAGGGTGAATTTCCTAGGGCTGCTTTGATTCTGGTTCGATCTACCCATAAGGAAAATCTCAACTGGGTGTGTCAGTCCCTAGGGTTACTTTCTAACAACTTTCTTATAACTTCCAATAAGTTCTTATTTGTGGACTCAGCCACTCCATTCCCCTGAGGATAATAATTGGAAGAATATTTTAACACAATCTTATGCTCATATGCCCATGTAATGAACTCAGTAGAAGAAAAAGCAAGGCCGTTATCACATACCAGAGCAAATGGAACACCAAACCTAGTTGTGATGTTCTCAATTAGAAACTTGATGACCACCTCCATGGTGCTATTCTTGCAAGGTTGTGCCTCCATCCAACATGTGTAGTAATCAGTTGCAATCAAGATAAATTTATGTCCTGTAGAAGAATTTGGATTAATCACACCTACAAAATCAAGTGCCCATTGAGAAAATGGCCTTACCTCATATATTGGTTGTAGGGGCATTGCAGGATTTCTTTCTCTAGGTGCAGAAGTTTGACACACATGACAAGTCCTGCAGTGTTGATGTGCATCTCTAAACACATAAGGCCAATAATAGCCCGACCTTAAAATATGATGTGCCAAAGCCTCAACTGATCCATGCCCTATTTCATGCCTGCCATGAAATTCATTTATGGCATGTTTAGCCTCTTGCTGATCTAGGTAGCGTAGATAGATTCCTTGGAAATTATTCCTATAGATTGATCCCCCTTTAAGCATATAATGGGCACTCTTCATCCTCAATGCTCTCCTTTGAGTATCATTCATTCCTTCTGGACACTTTTTATTGAGAAGAAAGAAGACTAAATTTGTATTCCAGGGATCTTTTATGAATGATTGAACAATGTACTGTTGACAAGTTATACTTATGTCTACTTTAGCCATTTCCTTTGACAAACCTTGACCTTTTAAAAGCTTCATTGGGTGAATTTCTAGGTCACACTCTTGTAACATTTCCATCCATTTCCCTCTTCTTTCTCCTAATTCACTTTGCATTGGGAGGGACTTTACAATTGGATTTGGGACTATGGCCATACCTTGACTTTTGATTATGTAATGCCTAAAATTCTTTACTGCTCTAACCAATGCAAAGGCTTGTTTTTCCAATGATGAATATCTTACTTCTGCATTTTTAAATGGAGATCTCATAAAAGAAATTAGTCTCTCCTCATTCTCTTCCCTTCTCTGTGTTAATACTGCTGCACATGAATGCTCAGAAGCAAAAGAATAAAGGTAGAAGGGTTTTAGATAATTCGGGCTTGTCAAAATAGGTGCCTTAGATATAGCTTGCTTAATCTACATGAAATTAGACTTGGCCTCTTCACTCCATTCAATCTTTGCATCCTTCTTCATCATTTCATTGGGTGGTTTGACAATCTCTGCAAACCCTGTTGTAAACTTCCTAACAAAATTGATCCTTCCAAAGAAAGATCTCATTTCCTTCTTACTTTCTAGCCTTGTTAATTTCAAAATGGCCTCCACTCAATCAGGATCTATGGAAATCCCCTCCTCTGATATATTGTGACCTTTCCTTCGAAAACTCCAAATACACATTTCTTTGGGTTAAGGGAGACAGCATAACTAATACATTTCTTTAACACTTTTTCCAAATCACCAGCATGATTTTCTATATTCTTAGAGAAGATAGTCAAATCATCAACATAGATGATTATATATTTCCCTATCATATCTTTAAAAGCTACATCCATTGCCCTTCAAAAAGTAGCACCAGCATTGATTAGACCAAATGGCATCCTTCTATAGGAAAATGTGCCCCATTTTGTAGTGAAAGTTGTCTTCATCCTATTTTCATGAATTACAAGAACCTGATTGTATCTTGAATACCCATCCAAGAAATACATCACCTGAGATCCATTGACCTTTTGCAATACTTCATCAAGGGACGGTAATGGATAGTTGTCCTTCTCAGAGGCCTTGTTTAAATTTTTGAAATCCACACACAACCTAATCTCACCATTCTTCTTCCTCACAGAAACTAGATTAGCCACCCAAGTAGAGTGTCTAACTAGAAAGATTATTCTTGTAGCCAAAAGTTTATGCACCTCTTTCTGAATCAGAGGTTCAATTAATGCATTGATCGGGCATTGCTTTTGGTGAAACGGCTTGGCTTCTGGCTTGAGAGGAATTATATGTGTGTTGAAAATTGTATCAAAATTTTTCAAGTCATCATAGCTCCAAACAATTGCTTCAATATTATGTTTCAAGACTCTGATTATCTCGTCCTTAATCTCCTGATAAGCTCATGGATCTGAATCAAATATCCTTTCCAATGCTATCATCCCTTTTGGGATGTTATTGCTCTTTAAATCTAATATCCCTTCTAGATTGTCACTTTCTGGATTCCAATCTCCTTGATCTCTATCAGAGTCATCAATTATCTATCTTTGAAATACATCAGAACTCTCCAAAAAGGCTAAAATGTGTTGATCATCATTAAACACCTAAAAGTGTCTAACATTGTCAGGAATGGCAGGGATTGAAATCAATTCCACAAAAAACCTCTTCAGATTTGAATCTTGCATAGGCTCTAATGTACTTGCTGCAACAACAAGAGCATCTTCTATTTGATTTTCTTCCCTTGGAATGAGAATAATCCCAAAGGCATCAAAATCTTCTATTAAATTCCAAACCCTATTTCTATATGCAGCCAATCTTTTGTTATGGCACGTGTATTGGCTACGTACCTATTTCACAGTTACCTTAGAATCTCCCATCACTGCAAGAGCAGTTACCTTCTTCTTATGAGAAAACATGAGCCCTCTTGCAAGTGCTTCATATTCTGCTACATTATTAGTACAACCAAACTACAATCTATAAGAAGCAAAGTAATTTTTTCCTTTCGGATTGGTCATTTCAATCCCTACTCCACTTCCTGCTTTGGATTTAGAACCATCAAATTTGAGAGTCCATAACTGGTCCTTGGCTGGGAGTTCTTTCTTTTTAGAAGCAACAGGGAATTTGTCACTTGTGACATGTGGTGGCTCGTACTTTTGCTGATCTTCTGCAATTACCTTGAGGCTAGGCTCAATTAAAGATTCTCCTATGTTCCCAATTTGTTCAACAACTATCTCCTGAATGCTTTCTTGAGTTAATTTACCATCAAATTAATCTTTCATTAACACCTTGGGCATTGGTAAAGCATCAGGAGCAGGGGTATTGAACTAAAACTAAGATACTTCCACTTCTTCTTGATCTTGAGAGCTTAAAACCTGAGTTTTCTCTTCTGGTAAGGAATTTTCCTCTTGAGAAAGGCTAGCCCATGTAAGAATGGTTGCATCCTTAACTTGGAAAGAGAACTCATTGATGGGAGTCTCAAATCCCTCTTGAATTTTTTGTTTGGGCTGATCTACATGACTTAGAATATTTATGCAGGACTGACATGTTAACTCCGAATGGTTATGATAGTGAATCCTACACCAATTAGGAAGCAACAAACTACTCAAATCAGTTTCTGCTCCTAAAACCAACCTATCTTGTTGCAATTTCCTTATTGGAACCTATTGGTTAATGTGAATCATCGAGTCACTATGATCTAAGGATAATGTATCATCAGGACTAACTACAAAAAAAGTAAGGACTTCCTCTTATTTGTAAACACCTATCTTAGTCTCAAAGAATGCTACTTCATTTGGAGTATCATACTCTATAATCATGTGTTTGAGTCTAGGTTCAATTTCAATTCTTATCTGGGTGGCCACTCCTTTCCAAGGTAACCACATGTACGAGAAATCGAAAGATAGATATCCCCCTATGATTTTCATTAGCTCTCGACTCAAGAGCATGCCATATCTTTCTAGGATATCAACTATTTGGATATCTATATAGGTCTGGATCCTTGGGTTTGATCCAACGTGGACATGCATATTCTTCAACTCACCTACGACATTAACTTCGGTTTTATCCAATTGAATCACCTTTTTATTAGTTGGAATAGGACTTAATCCTAACTTCTTACAAATCGGAAAAGGCATAACATTCCCTGATGCTCCAGAATCTAATAAACAATTGTGTAAATTCTTTCCAAATATTATCAAACTTAACAAGAAAGGTGGGGTACTGGTCTTACCTTTATACATAGCTACATTTGTCTCCTTTGTGGAAGTCACTTTACCTTTCCCTTTTAGGTGATTTTCTTCTTCCAAAGCTTTTAATACCACCTCTCGTTGAGCTGGGCACCACTTCATGATGTCAAAGAAAGACATTGACGTCTTCTGCCTCTGTAATCCTACAACAAAGTCAAATTCTGAATCATTCCTAACTTGGTACTTAGGAAAAGAAGACTGATTACTTTTGTTCTGAGAATCAGAAGGTCCCTTTGGTGGAGGTGGATTATTATCTGCATTCTGATTTGGTGGAACCATGTTATTCGAGGATGCAGATGTTGTGAATGGCCCCTTGTTCTGATTTCTTAGAAAGTGGCCACCCTTAGATTGGAAGGCTGGAGCATCATAAACATCTTCCTCTGGCTCATTATCTCCTTACATAGGGAATTGATAGTTTTCATCAATGGTTTCATAAGTCATGGCAGTGTTGACTGACCCATTATCTTGATTGGAATTTCCTGCTGGAGGATGGGCATCAGCCTGTGGAATTTTCACCATCTTCTCCATTTCTGGGCAATTAACATTAGAATGGGTTGTTGTATCATGCAACCTACACCAATTTGTCATAGAATTCAAATCAACAACATTAGCATTATGTGGTCTTTCTTCACCTCCTTGATAATTATGAGGAACTCCCCCATTGTTAGTTCTAGTACTCCACTACCTATTATTTTTGTTGTTGTTGAACCTTTTATTATATCCTCTATTATGATTTTGATAATTCTGGTTTGAGGAGTTCTAATTTTGAAAATTCCTATTGGTGTTCTAATTTTGGTTCTGATTAGAGTAATTGCCCTAATAGTTATAACCTCCCTGATTGTTGTAATTCTGGTTTTGATTATTGGGAGGGTTTTTTCTGAGCTGTGCCATGTCATTTGACATCTGAGAGAGAGTCTTTTTGAGAGTCTCTAACTCACTTGTGAGTTGAATAGTTTGTTCATTCTGCACATTTTGGACTATGGCTGGGGAATGGACATGGGTTGATCCTCCCCCTTGTTGTGGTTGATTTTGAGATTGCTGCTATTGTGGTTGATGTGAGGAATCTTATACACCATTGCTAAAGACGAGCACCGTGGGTGGAGCCTGTAACTTAGATATTGGTCCATATTGGGAATAAGACATCCCTGGGACAATGTTGTATAACAGTGGATTAGGCATCTGATAATTCATTGGAGGAAGAACTGCTCCTAACCCTCCAAATTACAAACTTATATGTTGTTGCAATTTGATATCCAAATGATAAATCTTAGACAGTGAGTCAATTTCATCAGGTTGATAAGTTCTTTGCAAGAACAGGCCAATCAAAGGGTCAACAACTCTCAAATATGTCTGTATAGCCATACCCTTTGGTACTAAGTAAGGCTCTTGTAGCCTACGATACATCCTTTGGAACCTAGTGTTAAACAAGGGAAATGGTTCATGATCTTCCTTTCTTATGGTGGCAAAATGGTGATATAATATTGCAAGATCAACATAAACCTTGAATTGATTAATGAAAGCATTTTCCAAATTTGTCCAACCTAGGATAGATCCCTGAGGCAGATTTAGATACCAATTATATGTCATATCTCCCAAACAATAAGGAAACAGTCTACATACCACATCTTGATGAGTAACTTGAGCTCGAGTGCAAGCATCTTTGAATGCTTGTATATGTTCTTCAACACTTCTTGACTCTCCATGCATGTATCTCGAACATAACCTCTCTGGGTTCTTGGGTAAATCATGGAACCCCCCAGGAATAGTCCCTAATAGGGAGGGATTATTCACAAAGTAAGCCATTGGTGGGATTGGTTGGACCGGTGGTGATATAGGCCGAATTGGTGGTGACACAGGCCTATTTGGAGGTTATGATGTAGGTGGAATTGGTGGTGGTGTACTTGGATTTGGAGGAAATCCTGGTGGAGTAAGTGGTGGTGGAAGTGTAGGTATCAAAACCCTACGAGCATGAGGTCTTGGTCTAACTGGATTTTACAATTCTTGTAAAGGTTTAGGGTCAGTAGAGCATCTCAAAATCTTTCCATATTTTTCTAGTGAGAAGGATCCTATGCGATCCAGCTTGTCTTT
>CM021107.1:242041827-242053650 GCA_007115665.2 Sequoiadendron giganteum
AAACACCCTGTACAACATCAATATTAAATCTGATACTTCCTTCTTGAAATCTACCCTCTTTGGCTGGTCTGCAAGTTTGCTCAGAGATTTATTTTCTGACTTCAACCACTTCTTGTTCAGATGAGACTTATTGGAGTCCTTATGCTTTCTATACTTCTCCAAGGCCTCTGCTTCAGTTAGCTGCACCAAGTTCTTGGGATCCAGAAGATTAAATATATTTTGAAACATCTAAGGAGTAAGATCAATGATCACATTATTCTGCGAATCCATGCATAGTCTTGTAGCAGGATTGTAGGCACTGGCTACTGTTAAGATCAACTCCAGGCACTGAACTGATAAAGTGAACACAATGATATGTGCCAGGCCAGAATCAACAATCCTTTGTGTCCTTCCTATCATAGTTTCTTGTTCTGCAAAGGTTTCTCCATGTAACTCTTCAAAGTTGTACTGGCCTAAATTGGTATCCGTGATATCTGACCAGTCTGATTCCACCTTGATCACCTTCACAATCGAACCCCTATAATTATACCTTAAGGTATAAGGCAGTTGTTTTGGTTTTAACTTCTTTGGTTTTGGTGCAGGCTTTGATGTTCCTGTAGGCTAGTTCCTTTGAGGAGCTTCCCCTGATGTTCCTAACATCTTTCAACTTTCCTGCAAGCAAAAACTCTAATTAAATCTTTAGACATCATCATAAAACATGCTCTAAAAACATACCTTTCATATATGCATCGGAGTCGGAAGCAAGCAAAAACACAACCTAACACAGTCTCTTTTACAATACAGCAGGACTAAGAGCCAAAACTGATATAAATACTTCACTAATAATAAATGGGCTTAGAGTCAGAATCGGGAAGGGGATCAGAATGAAAAAGGGATTTTATTTTCTTCAGATTTTCATATTCTTATATCCGATTTCCACTTCACCTCCACTTCCATCTAGGTTATCATTATTTTCCAAAGAAGTCTTCTATTGTATGCAGAGTCGAAAATGTGATGGAAATGGAATCAATAACTTCTGTAAAACATAATTCTTAAGTTCATAATCGATTCTAATCCTGCCTCCGCCTAGGTTAACCATGTCATCATCAAAATTATTTCATTGATTTAACATATAACTTCATGATTAAAACCAGGGTCGCTTTAAATGGAAAAGGGCTTTAAAACACTACCCCATATGACCATGGGGAATGATTATATTTAAGGTATCATATTTAAATCATTTAACTATGATCACTGAAAGATATGAAACCCTAATCTAACAAACCTGATAAAACTAGGGCATGGATTTAAACCTTTCCATTTTACTAGATCGAAACAGCCGACAAAACCCTAAGTAAATGATAAATCTAATCTACTTCACTGTAGATCCCTAACCTTAACAAACACCATTAAAACCCTAATTTAATCTAATCTACAACAAATCAGAAACAACACAACACAATCACAATTAAGATGTGAAAGTGACCATGCTTAAAAATAGAAAGAATCAAAATGACAGTACAAGAAATCAAAGACTAAAGTAAAAGAAACAAGATAAAACAAGAACCTACTCGTACAACCATTCCAAGAAGCACAGATGCACTTGAAACCAAATAATTGAAAGCACGGTCAAATATAAAACAAAACACAACAAACACGACATAAATAAATGAAGAATAACAAAAGAAATCCTACCTCAAATGCAAAAAAAACCCGAGCTAACCTTCTGAACTAATTCTCACGCAATAACCTTCCTCTCTTTCGATCAATTTGCTCAAACAAACTCCATTGCTTCTGTTTCGTGCTCTTAGATTTCTTAATAATGGTAATAATGATTCGTTAACCCTTAATGAAGGTAAAAACACTGATTTTACCTACACGACCAGCTACCATTAATGCATTAAAGCGCACTTAAGGTGAAGTCAGAACTGTGAGAGAATGAACAATTCTCTGTAGTGCCACTTCAGTCAAAAATTCAACGATCCAAAAGTGGCGGGGGCAGGATCAAAATGGAAAATAATTCAAAAGTTTAAGAAATTTCCAAACCTCATTCCTATTTCGATTCCGGGTCCGCCAACTAAACCCTAAACAAAACCAAACAAAAAAAGTAAAGCAAAAGACCAATCATAATAAAACTAAACACAAAGACTAAGACTAAAGCATAAATAAAACCAGTAGAGGCGAAGTCGGAATCATAATCGATTATGTTTTGTGCAATTTTTAATAAAGACCAAGTTAACCCCATCCCGGATCCAGTTTCGCGGAAGAAAAACAACAGCCCAAAAACAAAGACCATCAGGATGGGAACAATAACCAAAGAAAAACTAGTTTCAAAAGAACCTTTAGAACCTGATTTAGTTCTGGTTCCACTTCTGACAAACTAGATCAAAAATAAACAAAGTGTTTGAAGCAAAAATGACTCCAAACTTTATTTAAAAAAAACAACAAAATATAAAGAACACAAGGGGGACCCATTTTGACCAAGGCAAAAGATGGGGTGGTTATGCAGGGCATAACAATAAGCCCCTCATCCTTTACATATTAGCTACTGCTTCTACACTAGGGGCATTGCTTGCACAAAATGATCCTGATGAGAGAGAACGGTAAATCTATTACATTAGTCACACACTGGTTGGGTATGAACTCAACTATAGTCCTATTGAACGTGCTTATCTCGTCATGGTTTTTGTTGCTCATAAACTAATACATTACATGCTAAATCATTAGACAAGACTAGTGGATAAGATAGACCCTCTGAAATACCTACTCAGCAAGGAAACATTGATAGGATGATTGGCTAAGTGGGTCACGATTCTTATTGAGTATGACATACAATATATGGAATGAAAAGTAATAAAAGGGTATGTTATCATTGACCAACTTGTTGATGCACCCACAAAATTTGGTTACCCTTTGGTTTTTTATTTCCCAGATGAATCAATATTTGCACTAGACACTAGCACAACATGGAAATTATACTTTGATGGCTCATACACTAGTCACGAATTAGGTGTGGGAATAATAGTTGTTACCCCTCAAGGTGATACTATTCCTAAATCCTTTAGAATAGCCTTCCCATGTACAAATAACATTGCAGAATATGATTCCTTACTCACAAGATTGCACATGGCTATAAAATGGAAAATTACAAGTCTACAAGTATTTGGTGATTCATAATTGGTCATCTGATAGGTAAATGATTACTATGACACTAAAGATGAGATATTGACCCCATACAAAAGAATGGTTGATAGTTTTAAAATTTCTTTTGTAGATATCATTTGTTTTCAAATCCGATAGATTTAGAACAAAGTAGTTGATGCCATGTCTACCATTGGATATCTCTTGGACATTACCAATACTATGTCACAGTATGAGTTCTTAGTTGAATAGTTTTTGGTCCCTACCTTTGATCTCCCAGATTCAGAGATGGTATGGAAAAATGTTGGTCCCAATTCCCCATGGTATTAGACTATTTATGAATACCTGCATTCCTAGACATTACCCCTTGACCTATCCAATAATTAATAACAATATTTCCTTTGCACAGCTACTCGCTATGCCATCATCAATGACACCCTATATAGACATGGCCTACAAAATACCCTACTTAGATGTCTTGACACTAACAATTCACAAACTACCTTATGCAAGGTACATGAAGGTATATGCAGAGCCCATTCTAGTGGTCCAAATCTAGTGAAAAAGATCATGCGACTGGGATATTATTGGACTCCAATGGAGCAATATTCCTATCACTTTATGAAGAAATGTCGATAGTGTCAGATACACAATGACCTCATCCATACACTTGCATAGGATTTGCAGCCGATCATTTTCCCATTGCCCTTCACCCAATGTGGACTTGACCTCATAGGAAAAATCCATCCCACCTCATCTAATGGCCACAAATTTATCATCACTATGACTAAATATTTCATGAAATTGATTGAATCTACTCCCTTGAAATACATAGCCAATAAAAAAATCTCCAAGTTCATCCTCAATTATATCATATACCATTATGGTGTCCCAAAATCCATCATCACTAAAAATGGTCATCCCTTCAAAAATTAGGATGTTCGTGAGCTATGTGATAAGTTCCATATCCAACATAATTTTTCCATGCCATATTACCCTCAAGGTAGCATCCAAGTTGAGGAATTCAATAAGACCATAATTAAAATTCTTAAAAAGACTGTAAATGATGCTAGTCATGACTGGCACATTCAACTTAATCCCACCCTATGGGCGTATTGCACAAGCATCTACACAACCATTGGTACCAATCCATTTTCTATAGTCTTCGATACTGAGTCTATCCTTCCTATAGAGGTCAAAGTTCCCTCCCTACGGGTCTCCTTGAAAGGGCTCATTGATGATGAGGAGTACCATATATCGTGACTACATGAATTAGAGTTTCTTGATGAATGTAAATAAAAGGACTTGACACATCTACAAGAATCTCAAAATTTTCTTTTCCATAGTTAAGACAAAAGGGTTTTGATCAAATTTTTTGAAATTGGTGACTTAGTGTTGATGCAAAATCTGAAAAATCAAGCAGAACGTGAGAAACCTGAAAATTTTGAGCCTAACCGGTTGGGTCCATATGTCATAACAACATCCTTTTGTTTTGGTGCTTATCTATTGTCCACACTTGAAGGGGATCCTTTTTATGAGTCCATCAATAGCTTGCACCTACACAAGTTTTATACCTAGCTTCAAAGAGGTATGAAAGAAGTCTTCAAAAAATACAAAAAATGAGAAAAGGTCTTGAAAAAATTACAAAAAAATGAGAAAAGGTCTTGAAAAAATATAAAAAAATGAGAAAAGGTCTTGAAAAAATACAAAAAAGAAGAGAAAGGTCCTAAAAAATACAAAAAACAAGATAAAATGTCTTAAAAAATATACAAAAATAATCAAAAAATCAAAACAACTGTTACCTTGATGAAAACCTAGAAAACAAGAATCTTGGTAACAAAAAGAAAATAGTAAAGAGAAAAATTCCATCCAATAAGGAAAACCACATTAGTGGAGCTTTGGATGAGTACCATGGTGAAAACTTGGCAAATAGATGCCATGTATAACCACTCTTTGCTTTGTCATCTACTATCACTCTATTTGGTCTTCCACCTTGAACTGTACTAATGCCTTTACCTTTCATCATCTCCCATTTAATTTCCCATTTGATATCTCACATCAAGCCTTGCCATCTTTATCATGAATTCTAGTTAGTTGAGGTCTTGCGTCCTTTCTCCTGCATCTTCCATCCATAATAAACTCATGTCCCATCCCATCCCTATTGGTTAGCCTTATACCTAACTGGGGGAAATTTCCTAATGTAACATTAGAATAAATCTTGTGAATAGATCTGCAACTAGAACAAACAATTGTTAATCCTAATCTAGATCAAAACTAATCTAAAAATCTAACAATAAAGAACGAATATGAAAACATGATAAAAACTAATCAAACTGAATTGATCTCACCGAATATGCATTCATCCCTTCGAATTATCTCCATTGCTCTTCTCCATTTTGCCTTTTTAGTATTCTTGCCCTCAGATTTCTATGTTTGAATGCAAGTATAGCTGTGTTGAATGTCTAAGCAAAATATCGAAGAATAGTCTCTTCTCAAAAATGACTGATTTTGGGAGGAGAAATAATGATTATGACAGGCCATTTTATAGATTTTGTGTTTTCAAACGATCGGATCATATTGAAAGAGAGATCGACGGATGAGATTGATGAATGCCATGCAATGTGAGTTCTTTTAGATAGAACATGAGTTAGAACGTGAGTCAGGAAAGACTAAAAATAGAACAAGATCTTAATCTTTAGTTAAGAATATTCAAAAATAGAAGAAATAGACTTTGAATGTCAAAGATAAAGTTAGAACTCGAAGATGAGGAATTTGAATGCATAATTAAATTAATTAATTAAATAAATGATATTTAATTAATAAATGCATACATGCATATGAGTTAGAACTAGTTAATTGACTAGTTGTGACAGAGAGTCTTCCTGCAGAGATGATCAGCAGTTGAATTCAAAGATAACTAAAGAACTAAAAATAGATCTCGAGTCAGAAGGTAAGTGGATGACTTAGATAACTGAATGATAGAGGAATGTGACATAAATGAATTAAATGTGAATTAAATGTTAATTTAATTCAACATTCAAAAATAGAAGATTTAATTAAATAAAGATAATTTATTTAATTTGACTTTCGAAAAGAGTGGAATTGAATAATTAAACAATAAATATTTAATTATAGTTGAAAAGGGAGTTATATGAATAATTAAATAAAAATATTTAATTATAGTTGACATATGATAAAAAGAGGGTTTGATTAAATAATACATATTTAATTAAGAAGGAAGAATTAATTAGTTAGGGACATAATTAAATAAATATGATTTATTTAATTAATCAAGCTGAATAAAGATTAATGATGAATTAATGAATTAATTAGAAAGGGATATTTAATTAATAGAGGAAATATGTGTTAGAAAGGTTAATTAAATAATTAACATTATTTAATCATGACCATGGACTATAGAACATTATGTCGAATATGTACTCGCACGCCTAGACCAATTTTCGGTATCTACAGTTTGCCCCTCTTTGATAAAATGTTTGTACGACGTTGTGTCAAAGAAAATATGCCCCGATCATGCCCCAACATGAAACAAGGTAAGGTATGCCCCCTCGGGAAAATTGACATTTTTTGAAATGTTTCAAAAAAATCAGGAAAAATTCCCGATAAGTCAAAATGTTAGTCAAAATGCTATGGAGTTGATGGAATTGAAATCAGAGATGTTTCAGACGAATACGGTTCAGTGGAAGTTGAAAGGCTATGTGGCCAATAGAGAAGGGCTAAAGAAATGCAACTTTTAACCCACCTATAAATAGGAATTAGGGCTAAAATGAATTCATTTACACCTGGAAGAGACAGAAAAACTTGAGATTTTGCTCTGACTGATTGAGGAAATGGCGCCTATTCCGTACACCAGACATCGAGGATATCGGGTCCGGACCTTCAGGAGGCCAGCCGACGTAGGACCACCGGTATGTACTCGAAAATGAGATCTTTTAATGTATTTTTGGCACGTTTTTCTAGGCATAAAAAATTAATAAGAAAATGCGGTGCATCGTAAATGACGCATATGCCATCGTATTCACCGCATCTGACTGCGAAACGACACATCTGCAAAAACTGGCCAAGACTAGTTTAGGCTAATTAGGGAATGACTGCATGTGGAGAAAAATGCACTACATGTGTATTTGTGTAACGTGAATGCATTAGGGATAGACACAACTGTATACGTAAACCGCATATGTGTTTATTGAAAAGCATATGTAGCTGGATAGTAGAAAATATAAAATGAACCGCAAGTGCAACATGCACCACATGTGGTTTTTGTGAACCGCATGTGCAGTAGTCAAAAAGGGGTGGTGAGAAAATGTGATGCATATGCATTGTGCACTGCATATGAGGCTCTGTGCAATGCATTTGGAAAAATGCACCGCATCTATTAAAGTGAGCCGCATTTGGCTAGTAAAATTTTCAAAAAAATTTCATGGAAAATTCTTAACATTTTTGGTGTATATGCAGGTTGTGTTAGATCCTATTTATACATAGGAGAGTTGGCCAGATACGTTTTCTTTGAGAGACAGTTTGAGCTCTATAGAGATTCGGCTTCTATGGAAGCTAGACCTACGTCACTATTTGTTAATGCCTTCCATTCGGGCAAACAGGGGGATGCTGACAGCTTTGTACGAGTGATGGAATTCAAAGACATCATCATTCCATTTACCGACTAGGGAGGCTACTGTCACATTGGAGGATGTACAGATGATTGCCCCATTAGTGAGCAGGCTTGCATGATGAGAAACGTGACGAAGAAGGCCAGATCTCATCAGGTGATGATATTTAGTAGGCCCCGGCATTACGATCGATGGCCAACAGCGAGTGACGCATGGGACAAATGGATCGGATTGTATCCGGCGTACATTGGATTGGGGTGGCCCGCATGAATGGGCCGCGGCTTTGTGGAAGGATGGGAGGGCTGGGTTGGTGTTCAGAGTGAGACGCAGAGGCGGGGTCCAGTCTACCTCCTGGAGCTGCTACTTACGGCGATTGCTGGCGAGATCAGCCATTGGCGCCGTGGGATGACATTGGTCGGCGATGGCTTTGTGGAGGATACGGTCATCCCCAGTGAGAGGAGGAGAACGGCGTGCTCTGGAAGGCTGCGGGAAAATCACATAGACCCATGTGGGTGACACAAGATATTGGCGACACGCCTTGGATACTCCCGACCAGTTCATATGGAGACCTTACATGGATTGTGAGGAGTGGATGGACGAGGACATACATTTTCCATTCTGTAGACAGACACAATATCTCATTGGGAGGACTATTTCGAGTGTGCACATTATTGAGTGACATCTACTGGATAGAGTGTTGAGACAGTTCGAGGAGGTTCAAGATGAGCCTCAGAGTAGAGCAGAGTTTGCTGATCATCAAGAGAGGTTCCATGGTGGGGACCCATGATTCCAGTGACTATAGCAGAGATAGAGATACAGGCTCTTCAGCCAGTACAGTGGGGATGGAGAGGTGGATTAGCAGATCCAGGGACCATGACTGCTTATGAGGCATGGTGGGTAGTGCATCGCCCTATTCCTTATACAGATCTTGATCAACCAGCACCAGTTGAGAGATGAGGCACAGGGCCTAGAGGACGTCAGAGAGGTGGAGGTGCTAGAGTTGGTAGAGTTGGTGGAGATGACGACAGAGGTGGAGGTAGAGGCGGGAGATGAGGATGGAGAGGATGGAGAGAGGGTCAGGCAGGTGGAGATGCACCTATGTAGGAGGGAGTTGTAGTCGATGTACTGATGATAGATATCGGAGGGAGAGTGGATGTACCGGCTGGGGGTGAGCATGCTGTAGCGGAGGTAGTGGTTGAGGAGTGTGTAGAGGTAGATGTGGGATTAGAGGATGTCACAGAGGATTCTAATGTAAACATGGCCTTAGATCCTTTGGGTGTGTTAGTAGGATATGGAGAGGATGATGTAGAGGATGATGTTGAGGAGGATGTTGAGGAGGAGGCACTGATGGAGGAGTAGGAGAGAGAGCTCAGAGATCGGATAGTGGAGGGGAGACAGGATGAGGATGCTCCTAAAGATAGTGATAGGGAGGCTTTGGAGGAGAGACTCAGACTTATGACTATAGAGTTTGAGGTGATGAGACTAGAGAGAAACAGTGCCTACTTAGAGAGGGACAGTGCCTATGCAGAGAGGGACAATGCATATACAGAGAGGGATAGTGTGCATACAGATAGGGACAGTGCTCTCATGGAGAGAGACCAGGCTATAGCTCAGAGACATGAGATAGAGCAGTAGTTCATAGAGGTTAGATGCCTTTGCAGTGGGTCCTCATCTAATGGAATGGTATGAGAGTTAGTTAGATCGGTGGAGAGAGCCACTTATTACAGGGATTTGTATGAGGCCGCAGTGCCAGCAGAGAGATGGGCTCCTACATTTTTAGAGGTGCATAGTCAGAGTAGAGGTCATAGACGGAGTCAGAGGACCTAGAGCACTGAGGGGGTGATAGGACCATCGAGGACAGGTTCATATGATAGGCCTTCCACCTCATAGAGGCCACCTTCGGGTCTTTTCCCACAACCATCACCATGTGACAGCAGGGGTAGTGGGACCTGATGACAGGGCTTCAAATACTTGTAGACATTTGTATTTTTGATCAGAGAGCCTATGAGCTCATGTTTTATTTATGGTGACATTCAGACATTGTACTGTGACACTATTTTTATATGTTTATGAGTTATGCATTGAATGATGATGTTGTGGATGCCTTATTTTACTTATGATAATGAATGCAATGTTCTACATGATGCTTATATGTGATGGTAATATGGACATGCAATGTTTACATGATGTATGTTATGATGATGCAATGCCTATTATGTCATGATGTGAAAATGCAATGCAACTAGATGAAATGTTTATTGAATGGATGTAAATGCAAATGACCTAATGTGTTGTATTTTTTTTTTTATTGTGTCACAGGACTTTATCTTAATGTCAAAGAAGAGAAATGTTAGGATGAAAATGACTTCAGAATGTTAGTAAGAAATAATTAATGTTGTGATGTGAAATGTAATGGTTGATCGATTGAGAAAAAGATATAGCCTTCGATATATTGCCAAATACACTATACTTTCTTTGTTATCATCATTGGGTGGGACATGACATAGATGGATAGTACACACTATGATATGAGATAGACCATAGTGTACAAAGTTATCCACCTGTGAAAAATAGACAGTCGTAGACAAGGAGTGTCTTAACTCAGACTAAGGACAAGATGCCCCAGTCGTTTGGTCAAGACAAACCACAGACAACAGACAAATAAAAGACGGGTCATGAGACGTCATTGCTCCTCTAAATCCTTGATAGGACATCCTTGAGGAAACTAGTAACATGACTCAAAAACTAATGTTAAAAAGACAGTTGATAGACAACAACCAAAGAAAAAGAGTCCTGAGACATTGTTGCTTCTCTAAATCCTTCAAGGGACATCCTTGAGAAAGCTAGTAATAGGATCTTGCACAAATCGATAAAAAGATAAGACAAAATAAGATATAAATTCATAAATCCAAATAAATGTATTCGCCAAAACTTGATCTTGTGGGATTGTTTGATGTTGATGTTTGACATAGCGTAATGTGAGAGAATGACACATACCACATAAGACATTAATTCTGGTTTCGACTAGGTGACTTCTGTATAAGGCATGATAAAGCCTAGTTTCAGTAAGACACATGTCGTATAAGATGTTGGAGTCTGATGAAATTGAGGTGACAAGCCACATGAGACTATGACAAATTTGATGACATCTATTGACAAGAAAGACATATCTTGTTTAAGACATAGGTTGATCATTTTGACAATGTGTTTGATATTGACTTGATGACTATTTGAGATATCTTGCCTTGTTGTTACATGACTTGTTTGGATTCCTTGACTGATAAACTATGTGCATAGACAGTGTATGACATGAGATGTTACTTTAAACTATGATATGCAACTTGTGTGATAGTGATTGTGAATGAACCCTATTGGACTGACCTAGTGTGGTCTCAGGAGCTCATCAATTGATTAGCCTTGCCTATGTTGTACACGCAGAGACCTCGTAGTTCGACAGACCAATGACTTTGAATATACAAAGCATCATGATTTTAATGTGTGTGATACATGACAAACCTAGACTGATAGACCTAATGCCTCGGGGGCACATCGATTGATGGCCTTGCCTACGTCCTAGTCACAGAGGCAACGTAGTTCGACTATGTCTACGATTGACCTAACATGACTGACTTGACATGATTGACTAGACATGACTCACTTGACACTATTTTTGGGATTTTATGACATTTTTTTGATTTTTTTGGAATTTTGGAGTTTTCTAATGTTTTGGGGATTTTTTCAGGACATTTTTGATGGTGTGACATTATGTACAAAGTGTTAGGGCATAGAACAAGGATTTGCCCCTAGTCGGGAATATGATTTGGAAGATGGCATGGGTAATGTGACAGAATGGACGTTTAGATGTCAATTGTTCCAAATGATGGATAGGACAACCATTTTTTATGAGTGATGGTGAAAAAGTCTGATTAGAATGATGGTAGACAAAAGAGTGAACTTGACTACACATGGTGCCTGTTTGCCAGGTTTTCACCATGGTACTTATCCATAGTGCCACCGAAGCGGTTTTCACTAGTGGACGGATTTATTTCTCTTTACTTTTTTTTTTCTCAATTTT
>CM021107.1:242053750-242134280 GCA_007115665.2 Sequoiadendron giganteum
CGGCTTAGATTGAAAGAGAGATCGACGGATGAGATTGATGAATGCCATGCGATGTGAGTTCTGTCAAATAGAACATGAGTTAGAACGTGAGTCAGGAAAGACTAAAAATAGAACAAGATCTTAATCTTCAATTAAGAATCTTCGAAAATAGAAGAAATAGACTTTGAATGTCAAAGACAAAGTCAGAACTCAAAGATGAGGAATTCGAATGCATAATTAAATTAATTAATTAAATAAAAGATATTTAATTAATAAATGCATACATGCATATGAGTTAGAACTAGTTAATCGACTAGTTGTGACAGAGAGTCTTCTTGTAGAGATGATCAGTAGTTGAATTCAAAGATAACTGAAGAACTAAAAATAGATCTCGAGTCAGAAGGTAAGTGGATGACTTAGATAATTGAATGATAGAGGAATGTGACATAAATGAATTATATTTAAATTAAATTTAAATATAATTCAACATTCAAAAATAGAAGATTTAATTAAATAAAGATAATTTATTTAATTTGACTTTTGAAAAGGGTGGAATTGAACAATTAAACAATAAATATTTAATTATAGTTGAAAAGGGAGTTATATGAATAATTAAATAAAAATATTTAATTATAGTTGACATATGATAAAAAGAGGGTTTAATTAAATAATACATATTTAATTAAGAAAGAAGAATTAATTAGTTAGGGACATAATTAAACAAATATGATTTATTTAATTATCCAAGTTGAATAAAGGTCATTTATGAATTAATGAATTAATTAAAAAGGGATATTTAATTAATAGAGGAAATATGTGTTAGAAAGGTTAATTAAATAATTGACATTACTTAATCATGACCATGGATGAATATAAAATTATGTCAAATGTGGTGTTCGCAGGCCTAGACCAATTTTAGGTATCTACAGTTTGCCCCTCTTTGATACAATGTTGGTACGACATTGTGTCAAAGAAAATATGCCCCGGTCGTGCCTCAGTGTGAAACGGATTAGGGTATGCCCCAGTGAAAGGGAGAATGATGAGGAGGTAGTGGTATGCCCCCTCGAGAGGATAGGCGGGTTTGAAGAACATGAGTGTGCTCTCGAAATGGATAGATAATGGTGGTGAAGATGCAGAAAAGAAGAAATGTTAGCATGGATGATTGCAGAATGTTAGTAAGAAATAGTTAAGTTTGATTGATTGAGAAAAAGACATAATCTTCAATATATTGCCAAATACGCTATACTTGCTTTATTATCATCATTGGGCGGGACATGACACAAATGGATAATACACACTATGATATGAGATAGACCATAGTGTACAAAGTCATCCATCTGTGAAAAATAGACAGTCGTAGACAAGAAGTGTCTTAACTCAAACTAAGGACAAGATGCCCCAGTCGTTTGGTCAAGACAAACCACAAACAACAGACAAATAAAAGATGGGTCATGAGACGTCATTGCTCCTCTAAATCCTTGATAGGAAATCCTTGAGGAAACTAGTAACATGACTCAAAAACCAATGTTAAAAAGATAGTTGGCAGACAACAGCCAAAGAAAAAGAATCCTGAGACATTGTTGCTTCTCTAAATCCTTCAAGGGACATTCTTGAGAAAGCTAGTAACAGGATCTTGCACAAATCAATAAAAAGATAAGACAAAATAAGATATAAAGTCATAAAGCCAAATAAATGTATTCGCCAAAACTTGATCTTGTGGAATTGTTTGATTGTTGATGTTTGACATAGCGTAATGTGAGAGAATGACACATACCACATAAGACATTGAGTCTGGTTTTGACTTGGTGACTTCTGTACAAGGCATGACAAAGCCTGGTTTCAGTAAGACACGTGCCGTATAAGACGTTGGAGTCTGATGACGTTGAGGTGACAAGCCACATGAGACTATGACAATTTGATGACGTCTGTTGACAAGAAAGACATATCTTGCAAAGACATAGGTTGATCACTTTGACAATGTGTTTGATATTGACTTGATGACAATTTGAGATGTTTTGCCTTGTTAATGCATGACTTGATTTGATTCCTTGACTGATAAACTGCATGTGTAGACAGTGTATGACATGAGATGTTACTTTAAACAATGATATGCAACCTGTGTGATAGTGATTGTGAATGAACCCTATTCTACTAACCTAGTGTGGTCTCGGGAGCTCATCAATTGATTAGCCTTGCCTACATTGTACACGCAGAGACCTCGTAATTCAACACGACCGATGACTTTGAATGTACAAAGCATTGTGATTTTTATGTGTGTGATACATGACAAACCTAGACTGACAGACCTAATGCCTCGAGGGTACATCGATTGATGGCCTTGCCTATGTCCCAGTCGCAGAGGCAATGTAGTTCGACTATGTCTATGACTAACTTAACATGACTAACTTGACATGATTGACTAGACATGACTAACTTGACATGATTGACTAGACATGACTGACTTGACACTGCTTTTGGCATTTTTTGACACTTTTTTGATTTTTTTTAGGTTTTTGGAGTTTTCTAATGTTTTGGGGATTTTTTTAGGACATTTTTGATGGTGTGATGTTATGTACAAAGTGTTAGGGCACAAAACAAGGATTTGCCCCCAGTCAGGAATATGATTTGGAAGATGGAGTGGGTAATGTGACAGAATGGACGTTTAGATGTCAATCATTCCAAATGATGGATAGGACAACCATTTATTATGAGTGATGGTGAAAAAGTCTGATTAGAATGATGGTAGATGGAAGAGCGAGCTTGACTACACATGGCACCTGTTTGCCAGGTTTTCACCATGGTACTTATCCATAGCGCCACCGAAGCGGTTTTCACTAGTGGATGGATTTATTTCTCTTTACTTTTTTGATTTTCTCAATTTTTTTGGTGTTACAAAGATGCCTGTTTGCGAGGTTTTCATCAAGGTAACCATTTTTTTGTATTTTTTTTTAGATTAAGACACAGATTCTCATAGACTTAAGCGTAGAGCCTCTTTAGATGTAGACTGTTGATGGGGGATAAAAGTGGTTCTCCTTTAGGAGTAGAGAGTTGGTACGCTCTTGATCCAAAGGCTTCTGTAACAATGTATGGCCCCAACTAATTAGGTTCAAAATTTCTTGGTTTCTCACGTTCAGCTTGGTTCTTAGGATTCTCCATTAATACCAGGTCACCAATGTCAAAGTGTCTATTGAGAACCTTCCTGTTGTAACTACAACGAAGACGATTCTGATATGCTTGTAAATGATCCAATGCTTTCTATCTTCGTTCATCCACCAATTCTAGCTCTTGTAACCTAGAGACACGGTATTCTTCATCGTCGATATGACCTTTCAAGGATACCCGTAGAGAAGTTATTTCAACCTCAATAGGTAAGATAGCTTCGGACCCAAATACGAGGGAATATGGAGTGGCGCCGGTGGGAGTACGAATGCTTGTGCGATAAGCCCATAAGGCAGGATTAAGCTGTAGGTGCCAATCACGACTAGCGTCATTGACAATCCTCTTAAGGATTCTAACAATAGTTTTATTAGATGCCTCAGCTTGGCCATTACCTTGTGGGTAATATGGGGTGGAAAAATGATATTTGATGTGGAATTCTTCACATAAATGGTGTACTTCTTAGTTCTTGAATGGGCAGCCATTGTCTGTGATTATGGATTGAGGCACACCATACCAACAAATGATATAGTTTAGGATAAACTTAGATATTTGTGTGCCGGTTATGTATGTCATGGGAATGGCTTCGATCCATTTGGTGAAGTATTCAGTAGTGGTGATGATGCATTTGTGGCCATTGGATGATGAAGGGTGTATCTTACCTATGAGGTCAAGTCCCCATTGGGTGAAGGGCCATGGTGAAGTAATTGAATGATTCTCAGAGACTTAAGCATAGAACCTCTTTAGGTGTAGATTGTTGATAGGGGACAAAAGCGGTTCTCCTTCAGGAGTAGAGAGTTGGTACGCTCCTGATCCAAAGGCTTCTGTGACAATATATGGCCCCAACCAGTTAGGTTCAAACTTTCCTGGTTTCTCGCATTCAACTTGGTTCTTAGGATTCTCCATTAATACATGTTACCAATGTCAAAGTTTCTATTGAGAACCTTTCTGTTGTAACTACGACGAAGACGATTCTGATACGCTTGTAAAGGATCTAATGCTTTTTGTCTTTGTTCATCCAGCAATTCTAGCTCTTGTAACCTAGAGACACGGTATTCTTCATCATCGATATGACCCTTCAAGGATACCCATAGAGAAGGTATTTCGACCTCAATAGGTAAGATAGCTTCGGACCCGAATATGAGTGAATATGGAGTGGCATCGGTGGGAGTACGGATGCTTGTGTGATAAGCCCATAAGGCAGGATTAAGTTGTAGGTGCCAGTCATGACTAGTGTCATTGATAGTCTTCTTAAGGATTCTAACAATAGTTTTATTAGACACCTCAGCTTGGCCATTACCTTAGGGGTAATATGGGGTGGAGAAATGGTGTTTGATGTGGAATTCTTCACATAAATGGCATACTTCTTGGTTCTTGAATGGGTGGCCATTGTCTGTGATTATGGATTGAGGCACACCATACCGACAAATGATATAGTTTAGGATAAACTTAGATATTTGTGTGCTAGTTATGTATGTCATGGGAATGGATTCGATCCATTTGGTGAAGTATTCAATGGCGGTGATGATGAATTTGTGGCCATTGGATGATGAAGGGTGTATCTTACCTATGAGGTCAAGTCCCCATTAGGCAAAGGGCCATGGTGAAGTAATCGGATGAAGCTCCTACGCTGGTGCTCTTATCAAGTCTCCATGTATTTAACATTGTCTACATTTCTTCACAAAGACGTATGAATCTTTCTCCATAGTAGGCCAATAGTAACCTAGTCTCATAATCTTATGGGCTAGAGTGGGACCACTCGAATGAGATCTACATATACCCTCGTGTACTGCTCACAAAGTTGTTTGTGCTTCCTCAGCATCGAGACATCTCATTAGGGCGTTATCTAAGGTACATCTATATAGGGTTTCTCTGATGATGGTGTACTTAGCTAACTTTTGGATGAAGGTTCGACATTGGTTATTGGACAAGTCTTGAGGTAAGGTTTGGTCAGTGAGGTAATCAAATATGTCTTTATACCAAGGATACATAGGACCAAAAATGGTACACACTATCGTAGTATCAGGGACATCATAAGCGGGGATCAAAAGTTGTTCAACTAGAAACTCAAACTTAGGCACATTACTTGGAATATCCAACAAAGAACCCATGGTTGCCATTGCATCCGCAACTCTATTCTGGATACGTAGTATTTGTTGAAAAGTTATGTCATTGAAATACTATTTGAAACTGTCAACCATACTCTTATAAGGTGTAAGCTTCTCATCCTTAGTCTCGTGATCATCATTCACCTATCGGATTACCAGTTGAGAGTCACCAAAGACATGTAGGCTCTTAATGTTCCGTTGAGCTGCCATTTTTAAACCTGTCACTAAGGCTTCGTATTCTGCTATATTATTGGTACAAAGGAATGCAATCCTGAATGATTTAGGAATGGTATCACCTTGAGGTGTGACAAATAAGATATCAACCCCTGAACCATGATTTGTATGTGATCCATCAAAGTACAGTTTCCACTCAGTTTTAACCTCAAGGTTGAAGAGAAATTCATCTAGAAAATCTGCTACTAATGGATGATCTACCTTTATAGGTGCATCTGCTAGTTGATCTACAATGAACTATCCTTTTATTGCCTTCCTTTCGACATATTGAATAGCATACTCGCTAAGTATCATAACCCATTTAGCTAATCGGCCCGTTAAAGCTACCTTACTTAAGAGGTATTTAAGTGGATCAATTTTTGCAATCAACATGGTTTGTCGATTGGGCATATAGTGCCTAAGTTTTTGGGTAGCAAATACTACCACAAGATAGGCACGTTCTATGTTGCTGTAATTCAATTCATAGCCCACTAAGGTTCAATTGATATAATAAACCGCTCTCTCATGACCTTGATCATCGTGTTGTGCGAGAAGAGCCCCTAATGCCGACTGAATTGTTGAGATGTAGAGTATCAATGGTTTCCCCTCTGTAGGTGGCATTAGGACTGGTGGAGTAAGCAAATAGTCCTTGATTTGTTGGAAGGCCTCTTGACATTTAGGTGTCCACACAAATGGCACTCCTTTTTTGAGTAAATGCTTAAATGGATGTATTTTATCCGCCAGTTGTACTATGAAATGCCTAATGGACTGTAATCTCCCCTGTAGGGTTTTGAGTTGACCAATGCTGGTTGGAGGAGGTATTTCTATGATTTCTCTTACCTTTTTTGGATCTACTTCAATGCCTCTACGATAGATGATATACCTTAACAGCTTCCCTGATTTGACTCCAAAGACACACTTCTTCGGATTTAGCCTGACATTGTAGTTTTCTAGCCTCTGGAATATCTTATCTAAGACTTTCAAATGATCTTCCCCTGTTTCTGACTTGGCTATTATATCATCTACATAGTCTTCCATGAATGTATGTACAAAGTCATGAAAAATTGTAGGCATTGCTTGTTGGTACATGGCTCCTGCATTCTTAAGGCCAAATGGCATAACATTCCAATAGTATGTGCCCCATGGACACGTGAAAGCTATATTATGTTGATCTTCAAGTGCTATCTTTATTTGGTTATATCTAGAGAAACCATCCATAAGGGATAGCATCTCATATCCTGTAGTAAGGTCTACTATCATGTCGATATTTCACAATAGGAAGTCATCTTTAGGACATGCCTTATTGATGTCTCTAAAGTCAGTGCAAATTCAAATGCCCCTAGTTGGCTTAGTCACTGGTACAAGATTTTATATCCAATCTGCATAGTCTATTGTCCTTATGAATCCTACATCTAGAAGTTTCTTAAGTTCTACCTTGACCAATAGAGCAATTTGTGGATGCATCTTCCTCAACTTCTGTTTGACTAGTTTGATACCTAGCTGTAATGGTAAATGATGCAATATTAGGTCTAGATCCAGCATAGGCATGTCAGCATATGACCATGCGAAGTTTACTTGTCTCTTTTTGAAGAAGTCCTTGAATTCATGTTGTTCTATTTCTGTCAAAGAAGCTGCAAAATATACTATTCAAGGATTCTCTTTTGTACCTATGTTGAATGCAATAGCTTCTTCCACTAGCATGGGTGACTTTTCTTGTGCAACAGGGAGAATATTTAAACCTCTATCCTCGGGTGCCTCAGAGAGGTTTTTTCCCTTGGATACATCCTTTATTTTGACTTTTTCTTTGTCCAAAGGCACCTTTCTATTTTTACCTAGGGACTCATCATTTTTATTTTCATTTTCATTTTCATTTTTGTGACTAGAGGCGTAAATAGACTCCCTGAAATATGCTTTATCATCCAAGTCTATGGTAAAACCTGTCTTATGATCCCCTCTAGGTATACCTTCTCTAAGTCCCATGAACTCAGCAATTGCTTTGTCATTCTCGAATGTGTCTATGATAGGTGTACCTTGTTGATCCCAGTCAATAAGTTTAGGATATACAAGGGGCATGTCATCATCGGATTTTGTAAGGGTAGCTGCTGACAAGGTGAATATGGAATGGTTGACATGGTCGTAGAAGTTTTGGACTAAATCCTTCTTATTCTTCTTCCTAGGGATAGGTATATTTTGTTGTGGGACTATGGTGAGGGCCGATTTATCAGAAGATGGCTTGTCAGGTGCCCAAGATGCATGTTCAAGGGTTTCCCAATAATAGTTCTCTTGCCATTCTGCTTTGGACAAGTGTTCCTTAGGATGAGGATTAGACTTTTTCGGTACAGGTTTCACATTGAGGTCCAACTCTCCAAATAAGGCATCTATGTTCATAGTACTAGTAGATGAGAGGGACTCCCATTCACCATCGCTTGAGTAAGGGGATTCATCATAGACTAGAGATTTATCATAAACTGGAGGTGTATCAGAAACTAGGGGTTTGTCGTAAACAGGGGGTTTGTCATAAACTAGGGGAAATGGTTCATGAGATGTCTCGATGTCTAGGTAATCATTCACTTCCTCTTGAAATGTTGATGAGGTACCAGGAAACCCAATTCTAAGCGGTTGACACCCTAGCCCTAGATATTTCGGTCGTGGGTAGACAGTAATCAGTTCTGTCCTTCCATTTTGATATAGCCCTAACCCACTGTGCCTGTTATAGCCTTCCTTTTGCATTATCTTGAATCCTTTTCCATATTGGTCCTTGGCTATTTGAATAGACGGGGAGGGGTATTCATGTTCTTCTTGATACAACCAGGAATCAGCTTGATCCACTATCTCTTCACTTAACTCTCCCCATTTTGTCAATGTCATTGTAGGGGGAACATGAAATGTGACCATAGACTATCTTCTATCCACCATGGGTAGGCCATATGCCTTAGGTGGGATCAGTTCAGTAACATAGTATGGTGCCTTTATATTATATTCGCCATAGCCCTTGTCTTGGATCTCGAGTTTTGGAGTGGATGATGGTGGTTTGAATGAAATGGACTTGGTGAGACATGATGGGTCAATGTATTGGGATAAAGTGGATGATGAGGCCTCTTGATTAAGAGGCACTTGTCATTGTGGAAGATCCCTTAGGCTTTTACAGTACTGGAACGGATCTGGATCACCATCAATGGTGATCTCTATGCCATTATAGGGGAACTTGGGACATTGGTGGTATGTTGAAGGTATGGCTTTCATCGCATGTATCCAAGGTCTACCTAACAACAAGTTGTATGGAAGGGTGAGATCCAAGACTTGGAAGCTGTTGTTCATGATTGCTGGGCCAATTCGAATAGGGAGTGTGACAACTCCTTTGGACGATCTTTCCTCATCATCACAAGCCTTGATGACTATACTCTTAGAGGTATCTCCACAGTCTTTTGAGAATCCTAATGCCTTAACCAATTTAAGGGTACACAAGTTCAAACCTACTCATCGAACTTTATTTTGATGGACTAAGACTTCAAGATGTAAGGGGTCATTGTGATCTGATTTTTTAGTTGAGTAGTCTTGTTGTGAAAATGTGGCATGATGCGAGCTGGTCAAATATCCCACCATCTCTTCGAAACGATTGACATCTAGATTTGTAGGAATAGTTGTATTCTGTAGAGCTTTGTCAAGGATGGATCGATGCTGAGGTGATAAGGTCAACAATTCCAAGATAGATATTTGCGTGGGGGTTTTACTCAATTGATTGAGAAGGTTATACTTAAACTTGGAACTTTGCATAGATGGCTCAGAAGAAGGACCAGGAATAGTAATCTTAGTTCTGCGTGTGGTTATATTACATTCTAGATGCTTCTTGATGGTGAAAGTATTGACATTCTCATTTGCGGCTCGAAGGTGGTTTATGATTTTTCCTTTACCATAGTCATACTTGGTATTGTTATAGTTGGCTAATGGATTATTCTGGGGTCCCGAATTGGTGGCTTTTCCTTTTTTGTGGTCATGTAATAGGTCTGTGAAGACTTTATGATCACTGTTCTTAGTGTTTTTCTACCCACCAACCTCTATAGTTTCATTTTCAACAAAGTCTTGTATGATGTTCTTTAATTGGCGACATTGTTGGAGGTTGTGCCCTTTCGTTCGATGATAGTCATAGAAAGTGTTATCGACCCACCATGAAGGTTTGAACTGCCCAGGATCATACTCTCTTGGTTCCAAAGGTTTGATAAGATTATGTTTGACCAATTCTTTGAAGACCAACTCTATTGGTTGCCCTAAAGGTGTAAATTCTCGTGTTGGAAATCTCCTTTGTTGTGGCCTTTGCTGTTGTGAATTCTGGACATAGTTAGCCATTTGATCAGGACTATTCATCATGTTTGCTTGTTGGTTGTATCCTCTAAGGGAGATAACTGGTCCAGTATGTATGTTCTTAGCATCAACTATGTCATCATTCGTGACATTCTTGTTCCTAGACCAGAACTTGTTTCTATCATTGGACACATTTTGATGTTGGACAATTGGGCTCTTGCCTGGTACTTTGATTTCACCTTTGTCAATAAGGCCCTTTTCAAGGATGATTCCCTTTTGTACCAAGTCAATGAATGAAGTGCAACAGTGTACCCGTAAGTCACCTCTCAGTTTGGGGTTGATGTTTTTGAGGAAGATAGTGACCTTTTGTTTTTCAGGTATTTCGACGGGACAGCGACTAGCTAGACTTCTCCATCTCTGGAAGAAAGTGATGAAGGTCTCACCATCTTCTTGTGTCATGTGGCACAAGGTTTCTATGGTTACTTAGTTTTCTATGTTAAAGGAAAAATGTTCAACAAACTTTTCAGCCAATTCCACCTAAGATCGTATACCGTATGGCAATTTAGAAAACCATTCCAATGCTATCCCTATGAGGGTTCGTGGAAATAGGCGCATCAAGTAAGTGGGGTCATATGATATGTCCATGCATGTCATTGAGAATTCTCTAATATTTTCTAAAGGATTCTTCCTCCCATTATACTTAGGAAAATTTGGTATAATGTATCCATGGGGGAAAGGTGTCATATAGAGTGCTTTGTCAAATGGACATGGACATAAGTCTTGTGCTGATATAGTTCATTTGCCTGACATAGACATGTTATCCATCTTTTGTTGTAGAGTCTGCATTTGGTTTTGAAGGATGTCGACTTGTGTCAAGGACATGGTGTTCATGTTATTTGGATCAATGTAGATGTTCTGATATGCCATGTTTTGTGATAGGTTATGATTGGGTGAGGGGATATATCCTGTCAAAATATTCTGATTCAAGATAGGGATATTTCCTATCTAAATGGTTTGATTAGGTATAGGAATGTTTCTTGTCTGAATTGTCTGATTTGGAATAGGAGTGCTTCCTATCTGGATTATCTGACTTGGTATAGGTATATTTCCTCCAACTTTGGTTCTCTTACCATTCGTGCTGGTGCCAAAGGGGTTGGAGGAAGTTGCTCTCGCAGTGAATTGTAAACCTTGTGTTTACAATTGATGATGTTTGTGTTGGTATACCTATTTGTACCGCTGCGGTTATTTGGGGAATATACACAATTGATGTCACAGTTTGTGTTGGTTGAGTTGACAGTGTTGTCAAAGAATGGACATCAAATCTTGGAGGTAGTGTGGCACCTTCTACTAGCTATTTTGCTAAGTAGCGTTGTGGATCGTTTAACAAACACTCATCCATGAAGGATGCAAACTCAGGATCCTGAATTGCTGCATCTATGTCTTCTATGTAAATCTTCCCATGTGTGTCCCTAGTGACATGTTTTTCAAGTAAAGGCTTGTGTGGGTGTTTGTTGCCTGACGGTTGGTTTCCAAACGGATTGATGAATTCGTTGGGGTCTGTCATTGCTTTCTATTTCTTTTTGGACCTTGTTTTGACCATGAAAAAGTTTGCTCAAAATGGGTAATGTAGACTATGTCTAAAATTGATATGACCTATGTCTATGTTTTTGGATTTTTTTGACAATAAGGATGTTGCTAAAGATCTAAAATGACGTATGACTAGACGGACAATATGCAAAGTTCTAAGTGGACTAATGACGACAAATGAGTCTAAGATGGGTATAACCTACCACCTAATGGAATAAATGCATGCAAAATTTTGTTTTTGATGAAGGAACCTAAATGTATGAAAAGGACAGTATGACAATGTGAATTTTCCAAAGACAAGGAAAGTTATCCAGTCCATGATTTGCAATTTCCTAGGGAGTACCTATATGCATGAAAATTAGGATGATTATGACTAAGACGTTTATTGTGACCAAGGCGTATATGACACCTAATGACGGTAGCTAAGACGTATATGACTTCTAATGATGGTAAACTAAGACATATATGATGCCTAATGATGCAAAGATTTTGAGCAAATTTAACTAGTTTCTAATCCAAGGTTGATCCTAAAAACCCTAAAGCAAATAGTGACAAAGATGTTTCAGACTTAGCTCATGATTTTTTAAATTTTTCTATTGACAGCCAGATGCGGTTCACCTAACAGTTGTAGTTTTTCTTCTGATAGATGCGGGTTTTCTAACAGATGCGGTTTTCTAACTGACAGATGTGAGTTTTCTAACAGATGTGATTTAACAGGACACATGCAGTTTTTGAACTGACAGATGCAGTTTGCATGCACACATGCGACTCATAATGTGACAATTGTGACTCGTAATATGCAGATTGTAAAAAGTGAATTTTTGACAGAAAAATGCGGTGTTTCCCCTAACAGATGCGACTCGCTATGCCACATGCGGCGTTTAAACTGACAATTACGACTCTGTTTTCTGACAATTGATTTTTTCCCGAAAGTTGTTTGATTGACTTTGTTTGTTTGATCAAGATTTTGACAAATACAGCAAAGAGCAAACACAACAATCAATGTATCTTCCATTTTTGTGATGTAAGGACTGTTAAGACTCGAAAATATGTACAACCTAGGCTTTTAGGACAATACTTGTTGAGTTCTTACTTGGATTTCTCCAGCTACGCATATTTATGGTGAATGACTAGTAGCTTGACCCCACTAGCTCCCCTCCACGACACTCACTTATACGAGGCAGCTAAGATATTGTACCCATGAAACTCCCATGGCATACATTTCATTTCCACACATAAACTGTAAGAATGTAAGACGGCTTCATAGGGCCAACCCTGTTGCGCCAACAAGTAGGTAGGATTTTGGTAACTCTACAACAAGGTGTTTAATAAAGGCATTCCGTTCATGGGACACTATCCAACGTCAGCGAGAGTCCATTTATGTCCATCTCATTGGAATAGTGCACGTGATTCTTGGGGTTTCCCCAAGAATCCACTTTTATATATCAGCTGGAAGTCGCTTGGCTTTGGCGTGCTACCGGTCTGAGTCGTCTTGGGGTGAGTACTTTTTCCCACCAAGACAGGCCCAAGTTCTAGAGTCAGCAACCATTTCTCTTACACCTAGGATCGCATGACTATGCAACGGGAGAGGATACTTCGGTGTACTGAATCGTAAGGGTTTACAAATATGTGCAAAGCACCAAACAAAGAAGACAGTGGTTCTTTTTATTCCAAATGATGATTTTATATCTATCAAAAAAAAAATTCATTTTAATCCCACACGATGATTATTTATCTACCAAACAAAAGCTTATTTAAATAAATCAACACAAAGGCACTAGGTCCTACATGCAATTTATCAGTAGTTCATGGTCTTCAGCTTTCATCTTGTAGAAAAATTTTCTTAGGTTTGTAAATGTCTTCAAAGCTTCGTCCTACAAAAACTATGTTATTCCCCTTTTACACAATTGAAATCAACCATTCGCGAAAATCAAAACAACTTCAAAAGAGAAAATGGAAAATATGGATGCACGGAAATAAATGAAAAAGATGAAAATGTTTTACTAGGCAGATGCGGCTTTTTGAGCCACATGTGTGGTTCGACTGTTGACAGGCGGATGCGGTTCGTGACCTCACGGATGCAGTTCGTGATGAAAAATACATCGATGTTTTTAACAGATGCGGCTCACAAATACAGATGCATCATTTCTCTTGATAGATGTGGTGCATTGTATGGAAATCTGTAAAAAAATAGAATATAGAAAACTGAAAAATGGAAAAACAAAAAAGAGATGCACGGATTTTGAAGTGGATTCATGTCAGGTTCACCAAATGTAACATTTGAATAAATCTTGTGAATAGATCTGCAACTAGAACAAACAATTGTTAATCCTAATCTAAATCAAAACTAATCTAAAAATCTAACAATAAAGAACAAATATGAAAACATGATAAAAACTAAACAAACTGAATTGATCTCACCGAATATGCATTCATCCCTTCGAATTATCTCCATTGCTCTTCTCCATTTCTCCTTTTTAGCATTCTTTCCCTTAGATTTCTATGTTTGAATGCAAGTATAGCTGTGTTGAATGTCTAAGCAATATATTGAAGAATAGTCTCTTCTCAAAAATGATTGATTTCGGGAGGAGGAATAATGATTATGACAAGCCATTTTATATATTTTGTGTTTTTAAACAATCAGCTCAGATTGAAAGAGAGATCGACGGATGAGATTGATGAATGCCATGCGATGTGAGTTCTGTCAAATAGAACATGAGTTAGAACGTGAGTCAGGAAAGACTAAAAATAGAACAAGATCTTAATCTTCAATTAAGAATCTTCGAAAATAGAAGAAATAGACTTTGAATGTCAAAGACAAAGTCAGAACTCAAAGATGAGGAATTCGAATGCATAATTAAATTAATTAATTAAATAAAAGATATTTAATTAATAAATGCATACATGCATATGAGTTAGAACTAGTTAATCGACTAGTTGTGACAGAGAGTCTTCTTGTAGAGATGATCAGTAGTTGAATTCAAAGATAACTGAAGAACTAAAAATAGATCTCGAGTCAGAAGGTAAGTGGATGACTTAGATAATTGAATGATAGAGGAATGTGACATAAATGAATTATATTTAAATTAAATTTAAATATAATTCAACATTCAAAAATAGAAGATTTAATTAAATAAAGATAATTTATTTAATTTGACTTTTGAAAAGGGTGGAATTGAACAATTAAACAATAAATATTTAATTATAGTTGAAAAGGGAGTTATATGAATAATTAAATAAAAATATTTAATTATAGTTGACATATGATAAAAAGAGGGTTTAATTAAATAATACATATTTAATTAAGAAGGAAGAATTAATTAGTTAGGGACATAATTAAATAAATATGATTTATTTAATTAATCAAGTTGAATAAAGATTAATGATGAATTAATGAATTAATTAGAAAGGGATATTTAATTAATAGAGGAAATATGTGTTAGAAAGGTTAATTAAATAATTAACATTATTTAATCATGACCATGGACTATAGAACATTATGTCGAATATGTACTCGCAGGCCTAGACCAATTTTTGGTATCTACACCTAACACCAGGCTTCATTAGATTCTACACTAGTCATTGGATATCAAAACATTCTAAAAGGACAAAAATATCAAATATTCCCAAAAATCCAAAAACTTCAAAGCATTCAAAAATCCAAAAAAATTATAAAATTCAAAAATCCCTAAAAATCATAAAATGTTTAGGAAAAACCCATAAAAATCATAAAATGTCCTGAAAAAAGCCATAAAAATCATAAAATGTCTTGAAAAAATCCCTAAACATCAAAAAATGTCCTGAAAAAATCCTTAAACATTGTAAAATGTCCCGAAACAATCCATTGAAATCATAAAATGTCTTAAATTTTTTTTAAAAAAATCAAATATTCAAAAAATCCAATAAAATCATAAAACTTCAAAAATCCAAAAAACAAATCGAAACGTGTCAAAACCCAAAAAAATTCAGATATGTTTCAAAAATCCCAAAAACTGATTCAAAGTTAGTCATGTCACTCTTTGTCATTTTTGAACTACATTGCCTTTGTGATTGGACATAGGCAAGGCCATCTGTCAATGTGCCCCCAACGCATTATGCTAGTTTTTAGGTGTTGTCAAAATAAAATCACGATTTGGTCCTTTGTCATTGAAACAAAGTGAATGGTCATGTCAAACGAAGAGGTCTCTGTGCATTGCTACATAGGAAAGGCCATATGTCAATGAGCCCCCAAGGCCCCCTAGGTCAATATTTTAGGGTTCATCGGGTCAGTCAAAATAAATCGGCCACTATCAACTCAAACGTGACATCATCATCTGAACTTCAAACACAAATCCTGAATCAACAAGACAAGCAAGCCAAAAATTCTTCAAGTCAAAATGGTCATTTGTCAAATCAATTAAACCAGTCAAATTGATCAGAACCAATGGTCTTATGCATGACGTGTCCTTCCTAAAACTAGACCTTGTCAGTGTCACACTTTGTCATTTTCCTTATACATGTAGTTGTATGATCGAAACCAGAATTGACATCCTATACAACATGTTTCTTTTCTTGAAACTAGGCCTTGTCAACAAAGTCCACCCCTCACTCACTTTATCCCTTAACACACTGGTAAACATTTCTTGGAAAATAATCTGAATGGTTGTTGATCTTGTTGGTCTATTTCATCTTATATTTTGGATTTTCTTCGGCCATGTTACTAGCCACCTTGAGGATGTCCCAGGAAGGATTTAGAGGAGTGATGATGTCTCATGACTCATATTTTATTTGATTGTTGTTGGCAGTTTGTCTTGAAAAAAATACTGGGGCAACTTTTCCCTTAGTATGAGTTAGGACATTCTTTGTCTGTGATTGTATTTTTTATAGATGGATGACCTCTCACACCTTGGTCTATGTCATACCATGGTTTTTTTTGTCCATTTGTCATATTTTACCATTCTATGATGATAAAGCACTATGAAATACACATGAGGCTTCATCACCTTCATTTTTCTTCATATCTCTTTTCCATCTATCATCCATTTCCTTCAACATTTCATCTTTCCTTCATCATCCTTATCTATTTTCCTCTATCATTTTTGTCCAACACCTTCAATTCCTCTCATCCATTTTGAGATCACACTTGTGTTCTTTGAACCATCATGTCCTCTCGAGGGGGCATACCTCTACCTCCTCTTCATTTTTCCCTACACTAGGGCATATCTTTTTCTTTGAAACAATGCGATAGGCTGCATTGTCTTAAAGAGGGGAAAAATGTAGATACATAAAAATTTCCTTATAATAATTTAATTTCTTCTATTAATTAAATAGGTTTCATTATCTATCTAATTAGATCATTAATATATTTTCCTCCTAAATGATTTGCCTATCGAAAAATTTATCCATTTCATAAATATTTATCATTTCCTTTGACCATCTGCATAATCATATTTCCATATTCATTAATCCATTTAAATATTATAACCATTTATCCATATTATAAGCATTTATAAGCCTTTATTCATAATTGTTATCCATTTGCATAGTTATTTATCACTAATCAATTATTTGTCCAATTGCATTAATCACTAAAATATCATTTGCATTCATATTTATCCATTCATATATTCCATTAAATTATTAAATCCATTTTCCTTCAATGAATCATTTAAATTCACAAATCATATATAAATATAATTATAAACCTATATTATATCATAAACCCACTCATCCATTTTCTCTCATTTTTAATCAATTTCAATTAATTCCAACATGCATTTTCCCACTTCAATCATTTGTCACACATCTCTCTCGTAACTTGGATTCACCTCATGAATTCATCTATAAAAGCATGCTTCCTCCTCACTTCTCAACACACAACTCCGATTTCATAATTCTCAAATCCAATCCTACATAGCTTCTTGTGCTTTTGTTGTAAAAATATGAGAGAAAGGACAAGATATTGTAGGGAGGATAACAATGGATTTATCTTTCATTTTGAATGCATTTTCTTGGATTTCTTAGAAATGGTATTTTTTTTCTGCATTATTTTTTTCATTTTGGAAAAGCTCTATTGATATGTTATTCAATGCATGATTTTGATTTTGTGAATTCAATCAATTTTTTTAAGTTTTTAGCTTCACAGTCACAATCAAGGCTGACCTTGAGGCTATGCACTTATGTGAGATGGCAACTAGTGGTCAAGATTCAATTGTGCCTACTCTTATCCCTCTAGTTAATTCCAATGTGTTAATGTATACTCTATTGGTATCCATTATAAAAGATACCCTTGAGGTAGATGTCCCTAAATAAGATCCTTCTGAAGTGAAAAATAATGTATGTTCTTTCTACTTCTCAAAGGAATGCATGTCCTGGTGATGATTGGGGTGTAAGAGAGGGGGACCAACCACTACAAGGCCCCAAGTCACAAAAGGCCAAGAATGGAAAGGCTGCCCTAACTTACCTTAGTTTAAAGGGTTAGGATAGGAGGGATGAGAATGATGGGACTATGTGTCCTTCGACCACTCTACAATCCCAAGAGTTGAAAGGAAACTAGATGAGTCACTTTATAAGGTCAACTCTATGTCTCAAGTTGCTCTCTATCGAAGGATAGAAGCATGATTCCAAGATGACAGCATGACACACTGGTGTCTCACAAGCACGTTGGCATCTGTACAGCCAAAAAACTAGAGAGATGAGGTTTTATCCTCGAAAAAGGACTACTAGCCTATTCTAGAGGTTTCTTGAACAATATAATGAGATTAAGAAGAATGAAAGATAAAGATGAATGTGATAAAGAAAGTATATTACCACAAGGGTGATGAAGATGATCTCGCACAATAGTCTTCTCTCCAACTTGCTTCAAGATCGCTCCACTTGCACACAAAAAAGAGGGAAATCATTGGGGCTATTTAGGGGCTTACCTTAGTCAGACCCCCGTTTGGGTGTTTCCACCTCCACGAACAAGAAAATTTGCAATGATATAAAAAGAGATAAAGAATGGAATAAAATCTATGTAAATAAAAGACACTACAAATAGCACATGCTTACTCAACCAAATATGATAGAAGAGAGAAGAGGAGCTTACCACCTTCATCCAAAGCGCTCAAGGCTTGTGGAGGAGAGAATGAGAGGAAATTGAGCCTTTTCTACCATGGGTTTTTTCCTGTTCTCACACTATCGGAGTGATGGAGTAGTGGATTGTTGTTATGGAGTGAAAAGTGCTACTACAAAGCTTGTGAATGCTTGAAAGAGTGGAGAAAATGTGAAGAGATGAACTCAAGATCTTGTAAAACTCCTTGAATAAATGAACGAGTCAAGAATATGAAGGAAAGGATTAAAAACAACCATATTTGGGTCGGCCAGTCGAAGAGGGGTGTTACACTTTGACTTCCAATAGGAAGTGTAAAGTATCTGCAGTCTCCAGCCACTAGAATCTGTTAGGGACGTAAGCGCATCACATGGATTTTTGTATGTCATGTGAGCATCCTTGATAGAAATAGTCCCACTGACACACAAAATAGGTTCCAAGTGGAGTGTGAGTAGCGGAATTAAGTGGAATTAAGCCTCTACCTTAGGTTTTCTAAAATGTAAGGGGGTAAATGGTAATTTGCATTAGGGGTGCAAATTCACACCTATATATGTTTCCTCGACTTCAGGGAGCACAAATACTAATGAGTGATTAGGTAAAGTAGAGTAGTAAGAAGTAACAAGATAAGAAATTTATACCTAAACCTAGCGAGGAAGTAGAGCATGGTGTGGCAAACTCAAAACTATGGGAAAGGACTTCATAGTTCCATGAAATTATGAAGCTGAAGAAATAAAGCGCCTCACAAGCTCATAGTCCTACAACGGAGGTATCCTTCAAGAAATATCACATGAAGGAAACATGGAAGAACACCTTAGAGACCCACAAACCTATAAGGAAGGTATCCCCCAAGAAATCTTACATGAGGGAGACCCAACAAAAGGGGACTCTGTAGAGTCAGAGAGGGTGACATGTTTACCCATAGATAGAACTTGTCAAGAAGCGGCCAGAAAGCCACTAAACGAATAGTCACGTAGACCAACGCTAAGTTTTAAGTATTTCAAAGGGATCCCTTGGGAACCCTTCAAAAGGAAGGAGGATCCACTCAAGGGATGTGTTGTTTGAAAAGTGAAGTCTAATCGAGCTTCCCCCAAGCTAGATGTAAGGATGCAAAGTAGGTCTAGTTGGGCTTCCCCCGGACTAGACACAAAGGAGTGAAACCGGTCTAGTTGGTTTGCCCCCAAGCTAGATGTGAAGATGTGAAACTGGTCTAGCTAGGCTACCCTTGGGCTAGATTTCACAGAGCTTATTGAAATATTTTGAAGGGGCCCCTTGGGAACCTGACGTGAAAATGAGGGGTCCACTCAAGGGACACATTGTTCATAAGCTACCGTCTTCTTTCTCGAATCGATTTATCATCAAAGACTATGAGGGGAATACTAAGACTATTCTCACTTGAGAGGAGGGTTTCCAAGTCCTTTCTTTACAAATGCATGATGAAGGAAACACATTTCGTTAGGGTTTCAAGTCAAGAATGCAATTCTAATAAAGAAGTGTATGAGGGGTCTTTGAGAAAAGATTCATTTGGTAGCGAATGAGTTTTCTAAAGATCATGTAATGTAGAAGTAACATTGTTACACATGAAAGAGACAACTCAAGCAAAGAAGAGAGAAAGATAAAGAGAAAGAAAAGGGAAAAAAGAATAGAAACACAGGGAACACGGGGATCTGGTTGCGTAGGGTTAGATCTACCTTTATTTATATATCATAGGTAACCATTGTGAGAGTTAAAAGATGATCAATCCCCAACAAGATCAAGAAGAATGCATGGAAGAAAAAGTAAAAATTAAAAAATTGGGTCAACATGGAAGGAGGCCTAAATGCTCCCAATGTTTTGCATCATCCCCAATTTATCAAAATTCAATCAGAAACATGGAAGAATAGAGATACATATAGTGGAAGGTTTACAACACAAACACCATGCCTGTATCCAAGCACCAATAGGGGTGACGAGGGTCATCCAGGTAGAAATAGTACAATTATGGGGGGAAAGACACTACAAAAAACACATGCATATAATCTAAACATCAAGAAGAGGGTCTTCCCCTAATATTGGTCAACCAAGAGGTCATCAACTTCCCACTCTAGATCATCATAGGGGCAGGATGATGAGCTTTCAATGGTGTAATATTAAGGGGAGGAGCTTCCAATCCTCCCATGACAAGGGCCAAGGTAGAGGGACCAATGAGGTTCTCATCACTCAACTTTTCTAGGTCTAAGGTCAATGACTTCATGAAGATTGTTGACAAGGTCAAAACTTCATCCATCAAGTTGAACATAAACTTGACAGGAGTTATCACCCAAGGTTCACCGCTAGGCTCACCGAGAGACTCAGGAGTGGTGACAAAATCAGGGGAGGCTGGAGCTAGTTTTGTCACTAAGACAAAAAAAGTTAGTGTGGGGCCACCTTTTAGAGGAGGTGGGCTCTTCTTACATCCTCCATTGCTAGAGGGGCCACACTCTACCTTTTTTGTTAGAGGAGGTGAACTCCACAGATGCAGAAAGGAGGGTTGCGGGAGAAGAGGAAAGAATCGAAATAGATATGAATGAAGTGTTAACCATATCCACGGGCTTCAGGAAAGGAAAGACATCAAGAATGGAAGTTAGTAGGGGCAGCTCCATAAAAGGAGTGATGAACACCTGCACCTTTGTAGGTGCATGTGCGCTCACAACGAAAGCTAGGAGAGATTCAAAGCTAGTTATATTAGAGACAAAAAAGGGGAGAGAGGAGGGCATAGTAGGAGGTTTTGTCTTCTCTTCCTTCTTTTGTATGGAGGCTTTCTCAGCCAGGAGATCCTTTCACTACTACTTACACTCAAGCGCAAGGCGGCTCCTATGACTCGTCAAACCAAAAGTCGAAACTTGTGAAGGGATGGAAGGATTCTACTTAACCATGGGAGTGTCCTCCATGACTGTTTCTAGTGTAAGGGAAGACTCTTGAATGGGAGAAGAAGGAGCAGGTTTGGAAATGGCAGGGGGAACATACCTCACCACCTTAGAGGTGGGCCCCTTTCTATTCAAGGGAATGGGAAGAGGTCAAGGGGCGAATTCCCTCTTTGGGCATTTCTTTTTGCCATACAAATAGTACTAGGGTCACAGTGACCCATTAGGGAGATCCTCTATCCTAATATTGGGATTTTTCAAAGGATCCATCATTGAACTCAATGGGTATAACCCAGGCTTGTTCATCCAATACTCTTCCCAAGAGAGGGGAGTAGATGAGTTAGCTCGAGAGGGAGCAAGCTTCTCCCTTCCCTTTCAAGAGGAGGAGGCATTTGGTTGCTCAGCTACAAGAAGGGTCAACTTCGGCTATCCCTCACCTCTAGTCTTATACTTCACATAGTTCTTGTAAAGTGGGTTCGTTCTTTCTGGGAGAAGATCGACAAGAGTGGCCCAAAATTGATCCAAAAAATATCCCCCATGGGATACCATCGAATAATATCAAGTATCATGCAATACATGCATGACACCCTCATGGGAAAAATTAAGCCATTTATGGATTACAAAGGCGATCCCATTCATGGAAGCCAACCAAGTCATGCCTATCTTCACTCTAAATAGGTCTGACTAAGGAATAACATCGAAGACTATGTCTACATTCCTAGGTCCAACCAGGAAGGACAACATTATCGATCCATAAGGTTTAAGAGAAAGTCCATCATGCGTACGAATGATGGATTTTTTTTTTTGTATTCCTCCCTTTGTAGGGAGTTTAAGAGTAATGTCTCCTCCATTATGACATTCACTCTACTTGCAGGGTTAGCTAAGACCCTTGCCACAATATTACCATTGAAGTGAGTAGGAATATAGAGTGGAGAAGGTTTACCATTTTCTTGCACGTCTTGTGAAGTAATTGTTACATCCGGTGAACTAGTTGTAAGATGAGGAGAGGGAGTAATAGTAACCATGTTAACATATGCCTTCAGGCAAGAAATAGAATCAAAGGGATTGATGATCATGGTGGTAAAATGTGATGGAAATGGGTCCATGTATATCTTTAAGCCACTATTATCTTTTGCCACCGATTGGTTCATTTTTTTTTTACTCCCATCAAGATGGATAGTACCATCCTCGATGTGATCCTATATCTTATGACGCAGGCGCATGCAGTGTTTTGTATCTTATCTATTAACTCAATGGTATTGAAAATATCTATTTGCTTCATACCAGTTAATTTATGGTTCCCTGATTAGTTTAGGGGGTGGCAGGGTAAGGATCTTATCTTTCACCAACTTCTGCAAGATGGAAGAATAATATTTTGATAGCTTCGTAAATTTTCAGTCGCGTTTGAGGCCATTGTTATCCACAATGGCTACTACATTTGCAACAACTTTACCTCTTCCAGATATCAATATGATAGATCTACCTTTAAAATGGGAGTACAAGGGAGGACCCCTAAACTGAACCACCATTTATTGGTGCTCTTGTAAAGCCACACACAAATGTGAAAAACAAAGATACTTCATGAGGGAAAACTTCTCTTGCCAATGTCTCTGTAAATTCCCTGTGAAGACCTTTCGTACATTAGATTCGAGTAATGGATATGAGATATGTGAGAAGAGCACTTGGTATTGTGCTATAAAATTTGTAACCTTCTCATTGTCACCTTGTTTGCACGAAACAAGGTCAGAGAAGGTCATTTTTTGTCCGATATTGGCTTGGAACTATTGCAAGAACTGGTTCACAAGCTGAGCAAACGTGAGGATGGAATTATTAGGCAAAGAAAAATACTAGTCTAGTTTTGTATCTTTGAGGCAGCAGGAAAACAATTTTTCCATCAATGCATCGTGATGGAAGAAATTTGTGCACAAGGCATTAAAATCTGACATGTGTGTTTGCATGTCCCCTTTACCGCCACATTTTTTGAATTTTGGAATCTCCATCCCCTGCGGGAAAGGAGTGTTTAGAATCGCAACCAACAATGGGTTGTGTCAAAAGAAAGGTTGAAAAATAGGTTGGTCTGAGGCCTAGGAGATGTTTTCCAATTGATTTTGCATCTTCCCAATATTCTGAAGAAGGGTATTCAGAATAGGGTCATTAGAAGAAATAGGACCACCAAAACCACCACCAGAGCCATTTCCTAGACCAACGCCATGAATACCGCTAGATCCACCACGTACACTACTGTGAACCCCTAAACCTGCAAATGCACAAACAAGTCAAACATTGTTAGTGTTAGTTCAAATATGCATGTAACAATGAGGGATTCCCCATAAAATCCATCTATTTAAAACTTAAATTAGGAAATGAAGAACACAATGAAATTACAGCATATAAATCCTAATTAAGCAAATAGCATTATGATCCTATGGGGGAATTGGTGCCAATGATATGTTGCAATTGGCCCTTTCCCAATTCCTATGATTGCAAATGTGGATTGATGAAGAAATGGTCAAATATCCAAAGAGATTTGAGCATAACCTTGGTGAAAATGTGAAAATGATAGGAATGGTGGATGAAGATAGCAAAATCAGTTCTCACTTGAAGAGAGTAACTTTGCATATGAGTTGTGGATGAAGATTGAGGAGAAGAGTCTCCAATTTATAGATTTCAATCTTGGAAGAATGAGTGAAAATAAGCAATGTGGGATGAAAGATAGTTCAATGGCATTGTGCCACTTGTCCAAATGTGATTGGATGAGGAATGAGCAAGTTCTGACCAATGTGCCAATAAATGCAATTAGGTGGCATTTCAAACTTGAGAAATGACATGTTGAAGAGGGAAAAGAAATGGAGTTATTGTCACTTGGCTCAAGGTCAAAGACATCTAAGAGGCTTTTAATGCCTTGTTGGAAGGACCAAGCCCACTTGGACTTTTTGAATTCAAAAGAGGAATATTCCGTTTTTGATGTTTTGTGAGGGAAAATAGGAGAATTAATAAATCAAAGTAATTGATTTATTGTGCAAGTTGCATTCTCTAGAGAATTTTAGTGATAAGGATTAACTTAATCAAGGATTTGATTAGCTTAATGAAGAATTAGGTGATGTGACAATTTAGATTTAGATTTATGAATTGATTTAAGTCCAAAATTGAGAGGAAATGATTCATTAAATAAATGATTTGATTTATTTAATAAAGAAGGAATGTGTTAGATTAAATCAAATAAGGTTTAATTTATTTAATTTAATTAGAAGACTTTAGAGATTTTAATCAAATAAAATGATTTATTTAATTAAACAGCAATGTAGGGTTAATTAAATTAAACTCATTAATTTAATCAAAAGAGGTGATAGACTTAATCCAATAAATAGTGATTTATTGAATTAAAGGATAGAAAGTGATGAAATGCTGAGAATTTGATTTGAGAGGAAACATTGTTAGTAGTCGGGAATAGGTGTGCCAAAACGAACTTGTACATTTTCCATGTCTACATTTTTCCCCTCTTTGAAGCAATGTACCAGTTACATTGGTTCAAAGAATAACTGTTGTAATCAAAGTTCAAAATTTTATCAATTTTCAGATGCCCCACTGCTGCCCCAGCAGAAGGATATTGCTGGATATTGCCCCCTCGAGAGACTGGATGAAAATTTTGGATTTTTGGATGGTTTCGCAAAAAAGATGACAAGGTGCCTGACACACCAGAAATGCCTTAGAATGCCAGAAAACTACTTTTAAATGCTAGAAGGGACGCAAAATGACTCTCAGTTGGATGAATACAAGCTTAGGGGACCAAAACCCTAGCTAGGAGATCAAATTAGGTCAAAAAACTCTAATTTTTAGGCTTAAATAGACCACGAGGGATCATTTTCAATTCATTTTGCAGTTTTATCCTTTAGAAAATTTCAAATTTTAGCTCTGAGTTTGAGTGGAAATGGTGCAACGACAACTTCCCAGGCATGTGATGGAGAGGATTCAGACACATCAGCAGCCATTCAAAGCAGGACCCATGGTATGTACCCCTATCTGTCTTTTAATTTTATCGTTTTACATGCATTAAATAGGGTTAAGGCTTTGTTCAAACTGTGCGGTGCCATATGGCACTGCGAAAAGTGTCTTATCGCAACCGCGCGGTCCTGTATTGCACCGCATATGCGAGGTGCACCGTGCGGGGCAGTTTGCAATTTGGCATTTGGTTGGCTGAAAGTCCACCACCTTCCATTCATCACTGTGCGGCACAGTTAGGAACTTAGGGTTTGCATCAAATAGGACCACATATGAAAAGTGCACTGCGCAGGTTACTTTGTAACTGCTAAAATGGCAAACCCTACCGCGGCGGTGCAGTTTGGAGCTTTCCAAACTATGTCGCACTTGCTAGTTTGAGGCAGATTTTGACTTTTAAACCTTTTTTTTTGACATAATAGCCTTCCCTATGCAGGAGGAGCCTGGTGTACTCTATTCACGAGAGCATCGATGGCCAATGCTTAGTAGATTAGGGGCTATGCCTGAGCTGGTCTAGGAGCACCTTGGTGCCATTATCCTTTTGTATATTGCGTATGCCCCTACTATTTGGGCTCACCTAGGCATGCTTACGGATTTGGTGGAGCGATGGCACAGTGAGACCTCCTCCTTCCGTCTTCCTACTAGTGAGACCACCATCACACTTGAGGACGTATTGCGCATCCTTCGTTTGCCCATTCACGGGACCTGAGTCATCTATGATCCAGATGCTGGTAGAGAGGCCTATTACAGAGTGATGCAGATGTATGTTATTGAGTTTTGCGATGGTCAGATTGACCTGGAGCTGTATCGTGACCGTGTGCACACGTACCGACTGATTATTACTGTTATTATCTTGAGCCTTGTAGTACCTGATCAGTGGGGCCAATATTTCAGTCCAGGATGGGCACTTGCATGGCATCAGATGGTTCATCAGAGGGAGTGCTTTGCTTGGGGACCGGTACTATTGGCTTCCCTCTATAGGGATCTTCATGAGTTTGTTTACTTAGACAGCAGGTCCATTGGGGCAGGAGGCACGTTACTGCATGTGTGGGGATGGGAGAGGATCCCAGTGCTTTATCCAGACATCACACCAGTTACTTTAGAGATAGATGATCCCCTCATTTGGTGGTATGGTGGGGCATTGATGCACTTTTCATTTACTGGCATGAGTGGTATTCCGCATTGGCGGCGAGTTCTCGATGAGATGAGAGAGTTCGTCTGGAGACCATGGATGGATATTGGTCCATGAGGAGATGATGTTCAGCAGCTCTTCTTCTCTCAACAAGACAGGTTGATGTAGGGTTGAGAGCATACAATGGTTGAGAGGTACCTTCCAGACAGGGTTGCTCATCAGTTCGGGGAGCTACAAGATACGCCCGATGACCAGTATGTGGCCATCTTTGCACGTACTACTAGGGAGACAGCATGGGGCTAGCCCATCCCGGCAGCCAAGGTGGTGTCCTCGTTTAGGGAGTTAGTGGCTCGACCGTGGCCATATGATCAGGGGCTAGTAGATGCAGGAGTCACCGCAGCTTATAGGGCATGGTTCAGACCTCCACTTAGATTGACAGTTCCAGGCACAGTTGTCCCACGACGCAGACGCAGGGGCCAGGTAGGTGGCAAGGGGCAAGGCAGAGGATGAGGTGAGGTACCTCCTTATTAGACACCTCCCAGGGATGGGGCTCAGCAATCACCTATCTGAGTAGGAGATCAGGATGGTCTGTCAAGGGTAGATCCTCAGCAGTAGCTAGTAGGGCAGCCGGTAGGGCAGCCAGCAGGACAGCCGACAGGATAGCCTAATCATCAAGATGTGTTGATTCAGCAGCTACAGGGGCAGATACAGGTTCTGACTATGGAGAGAGATCAAGCATGATCTGAGAGGGATCAGGAGATAAGTTGGCGGTGGTAGTTAGAGAATGTAGCATCCTCATCTCGGGCCTGATCAATTGATATTCAAGATTATTAAGAGGCTATCAGAAAGGCCGAATACTATCGGCATCATTATTTACTGGTAGTGCCACCAAACCGTAGAGTGCTAGACTTCTCACAACAGGCAAGGAGGTGACCAGTAGAGGCACATGGTGAGAGACAGGATGGGGAGGGCAGCAGCCAGCAAGGCCCGCCCCCTTTTTGATCATCAGACAGTTTTGCTTCATTTTTTATATACGGGCTACAGTATTTTGGCCTTATTGTATTATGTATCTGATGGACACCTGATCCGATTCTATATTATAACAGTGATTTTTGATGATATATATGAGATGATTCACCCTTTTATGATGTACATGCAAATATGTGAATGCAAATATGTAATGTTATGAGATGTTTCCATCCTTATGGTTCATGTGATGCAGTGTATGTAATGAATGCATTTCTTTTTGTATTTTTCGTGCTTTGATGATGTAATGCGTATTAATGATGGTAATAGATGCAAATGGTAATGGTAATGGTTGTAGATGATAATGTATGATGTAATGATGTCGTAAGATTCTTAGAATAACAAATTTATATTATTCCTCATAACTTAAGATATTGATATGATATAATGCTCTTCTGATGTTAACTATCTAGTGGATGCAGGATGTATGCATGAGAAATGTTTTGATTACTGTTATAATACCATGTTAGTATGGAAAGAAGGTAGAAGAAACATATAATTAATGAGTTAGTGAAGATGATGATGGTGATTTTACATTTGCATATAGGAATTGAGATTTTCAAAGGGTCAATTGCGTTATGTTTGATAACACACATAGGTACGATTCATCGAGGTATTAAGAACCAAGATGGCATGGTACGTAGTGTGATGGATTTTGACTCATCAAACATATAGGAGTACTCTTGTTCACACTTAGCATTCATACTTTATTCAGGATGTAGTTCAGACATTCTAAATATCTCAGACCAAAACACAGAAAAGCAAGCTTTCCTATGTGGTCAACAAGATACTTAAACTATCCTCCCTACAAACCAAACAAAACATGCATAACTAAGTTATTTTACAAGCATATCCCACAAGCATAGCTGATAAAAGATAATGATCATTGCCCGATTCCTTTCTCTCTAAACCTATTTTGTTTAAGCATCATCGAGAGGTCCTGGGAATGAGTGCAAAATAAGATAAGTCAAAAAGACAAAAGTAAAGTAAACACACAAGCTAATGTTCTTCCTACCGCTATCCAAGACTAACTACTATGGGGTACCTGATGCTTATGTCCATTGTAGGAAAGCTTCATCCTAGGACATGTAGTGATCAGGGTTTTGGTGGGACTGACTGGGTGATAAGCTATTGATACTCCGAGGTGACTAACTTACTTGTTTACTACTCTAGACTTGAGACTTTGATGATTAAGGGTTCACTTTGGAACCTATTAAACTTGCTTCTAACTGACTCACCAAGGGGTGAAGGTGACAATTGACTTTATTATGAACAATCATGGGTGAAAGTGAGATGAAATGGATGCACCATTTTGGGTTTTCCAATATTTTGAGGTTGTTTTTGGTATTTTCAAGATTTACGACGAATAGACTAACTTAAAGACCTATCCTAGGGGTCTCAGGAGCTGATCCATAGATTAGCCTTTCCTACGTTATACACGTAGAGACCATGTAGTTCGACTGACGATAGATTTGACTTAATGAAAAGATGGATGGGCAAACGGATTTCCAATGCGGCGGACGCCTAAAGGACCAACCTAAATGTCTCAGGGGATGATCAAAGATCAACCTTGCCTACGTTCAAGCTCAGAGATGATGTAGTTCGACAAGGTGAAAACTGACAAGACTCAATGATGAATCTTTTGAAGATTTTCTGATATTTCGACATGTTTTTGGATTTTTGAATGATTTTTTGAATGTTTTTGGTTTTTTCTGATGAATTTCAAAAAAGATCATGAGAATATACACGAATCAAATCTGATGTTGTGAGAATGTGCTCCCTAGTGTGGTGTGATAGACTACTTCGATAAAGGAAGGACAGACTGACCTTAGAAATGCCAAGTAGTTCCATGGTGGAATATGGTGTAGACACCAATGCAAGCTATGGTATGAATGCGAGATGATGAGTGGATGAATGAGTGATGGAATGAGTGGTGCAGATCCTGGTAGATGGGGAAGGTGCTTTATTTACACTTGGCACCTGTTTGCCAGGTTTTCACCAAGGTACTTGCCCAAAGTGCCACCGAAGTGGTTTTTACTAGAAGACAATTTTTTTCTTTACTGTTTTCAATCATTTTCTGATTTTTTTGGATTTTTGTATTTTTTGATTTTTTTGTTGTCACCAAGACGCCTGTTTGCCAGGTTTTCATCAAGGTGAAAAATTTTTCAAGACTTTTTCTAATTTTTTTTGTGTTTTCTAGCTCTATACCTTGTAAATTTTTAGGCATAAAGCTTTTTGAGGTGTGAACTGTTCATGGGCTCTTGCAGGGGCTCGCCTTTTGGTGTCGACAACTGATATGCCCCTGATTTGTAGCTTGCAGTGATGATAAAGGGTCCTAGCCAATTGGGCTCAAACTTTCCCTTTGTATCCGGATTTCACACGTTCTTTTGGTTTTCTTTCAGCATGAGGTCACCAACTTGGAAAGTGTGTTGTCTGATCTTCTTGTTGTAGCTCCTTTTTAGGCAATTCTGGTACACTTGTAGATGATTAAGGGCATTCATGCGCCTTTCATCTAGTAATTCCAGCTCATTGAGTCTTGTAACCCTATATTCCTCATCTATGATGAGGTTTTGCAGTGATATCCTTAGTGATGGGAGCTTGATCTCAATAGGGAGGATGGCTTCTAATCAGTAGACCAGAGAGAATGGGGTGGCACCTATTGGTATACGGATGCTAGTGCGGTAGGCTCATAAGGCGGGATTTAGCTATAGGTGCCAGTCATGACCAGAGTCATTGACTATTTTCTTGAGGATTTTCAAAATGGTTTTATTTGTAGCTTCTGCTTAGCCATTTCCTTGTGGGTAATATGGAGTGGAAAAACGGTGTTGGATTTTGAATTTTTCACACAAATCATGGACATCTTGATTTTTGAAGGGCATCCCATTATTAGAAATAATGGATTGGGGAACACCGTATTGACAAATGAGGTAATTCAGGATGAACTTGGATTTTTTTTTTCCCATGATGTAGGTCATGGGAATTGCTTCGACCCACTTTGTGAAATATTCGATGGCGGTGATGATGAACTTATGGCCATTGGATGAGGTGGGCGATATTTTACCAATGAGATCGAGCCCCCATTGTGAAAAGGGCCAAGGTGTAACAATGGGATGCAGTTCTTGAGCTGGTGCATGAATAAGGTTTCCATGCTGTTGACATTGTAGGCATTTCCTGACAAAGTTGTGTGCCTCTCTTTCCATCATCGGCCAGTAGTACCCTATTCTCAGCAATTTTTTAGCCAAGGTCATACCACTTGAGTGTGACCCGCATGTGCCATTATGTACCTCAGTTAGAGCAGTCAAGGCTTCCTCAGGTTTTAAACAACGTAGCAAGGTTCCGTTGGTACTTCTATGGAAGAGGGTCTCTCCTAGGATGACGAATTGTGAAGTCCTTTTCACAAAGGTACGTTTTAGGTTCGGAGTGATGTCAGTGGGGAGGATTCCTAACTTTAGGTAGGTGTATATATCATGATACCAAAGATCACCGAGACCAACAAGTTCACACGTGTATTCTGGCTCTGGTACCTCGAATGTGGGTATGAGAAGCTTCTCTACGAGGAATTCATGTTTTGAGACGTTGCGAGGGATGTCTAGTAAGGATCCAATTGTCGCCATTGCATCGGCCACTCTGTTGTTTGTCCTTGGTATCTGCCCAAAGGTAATGTTGATGAAAGATTCCTTGAGGCTTTCTATGACCTTCTTATATGGTGCAAGCTTATCATCCTTCATTTGGTATTCACCATTGACTTGGTTGATGATAAGTTGTGAGTCCCCATAGACTTTTAATGCCATGATTCACCATTGTGCTACAATTTTGAGGCCTATGGTCAAAGCCTCATATTCTACAATATTGTTAGTACAAGGGAATGCTAACTTGTATGATCTAGGTATGCAGTCTCCTTGTGGCATGATGAAGAACACACCCACTCCTAATCCATGTTGCATGTGAGAGCCATCAAAGTATAACTTCTAGTGGTCTGCTGCACCAGGGTTAAAAAGGGACTCATCTAGGAATTCTGATATGAGTGGGTTATCTATGTAGAGGGGAGCTTCTGCCAACTGATCTGCAATGACTCATCCTTTTATGGCTTTTCATTCTACATACTTGATATCATGTTCATATAATATCATTACCCACTTAGCCATTCTACCTGTGAGTGTTGCTTTTGACAATAGGTACTTTAGAGGGTCTATTTTGGCAATCAACTTGATTTGGTGTGCTAGCATGTAGTGTCTAAATTTTTGAGCCTCAAATACCAGTGCTAAGCAAGCTTTTTCTATTGACGTGTAATTGAGCTCGTGTCCCACCATTGTTCTGCTGATGTAATAGATAGCCCGCTCGGTTCCCTTTTCATCATTTTGGGCTAAAAGGGCCCCTAGGGCGGCTGTTGTTGCTGAGATGTATAAGATTAATGGTTTCCCCACAATTGGTGGCATCAACACAGGTGGTGTAAGTAGATATTCTTTTATTTTTTTGAATGCTTGCTCGCATTTGTCATCCCATTTGAAAGCTATTCCCTTATGAAGTAGGTGTGAATAGGCAATCTGTTTATCTACCAGTTGTGCTATGAATCTCCGGATGGACTGGAGTCTACCTTGCAATCCTTTTAGTTGTTTTAACATTCTTGGTGCTTCCATTTCAAGGATTGCTTTTACCTTTGTAGGGTCCACCTCTATTCCTCTCATTGAAACTATGTATCCTAGCAGCTTTCCTGATTGTACCCCAAAGACACACTTCTTTGGGTTGAGTCTAACCTTATATTGTTTGAGCCTGTCAAAGATAGCAGTTAGAGTTGCTATATGGTCTTGTCTCTTCTTTGATTTAGCCAGTATGTCATCTACATAATATTTGACTATTTTATGGATCATGTCGTGGAAGATTAATGTCATGGCTCTTTGGTATGTAGCTCCTGCATTTTTCAACCCGAATGGCATTATGTTCCAGCAGTAGGTGCCCCAAGGACATGTGAATGCTGTCTTGTGTTGGTCTTTTTTTGCGATCATTATCTGATTGTACCTCGAGAAGCCATCCATCAGGGAGAGCATCTCATGTTTGGCTGTCATATCCACTATCATGTCAATGTTGGGTAGTGAAAGTCATCCTTAGGACATGCTTTGTTTAGGTCTCTGAAATCAGTGTAGATGCGGATGCCCCCTTTCGATTTTGAGAATGGTACAAGATTTGATACCCATTCTGGATAGTCGATCGGGCATATGAAGCCAACATCCAGAAGTTTCTGCAACTCAATCTTTACAAGCAAGGCTATTTGTGGGTGCATCTTCCTTAGCTTTTATCTGACTGGTTTTGCTCTGGGGTAGATAGCCAAATGATGAACTACTACTTCAGGGTCCAAGCCTGGCATGTCTGCATAGGTCCACACAAAATTTACCTTTTTCTCCTTTAGGAATGCTGCCAATAGTTCTCATTCCTCTGTTTGAAGTGTTTGGGTGTAGGATGTGATTTGTGGCTCTGTTTTTGTTCCCAGGTTGATAGGGTTGCACTGTTCTGCCAATACTGCTGACTTCTCCTACTGTAGAGCAGTAGGGGGAGATTGAATCCTTCATCCTCTGGTGCCTCGGGGAGGTTTTCACCATCAGATGCATCCTTTATTTTTATTGTTTTATGGTTAGAGAGTGCCACAGTGTGCTTTTCACTCAATAACTCTGAGCTTATTCTTGATCTTTTTCTTTTGCGACTGAAGGACTCAATCATCTCCCCATAGTATGCTTGTGTATCCAGTGTGATGGTGAATCCAACCTTGTGATCTCCACGTGGGATTGTATCCCTTAGTCCCATGAATTTCGAGAGAGCCTCATCATTTTTGAATGAGTCTAGAATTGGTGGTCCCCGTTGGTCATGATCGATGAGTTGGGGGTACACTAAGTGGATTTGGTGGGTTCGTTGGATTGGCTCAGTGGGTGAGGCACTAATCATTAACAAGGTGGACTCCTTGAAAAGCCTAGGGAGACTTGCTATGGTATCCTCGTCATCACTACTAGCACACACATCGGTAATGTCAAAGGTGTAATTATCGAGTGGGATCCCTAAGCAAATGGGTGGTCTAGGGATTGTTGTTGTTACCTAAGGAGAGGATCAGACTACTCTTATGGGTGTACCTCTTCCACGTACGATTATACTCAGAGGAGTATAGCCGAGGCCAATGTTTCACATCCTTCTTTCCACCATGATGGGCTCCAACCGTCCATCAGTGTTTCTTCCTAGGCTTTCATTCTTGTTATAGCCCATGCCGAACATCATTTGTAACCCTCTGTTTGTTTCCTCCATGGGTAGGGTGGGAGTGGGCCTTTCATCTTGGTACAGAGTGTTTGTGATGTCCTCCTCATCCACATTCTCTTGACTGAGATCCCCCCAATGGTGGAATCCAGAGGGTTCCATTCTAGTGCGAACAGGTGTTTGAATCAATTTTGGTTGCCCATGTGACCTAGGAGATTGCAGTAACTCTCCTACAACAAAAGCATTTCTCTTCATTCTATAATCACCGCATCCATTATCCTCAATCATGCTCTTAATCTCAGATATGTCGAGGATGGCGGGTGCCTCTATCGCAGAAGTGGAGGCGAGATTAGCTAGGTCTATGTATGAAGTGGATGGTCCTTCATCATTTTTAGGTACTTGAGGGATCTTGTAAAACTTGGCTTCCAAGTTTTTGCAATAGGCGAAAGGTTCAGGATCCCCATGTATAGTGACCTCTTTGTTCTGATATGAGAACTTAATGCATTGGTGATAGGTTGAGGCTACTACCTTCATTCCATGTATCCATGGGCATCCCAGGAGGATGTTGTATGGTAGATCAAGGTCAAGAACTTGGCAGGTTGTTTCCATGGTTGCTAGCCCCACTTGGATGGGGATCTTGATAGTGCCCTGAGACACTCTTTCCTGGTCATCATATGCTCTTATCATGATGCTTTTGTTCTTATTGATGGAATCCTCAGCAAATCCTAATTTTTTCTGAGTTTCAGCGAACAAATATTAAGACCTGCACCACCATCTACCAGGACTCATTTGATTTTCTTTTTATGGATGAGCACTTGGAGATGGAGTGTGTAGTTATGAGATGGCTGCGGAGGGAAATCTTGATCCGAAAATGTGATGAGATTTGGGGTAAACCCACCATAGCCTGAAATTGCTGTGTGTCAAGGGTGGCAGCAATGGTAGACGTAGATAGTGCTTCATCCAGGATCTATCTATGGGTGGTGGAGATTTTTAGTAATTCCATGATGGAGATTTGTGCAGGTGTTCTTTTCAACTAGTCAATTACATTGTAATCATAGGGGACAGCCTTTTTGTTTGTAATGGGGGTCTTAGCAGGTGCCCCAGCAATGGTAACCTTTCTCCCTCGTGTGGTGACTCCACAGTCATTGTTGGCTTCCTTGATATTTATGACACTGACCATCTCATCGACACATCTGACTATCTCCTCGTATACTAGATTAGCACTAGCATACTTTTGCTTACCTTTATTATTCCCTTGGTTATTTCCCTGATTGTTCCCTTGGTTATGATTCAGCATTGGATTCGTTTAGATTTTCAGGTCTTGGTTTTCAGTCTGCTACCTAATGTTAATGACCTTATCCTCGATGAGGTCTTGGATGATATTCTTGAGTCTCATGCAGTTGGTGGTGGTGTGTGCTTTGACTTTGTGAAAGTCACATAGGAGATTCTTGTTGTACCACGGTGGTTTGGTCATGAGCTCCATGTATTGTTTGGAGTTAAAGATCTTGATTAGGTTCTCCTTGACCAGTTTCTTCATGACAACCTCAATCCATTTTCCAAGGGCTGTGAACTTCCTCCTGGGGGAAAACTTGTTACGGGGAGGTGGTCCTCCTTGATTACCCACATTATTGACTTGACTAGTGGAAGGTGGTTGTGCCACTACCGCATTAGTCTGCACATTATTGTGATTATGATTTTGAGGTTGATGATGGTTTTGGGTATTTTGCTTAGGAGCACTGATGACTACCTTAGCGTCGACCATTCCGTCATTCGTGATATTTTTGTTCCTCAACCATGTTTGAGGTTTATCATTGTAGTTGTTAGATGGGCAGCTATCCTGTGGTGGAGTGAATGTTGGTGCACCTTCTCATGCCGTAAGGGCTCTTTCAATGTTGAGCGCCTTTGGAATTAGTTGATCGTATGATGTGATGCACTACATTTCCAAGTAAAATGCCAAGTTTTTATCAGGGTTGGCTATGATGGTGCAGACTTGTTGTTCTTTTGGCATAGTCCACTTGCTCTGATTGGCCTTGGATCACCATCTTTACAAGAAGGATGTGAATAACTCTCCTTTTTCTTGTTTGAGTGTAGATAGTTCTTCTAAACTGACATCCGCACCCATATTAAAAGCGTAATTTTTAAGTAAAGCCTCCACTATTTCCTCAAATGTTTTAATGCCCGTGGGTAGGCGAGAAAACCATTCCATAGCTGGACCAGTCAGGCTTCATGGGAAGAGCCACATTAGATACATGTCATCATATGCGACTTCCATGCAGTGCACCTGGAATTCCCTGACGTGGTTTTCAAGGTTGCCTGTTCCATTGTATTTATCAAATTTAGGGATCTCGAATCCCTTTGGAAATGGTACCATGGTGAGACTTCTATCGAATGGATAAGGGCACAAGTTGCCTAGTGTCCTTGTGGTTTTTCTTGCTTGCGAGTCCAACACCTGCTGTGAAAGCAGTTTGATTTGTGTTGCAACATCTTTGCTTCGATCAGGGGGTGGGATGAATGAGTTGTAAGGCATTTGGGGAGTGCGCGTGGTGGGAGGAGTACTAGTGGGTGTTTGTTGCAAGCTTGGCTATGCATTTAAGGCTTGTTGGTAAGCCTGCATTTGTACCAACAATGCTTGTTGTTGATCTTACTGTTGTTGTTCCAATAGCGCTTGTTGTTGGTCCATTTGTTGTTGTTCCCATGAAGCCTGCTGTTGGTCAAGCTGTTGTTGAGCTAGTAATGCTTGTTGTTGGTCTAGCTGCTGTTGTGCCAAAAATGCTTGTTGTTGTTCGAGCTGCTGTTGCACCAATAAAGCTTAATGTTGTGCTTGAAAGTCTTGCAGGGCTTGTCGGTAGGCTTGCAGATGGATCGCTTGCAATTACACTTGGTATTGAGCTTGCGCTTGCGCTTGAGCTTGTGCTTGGGCTTGAGCTTACGCTTGGGCTTGAGCTTGAGCTTGTGCTTGGGCTTGGGCTTGAGCTTGCGCTTGAGCTTGGGCTTGAGCTTGCGCTTGAGCTTGAGCTTGCTACTTTTGCTGGAGTACTCTTTGTTGGTTGGCCTTTTGAAGGTTTTGGATTAGAGTGGTGAATGAATTTGTTGTGTTGGTTTTTGGTGGGATTGGTGGTGGAGTAGGAATCATGCCAACTATCATGGTGGGTGGATGGATTGTGGTGGTGATTGTGATTTGGGTTGTCAGAGGGGTGTTTGAGATGATTGGTCCTTGAGGAGTCATGCTTTGGGATACTTGAGGACCAATAGATGCATTAACCATGGTGATAGGAATAGTTGCAATTTGTTGTGAGGATATGGGAAAAAGAAGCGGGTTCAAAGTGGTGGTTGGATTACTTGGATTGGAAAAATTTTTGATGGGGAAAGCCGGAAGACCTATTCCAAGAGGTGATGTGGATGCGAAAGGAAGTGGGGGAAGGGATGATGCCCCACTTTGGAAAGAGAAAGGACTGATATCTTTCATCCTTCCAAACAAGCCAACTTCCTCATGCGGTGGGGTAGTTGGTATGTTCAATTGATAGGCTGTTGTGTTGTGAAATGAGGATGAACCAGCGGGATTATGAAATGTGAGTGGGACGTATGGGTGAGATGGGTTTTTCGGAATAGATGTAGCTAGTGTGGGGGTGATGATTGCTTCTTTATTAGCTACAAGGTGGTGTTTTTGCAATTCTTGGAACATGGCACTCCCCTTGTTCACATTCGGGGAGGTTGGTGTGATGACTGATGTGGTGCAAGGTACTTCTTGATTGATGTTGGACAATGGGGATGTATTTATACTAGTGCTTGTGTTAAGGTCGGGAGGGGGCATGACCCCTCCTCTTGCTATTGTATTTAGGTATTTGAACATAGCACTAACAATTTTGTGGTTCTCTGGATTTTGAACCATTTCCATGATTTCATTTGGTGTCATCCCCATGTCTTCATTTGTGCTATCCTCTTGATGACTCTCCTCTTGAGGATTTTGTGATGATAAGGGAGAGTTGCTTGGGGGATTGCTTGATCCTGCTAGGTTCACTTCGGTGTTTAGATGACTCATGTCCATAGAAGCTGATATTTCTCTGATATTCTCCGTGTCCTTCTTGTATTGAGATCTTGTTTGGACCATAAAAATAGGGATTTGTTCGATCCTAATCCTTTAAGTCCAAAAGAGAAGAACTAGGGAAGCTAAAAGATCAAAGATGGTGATAATGGTGATGGGTTAAATGGATGGGATGAGCGAAAACTTTTTTTTTTTGAAGTACTTTTGAAGGTATGTGCCAAACTTTGTAAGGGCTTTTGATTTGATTGATTGTGATAATTTGACTAGATGCGTCAAGTCAAACAAGATTGTTTGTGAAGTTGTTTTTCCTAGGAAGTTGTGTTATCCTAAGGGAACTTGCACAAATGGATGAATTGACAAGGTGTGTTATGCTAATGTGTTTGAGAACTAATAGACTTTAAGAAGTTGTGTTATCTCAAAGAAAATTTGTCCAATGGTTTAAGACTATGTTGGCTAAGTGTGTTAAGCCAAGATATGATGATGTTGATTTAGCCCTCTAAGTTTAGCATGATGATTGATTCTAGAGTTCTCAAAAGGTTTGATGATGAAATGAGACTTGATTTGATGGAGGAATGGATGAGAATGACAACTTTGATCTTGAACCTTAACCTAGATGTGACTCTTTCTACAAAACCTTGGTATTGAAGAACATTCTAGACTTCCTATGGGAGAAATGCAAACCTTTGAAAAAGTTCAGGATTTTGTTGACAATAAAATGCATACAATGCGGGATTGTTCCTTGAGGCCTTTTTGTAGAAATTGTATACAAGTCTCTCCCTTACTTCAAGGAGCATCTCAAGGCATTGCTCATGGATTTTTAGACTCACTTTCTTGAACTTTGGCTTTGGGATTTTAATCTTGCGGGAAATCATTGGAAACAACACATGTGTAATTCAATTTGTCTCTTTGTCTTGGTTAAATGAGGTTCTTTTTATCCAAGACACTTGCTTGCTTAGGTTTTCAAACTATATGTCTAGTGTCCCATTCTCTTTCTCATCCCACAAGGTCCTTTGTGTGGAAATCGAGGAAAATAGGGCAAAAGTTTCCTTATGTTTATCCTTATTGGAAACAAATGATGGTAGAACTTGTACACTTAGAAACCTCTAGGAATGTGATTCCTAGGGAAAGCAAGAGTGGGAAAGTTCATCAATAGGTATTTGTTTCTCACAAGGTGTTTGAAATTTCAAGGTTTTTGTGTATGTTTGTTTTTTCAAATGTTTTCAAGATCAAGCAATGTGTTCTTTCCAAGCACTTTTACACTCCTAGGTTGATGAGGCAATACCTTGTTGGGTTCCCACTTGGATAAATCTAGCTGTGCATATCTTGTGTGAATGGCTAAATGCTTGACCACACTGGCTCCCCTCCACGACACTCACTTATTCAGGTCAGCCAAGCATTAGTACCCATGAATCTCCCATGGCATACCTTCCATTTCCACAACAAGACCGCATGTTACGTGGGGCGGCTTCAAAGGACATGACCTTTTGCACCAACAAGATAGACAAGGTTTTTGGCTTTCTACAACTTTGGTTTGTAATAAGGGTACCTGTTCAGAAGGCCACACAAGAGGCAAGATCAACCCATATAGAGAGTATCACCTGCTTGTCCATAGGAGCTCCTATAATGATGAACTTTCCTCACCATTCGAATTTATATACCAGTTGGGAATAGCTTGGCTTCTAGCTCGTTTTCGGTTTGAGTCATTCCCTTGGGGTGAGTACTTTTTCCGACCGAGGCAGGCCCTCTAAAGGTACACAATAGCAAGAAAGTGCATTCGTAGTTCGATCATCTTTGTTTGTGTGAACAAAGAGAGAACCCTCACAATGCCGTTTTCTCACACTAGACAAGTTTGTTCAATTTTAAGCTCCCAAATCGAAGTGTGGAGGCAATCTTTTTGACAAGTTAATATCACTAAAATGCTTTTGATTCTCAAGATCGCTATAAAGCGCGAGAGAAGCACATACGCATTTTAATGATGTTAATTTGTTAAAAAGTTTGCAAAACATAAAAGACACTTGTTCATTTTAACCTTCAAAGCAATGATGAATTCATTTTAGAAGCACCAATTGAAATGTGAAGTTTTCCTTGTTCAATTTTAAGTCCAAATCAAAATCTAGTAAATGTCTAAAATTCTTTTTAGCCCTTTGGAAACTTTAAAAAACAAAGTTTGTTTGTTCTTTTTAGATCCCAATGAAAATTTAGTATTCTAAGGTCAAAGATTTTAACAAAGTTTCAAGAAGTGTTGAAGAACACTTAAGTGTTTAGAAACACTTTGCACAAAATGAACATGAAAATTTAAACATTTTTTTAAAGCCCAAAGTAAAATTAATTTTCCTAAGGCCAAATATTTTAACAAATTTTCTCAAGAAGTGTTAAAGAACACTCTTAGTGTTTAGAAACACTTTGGGTTTGTGAAGATAACATGATGGTGAACTTCTCCTTTTGCCTCCATCCTGCAAAATAACAGAAAAATGGAGAGTAAAAAAAAAGAAAAATAGCAAATCAGGTTAATACTAAAAAAAATTAATCAAATTTTAAAAACCAGACTGATCCCATGGTAGAGTTTAGCAAGTGCGGTGCTCCTTAATGGGTGCGGTGCTACTTAAAAAACATAGGGGGTGCTATACAGTGCTGTGCGATCAACTGTATGTGGTGCTCTGCAAAAACAGAGACTGCGGGTGCGTCGGAGTTTTACACGCGGTGGAGTTTGGAAGCGTGGGTATTTGGAAAATTTTGAAATTTGATGCTCAGGAAGCAGTTGCGGTACTATGGTGTCGTGGGCTTCGAGAGGTGTTGTGAAATACAGCGCTGCGTATGAGTCCGAGGTGCAATACAACGTTGCATGTTTGGTCCGCGGTGCAGTTTTCTGTATATGAAGAAAAAACGTGAAAAAAACCATGGAAATTTGAGGAAAACGTAATAAATTTTGAGATTGCCCTCCTTCTAGCGCCAAAATGTGAGCCCCTAAACCTGCAAATGCACAAAGAGGTCAAACATTGTTAGAGTTAGTTCAAATATGCATGTAATAATGAGGGATTCCCCATAAAATCCATCTATCTAAAACTTAAATTAGGAAATGAAGAACACAATGAAATTACAACATGTAAATCCTAATTAAGCAAATAGCATTATGATCCTATGGGGGAATTGGTGCCAATGATATGTTGCAATTGTCCCTTTCCCAATTCCTATGATTGCAAATGTGGATTGATGAAGAAATGGTCAAATCTCCAAAGCGATTTGACCATAACCTTGGTGCAAATGTGAAAATGATAGGAATGGTGGTTGAAGATAGCAAAATCAGTTCTCACTTGAAGAGAGTAACTTTGCATATGAGTTGTGGATGAAGATTGAGGAGAAGAGTCTCCATTTTATAGATTTCAATCTTGGAAGAATGAGTGAAAATAAGTAATGTGGGATGAAAGATAGTTCAATGGCATTGTACCACTTGTCCAAATGTGATTGGATGAGGAATGAGCAAGTTTTGGCCAATGTGCCAATAAATGCAATTAGGTGGCATTTCAAACATGAGAAATGACATGTTGAAGAGGGAAAAGAAATGGAGTTAATGTCACTTGGCTCAAGGTCAAAGACATGTAAGAGGCTTTTAATGCCTTGTTGGAAGGACCAAGCCCACTTGGAAATTTTGAATTCAAAAGAGGAATATTCCCTTTTTGATGCTTTTTGAGGGAAAATAGGAGAATTAATAAATCAAAGTAATTGATTTATTGTGCAAGTAGCATTCTCTAGAGAATTTTAGTGATAAGGATTAACTTAATCAAGGATTTGATTAGCTTAATGAAGAATTAGGTGATGTGACAATTTAGATTTAGATTTATGAATTGATTTAAGTCCAAAATTGAGAGGAAATGATTTATTAAATAAATGATTTGATTTATTTAATAAAGAAGGAATGTGTTAGATTAAATCAAATAAGGTTTAATTTATTTAATTTAATGAGAAGACTTTAGAGATTTTAATCAAATAAAATGATTTATTTAATTAAACAACAATGTAGGGTTAATTAAATTAAACTAATTAATTTAATCAAAGGAGGTGATAGACTTAATCCAATAAATTGTGATTTATTGAATTAAAGGATAGAAAGTGATGAAATGCTGAGAATTTGATCTAAGAGGAAACGTTGTTAGTAGTCAGGATCAGGTGTGCCAAAATGAACTTGTACATTTTCCATGTCTACAACTATCGTCTTGAATACTGCTGGAGCCACCACCAATGCCACCGCCACTGGTGTGACCTCCATCGGAGCCACCATTGCTTCCAAGGCCACCACCATGCCCTTTGTTGGAACCACCTTCACCAAGGCCACCTCCACTTTATAAGTTTCCACCACCAAATCCTCCACCAATCATCCTGCCAAATCCCTTGCTATCAGAGGTGACATAATGAGTTAAGTGGATACATAAAGGGTTTCTATTTACTTTGAGATTTTTATATTTTTTTAGAATCGACGAACACACTAACTAAAGGGACGACCTTAGCCATGTATACAGATGTAGGAGGCATCTAAATTTCTAGTTGTCTTTCCTATTCTCTGAAGATGCCACGTCATACCATGTGACTATGGTTCGAAGGGGAACATGCCTCAGCTAGACCAATGAGACTAGCAAGGAGTTCTATGCCCTTCTAGTCTTTACCTACCATGTATTTTATTTCTCTGATCACTTTAGCAGCCCGAGCTACTCTAGGTGTTTTTCTAATGCACCCAACCCTCTACTGAGGTTTATGATGTATTCAAAAGGGATATGGATGACCTCATTCTCATCTATGGATGAGGAGGTTGGTAATGCAGGTTGGATAGGGATGTGATTAGTTTCATCAAGGAAGCTAGATTCACCTCATAATACATTCTCCTACATGGATAGACCAGCCACAGAACCATAGAAAATGTCGATAGTGAAGCTAGAGGAGACCTTCATCTTTTCCATCAGAAGGTGTTACATAATTCTTCTAAAAATATTCCTAGAGGTCATAGACTGGGTTGTGAAGCTCATACACTTTCAAAATGCACAAGGGTACAATGACCAACATGTATAAGAGAAGAAGTTTAGAACACTGACAAATGGGTAGATGTTGGTTCACGTCGGGTTCACCAAAAATGTAAGAGAGGGGGACCAACCACTACAAGGCCCTAGGTCACAAAAGGCCAAGAGCGGAAAGGCTTCCCTAAATTACCTCAGTTTAATGGAATGTTAGGATAGGAGGCATGAGAATGATGAGTTCTATGTGTCCTTCGACCACTCTGCAATCCTGAGAGTTGAAGGGACACTAGACGAGTCACTTTCTAAGGTCAACTACGCATCTCAAGTACCTATTTTTATGAGGATAGAAGCGCAGTTCCAGGATGAAAGCATGGTGCACTGGCATCTGACAGGCACGCTAGCGTCCGTACAGCCAGAAAACTAGAGAGATAAGGTTTTATCCTCAGAAAAGGACCACTAGCCTAGTCTAGAGGTTTCTTGAACAACAGAATGAGATTAAGAAGAATGAAACGTAAAGATGAATGTGATAAAGAAAGTATATTACCACAAGGGTGACGAAGATTATCTTGCACAACAGTCTTCTCGCTAGTTTTCTTCAAGATCTCTCCACCTACACACAATAGAGAGGGAAAATGTTGGGGCTGTTTAGGGGCCTACCTTAGTCAGACCCCTATTTTTGTGTTACCACCTCCAAGGACAACCATTTTTGCAATGATAGAAATAGAGATAGAGAAGGAAATACAAGATACGTAAATGAAAGACACAAAAAATAGTATGCGCTTACTCAACCAAAGACGATAGAAGAGATAAGAGGAGCTTACCACCTCCATAAAAAGTGCTCAAGGCTTGTGGAGGAGAGAATGAGAGGAACTCAAGCCTTTTCTTCAATGGTGTTTGTCTTGTGCTTAGACTATCAAAGTGATGGAGTAGTGGATTGTTGTTATGGAGTGAAAAGTGTTGCTACAAACCTTGTGAATGCTTGAAAGAGTGGAGAAAATGTAAAGAGATGAACTCAAGATCTTTCAAAACTCCATGAATGAATGGAGTGAAGAATATGAAGGAAAGGATGAAAAACGACCATATTCGGGTCAACTAGCCAAAGAGGGGCATTAAACTTCAACTTCCAATAGAAAGTGTAATGTATCTGTAGTCTCTAGCCACATGAATCTTCTAGGGACATAAGCATGTTGTGTGGATGTTCGCATGTCATGTGGGCATCCTCAACAAAAATTCCCCCACCAACACACAAAATAGTCACCAACTGGAGTGTGATCAACGGGCTTAAGTGAAATTAAGCCTTTTCCTTAGGTTTTCTAAAGTGTAGGGAGGTAAAGGGGAATTTTCGTTAGGGGTTAAAATTCATGGCTATACATGGGGTTCCTTAGACTTTACAGAATCCTCCATTCGAGAATATAAAGTCAACCTAATCCACTTAGTCCTTCTGATAACATCATCAAAACCCATTATCAAAGATGTTCATTCTTCTACATTGCAAGGTAATGTGAACACAAATTATAATTTTCTTAATGTTGATCCTTCCCCTTCTGAGGAAGATGATCATGCTTCTATTAAAGAGGATAATGTTGGTAGTCCTATTAAGAAGGCTGGCAGAAATCCTATAGGGGAGTATGATCCCCATGATTGGAATAATGATCTATATGGAGATCCTCCTCCTTCTCAAGATTTTCAAACACTTTATGGTCCCGACTTTAAGATTATCTCCAAATATAGTTATGGGCATAAAGGTTGTGGGTGTAACTAACAAGGAATTCAAGGCACTATAGAATTTACACCTTGTAAGTTTAATTTCAGGTTTGGTTGCTTGAATGAACAATGTAAATAGAAACCACGGTTGAATATTGACATGATTTCTACTCAACCTCATTCTCATGGACTAATGCATCTATCATTATCTACTATCTTCGTGTCTTCTTGTGAGTAGTCAATATTTTCTTGCAAGAGAAAGGGTTTGTTCTTGATCCTCATCCTCTATTTGAGTAAGAGTGTATTTTGTTGAGGCTTCTAAAATCCCACGTAATTACTCTTCCTCCTCCTACATATAAGAAATTTCATAAACGTGATAAAGAAAAACATTCTTCCTGTGCATACCATGGAGTGCCTGGCCATTCCACTAGTGAATATAAGGCCTTGAAGGATAGAATGCAAGTTTTTTATATTGGTTCCATCAAAATCCCGCTGTTGATGCACCTTCCATTTCTTTGCATGACAAGTAATATCAAGGCTTTCCTTTATCTTTTCCATTCTAATAATTTTCTCATGAGGTTCTCACACCACCCTCTAATAGTATCTTGCATGCTTCTCCTCCCCTATATGCTCGGGGATAGTGATAACATGTTTTGGAGATGTACGTCCTTCTTAAGGACCCCCTTGAGTGGACCCCTTTTGTTTTTAAGGGTTCCCAAGGGACCCACTTGAAAGAATTTCTCTTGAATAAATTCTGTGGTGTCTTCCTTGTGGGAAACCTTACCAAACTTGTCTTATATCTTAGCATCTAGCTTAGGGGTAGCCTAATTAGACCTATCTCTTTTGTGAATATCCTACAACACAGCTTGTAGTAGCCACAATAATTTCTTAATAGTATTTCTCTACAAGACTAAGAACCTGTAGAGCTTCTTTGCATTGAGATTACCTTGCAGGACCAAGCACCTATGAGGACTAATAAAACTCTACAAATCCTTTCACATCAAGATTCCCCCAGGACGAGCACCTAGGGCACCCCCTTTGCAAGTCTAAGGACCTATAAAGATCTTTTATCCTATGGGATCTATTTGTTCAACTCTATAGATCCTTTTGTTCAAATCTATAGCTCTCAGGACCTATAGATCCTTTTTTTACCTTTCATAGGTCTGAGGACCTATAGAGCCTTCTTTTCACCTACCGTAGGTCTGAGGGCCTATGGCACATTTTTTCAAACTTGCACAAGACTGATTACCTGTGGAGCCATATCTCTCATAATTTTCATTCCTTTCTAGCTCCTCCATATCTCTCTTAAATTCTCTTCTCTTTTTTTCTCAAATTGTGTATACCAGATCGAAGACTTGCATATTCTTCCTCTTAGGTATATACTTATTTCTCTCTTCAACATTGGTTTCTTCCCTAACTTTTGGGTGCATTCTTCTCTTGAAGCAATCGATCCTTATATTATTCTCTTTGTTTAATAATTATTTTATGTGTTTCATCTTAATTTGGGAACGATGCATAGTACTGAGACAAAATTTAGCATTGAGGTCTCTTTCACTTTGCTGATTCAAATCCTTTAGTTTTTTATGTCCCTTTGAGTGTTTTTTATTCATGTATATATTCTAATCTCATGATGCAATGGATTTTTATGTTCTAACATTATTGTCTTGTGCAGATCTTTCTTGTCTAATGTATTTGTTTTGTAGGTCTTCAGCCTAAGGGCATGCTTCCTTGGTTTTAAGATCTATCTACTTCCTCAAAATTATCCTTTTGGTATCATGATGTTATCTATGTTAGTAGACTTCATTTAGCATGCATATTAGTGTAGATTCATATGCCCACTAAAGTGGGGGAAAAATGTAATATCATAAAATTGCACCCCTTATAATTTCATATACATTCTTGTATCCACTTTAGTTTCCACTGCCTTAACATCTGTGTAGGCTCATTTTTTCCTTTGCATCAACCTTTTTCCCTCTCAAGATGCAGAGGACCCCTTTTCAGCAACTACCCTTCATGTGTTAGCTTTGTGTCAAACCTTGTTCTTTTCCTATTCTCGTCATTTTGTAGTGTGATGTGTTTGGACACTAGTGCACTGCATGGATGTCTTCATGTCATGCTAGCATCTTGTAACATTTCGACATTCAAATGACCATTTCTGAGTGCCTTGCCACTTGTTAGTTTCTTTTGCTACTTTTTAGTTTCTTTTGTCAGTGCTAACGACCCGGGATGCCTTGTAATGGATCGAGAATCTTCGTTTCCCTCCTCTTCTCTCTTTAAAAGCTATCTTTTCAATATATTTTGGGTCTTCTAGATCTTTCTAGCTTTGGATCCTTCCTTTTCCTCTTCTCTTGGTATTTCTCTATTCCTTTCATAGCTCACTACAATAGCACTCTTGTGTTCTCACAGTGCCCTCTTCAACTCTCTTGGATCTCAAAACTATCTCTCTCTTTGACTTCCTTAAGCCTCGCAACTGACATCCCCTTATCTTGTGCTTGTGAGAATCTTTGGATTTCTTATATCCCTTATCTATTGAATCTATATCTCATGATATAGGTTATCCTCCTTGAGCGAGGATTACTTTGATCACTCCATAATTTCTTACTTTTTTCACTTTCTCTATCTATCTAGACTTATGTGGAGGTGGGAACACCAAAATGGGGGTTTGACAAAGGAAAGCCCCTATACAACCCCAACATTTTCTATAGATCTTATGTATGTAGGTATTGAAGATATTCATATATTGGAGGCTTCAATACTTGGGTTTTTGTGAGTATTTTTTATCTCTTATTCTATCACTTTATTATTTACATTTTAAATAGTTTACTTTACCTTATTTTAGTTCTCTTACATTCTATCACTTTGTTGCATTCTAATAATTCTTAGCAGTCTCAATCATAATAGCCACATTGTTATTTTTTTGATATCTCAAGCTTTAGTCCATAGAGGATTTTAGCATGCCTTTGGGACTCTAGGGCATTGTGTTTTCATCCTTTTTCTACACTATTGTCCTTTGGTCAAGAGTCCGTTAGTCTATCCAAAAAATATTTGTAACCTGATCTTTCTAATTTTGAAACTCTTGCTCTATTCCTTGAGGTAGTTTAGGGCAGTTCGCCCCTTGGGATTCTCTTGAGAATAAAGAGACTCATGATTAGTGAATCCCCCTTCTCTATATATAGGAAGACTGCCTCTATATATACTAAAATTTGAGCAACCAAAGGTTACAAATAAGCTAGAAATTCTACCACCTTCCTACTCACATGCAACGACTCATCAAACTAACTTACAAATTTGCAACACATAATAGTTCATAATCTTCTAATGGCTGAGTCAACCTCTTCATGAGAGACAACATGAATATTTTACTAATTCAAAGAATAATGACTCATAACAAGTTTCCCTCTTGGTTTACAAGTCAAATTCCTTATATTTTTCCAAGTTTACATGGGTTGAGCCTCATGGTTTAAGCACAGTTAAAAGACCTCTTTTGGATTTTATATTCCTCAGCATTGGTGCCACATATTCATACAATAACAACCTTAATGATAGCATGGTTTAAGACTCATTCCTATGTGCATTTAATCTTATGCTACACATAAAATATTTTCCTTTATTCATGTGTCGTAACTAAATTCATATTTGACTTGGTCTCCTTTGCTTTATTCATAGCTACAAAAATATAAACACTTTCAACACTACCATTATATTCACTTAGTTCACTTATTGATTTGAATTTAAATGTGTTAACAATAATGTTAACTCATGTGCAATACATAAAACATATGTAACATTGTACATTATGTGCTAAGATAGATACTATGCACTAATAACATATAACTCAAAACATTCTATATATAATATATATACTATTAATATATATATCCTCACATAATATATATGTATATATGTATTAATTTATATATATATCATCATATTTACTTGATTATTAAAATATATCTTTTTCCAATAGATATAAGCATATAATAAATAATAACATATATATACATATATTAGTATATATGTATATATGTTTCTTTAAATGTACTATATGCATACATAATAATATATATATATTATATTATACATATAATTATCTCGATTATCAAATTCAAACAAATATATGCACATACTCATCAAATGATGTGTATACATGAAGTCTGTGTATATATATACATGTCACTTTTATCCAATTGATACTCCCATACATATGGGTTACCCACTCATGAGCATGCATAGGTACATCTACCTATGTATACTCATGCCCACATATAATCACATGTATTAACTATCATGTACATGCACATATATACATATATACATTCTATCTATATACTTCATTGACCAATGTATACCAAAAGAACACATAAGAACTCTCTTCCTGATGTAAAAATCATATAATCCTAGTGAAAATATTCATAAAACAAGATCATAAGACAATAAAAAAAATTCAAAACCAAGATAGAAGGTTACATATTGTTCACCCAAACTGACTTGACTCAACTTAGACCAACTAGGGTGTAATTGTGTGTATGCTCAACTAGCTCCATTAGGGTTACCAAACCAAGCTCTTCTCTTGAGTGATACTCCCCCTCTCTTCTGGAGGTTGGAGCTTGTTCCTACATCTAGCTTAGTAAATCATAACAATAGTTAGCCAATAATAATATATTCATATGCATTATATACATTATTGTTAGAATCGTCATTAATATAAACTTGAATTAAACATTCATTCATCAAATACCATCCAAATTCACATGCATCACATAATAAAAAATATATGAATATATTAAAGCATTTTTAACCCATCAAGATAAAATTAAATAGGTAATAACACAATTGGGTGTAATAATGCCAATGATTTCTCTTAAGAGACCAAAGTGAAAAAGGGCATCAAAATTTGATGAGATGTTGGAAACCATGACACCTAGAAAAATTTCATCTAAAGGTACAGGCCATGTGCAATCCCTCTAAAATAAATTCTCTTAGTTTAAAATATATTTGATCCATTTTTCTCGTGGTGACAAGTTTTCAGTTGATGGAAAAAACGTCAAATGCATGCAGTGTAAAATTGCAAGGTAGTTTAATTTTTACTATGTTCATCATATGACTCAAATTAAAGTTCTAGCATGTTTAGGTGGGTAGGTTTATCCTAGGAAAGGTCATATTTTTCACCCTAGCATACCTAAACCTTCCAGGCTACATTGCACCGATGATTTCTCTTAAGAGACCAAAGTGTGAAAGGACAACAAAATTTGACAATGTATTACTCCAAAACCATTCATTCTAAAGGTATAGGGTCACGTAGGTTCCCTCTATAATAACCTCTCTTAAATTTTCATATCTCCATTTCATTTGCCCATGGTGACAAGTTTTCAATCTATGGAAAAAGCATCAAATGCATCCAGTCTAAAGTTTCAAGGTGGTCCAATTTTCATTCTATTCATTGTGAGACCAAACCAACAATTCCAAGACATTTGCATGGGTATGTTTATGCTAGGAAAGGTCTCGTTTTGCATGATGGAGGAGCACCTTGATCATTAGATTCCTTTAAAATGCTATTTTTTCAAATTTGTGTGTTCAATTCTAAAATAATGTGTCAAGGCCATGTGAAGACTAATTTGAATGTATCCAAACCATGTAATAGGTCCAAGGTGGTCAAAGAGATGAAAAATGCAAAACTTGTAATATTGTCCAATATGTAAAAAGAGAAAAAAAGCAGGAATATGAAAAGATAAAGTGGGATTTGAAGGAATAGGTCGTTTAAGGAAGTTACTAGTTTAGAAATATCTATAAGAACATTGTAAAAGGCAAGAAAAATTAGAACTTGATATTCTTGTAAATCAAAATTTTTAAATAGACCCCTGTTTTTCTTTGTTAGCAATGTTTTCTTCCATTCTTTTCATCTTTGTATTGATAGTTAGAAATATCAAAGCTAAATCCTTGTGTGATTTCATTTGGAGAGAGTTACTTTTTAGTTTTCAAGAAGGTTGAAGGTTAACTTTTAAGAAGAAAATGTATTAGAGACAACTTCCTATGTCCTGGGTAGTAAATTGTTCATAGTGGTTTTGAGTGTCTATTAAGGAATCCATGGCCATTCCGCCAATGTAGGATAGATGATTGTAGGAATGGATTTTATTTATTATCTTTTCAGTCTTGTGAAGTGTGTGGTTGCAGGGGTAACAAAAATATGATAAGTTGTTGATTCAAGAATAAAATTCTGAACAATGGAGGTTACAACAGGGTTTTGAAGAAGTGGAATATGCATGCACTTGGAAATGGTCTCAAATTATTTTATATACATATTATGACAAGTTTCAGGTGGTGGTCAAAGGAATAGAGGTTTGCAAGTGTGTTTTTCACCAAACCCTCCTTGTTTTGGTGCTTGTTCACCCTATAATCAAGGGTTTAACAAAAAAATATGTATTTGAGCCTCTTAAATCTAAAAAAATGATAAAATCCTAAGTTTTTAACATGTCTAAGGACTTTTTGGTGTTCTTTGATGAATTGGTGGAGTTTAGAGACCAATTTCTTTGATCAAATGGGCTAATTGGAGGCTTTTACCAGTGGATAGCGTGTTGGTTTTCCTATATTTTGTGAAACAAGTGAAATTGATATTTTCATATGTTATTGTTGACTGAAAAGGGTCTCCAAATCAGTGTTGAGATGGCTAACATGTTTTGTGTTACAAATGTATTCACCCGATTTAAGGGTCGGTTGACCTATAAGAGGTGTATTGCATTGTTTTCTCAAAACAAAGAATCTGATGGGATCAATGAAGGAATGATTATTCATATTCTAAACTAGTCTGAATGATGATGTTACAAATGTAATTATAGCTGGTAAAAATTTTAGGCTTAAACTTTGATGTTTTGGTGTCTTGAGCTATGTGAATCCAAAAAGATAAAATAATGTTTGATTGTAGGTCTGAGAAACAAAGATATGGTTGGTTGTTCCTTTTTTGTATCTGTCAAGATAATGGCCTTAAGGATGTATGGATATTGGATTGTAGCATTATGTGTTTCCTTGGAGAGTGAGTGTGTTGGTGGACTTTTTTTTATTAAATAAATTGAAGAATGAACATAAGCTGTGAATGTTGAAAGTAATGATTTGATTCAAAGCTTCCTAATGGTGATTCTAATTTGAATATGATGTGTTGAGATAGATCTTCTCATGTTTTGGATTTGGGTTTGAAGTACCCCTATTAGGTTGTGGTAGGTAGATTGTACTGCATCATTGTAGTCGAGAATGCCAAAAAAAATTGGGCTACATTGCACTAATGATTTCTCTTAAGCAACCAAAGTGCAAAATGGAAACAAACTTTGACGAGCTATTACTTAGAAACCATGGAACTTCGATTTTTTTTATATAAATGTATAGGGTCATGTAGGGGCCCTTTAAATCAACCTCTCTTATTTTTTCATATCTCCAATCCATTTTCCCATGCTGACAAGTTTTCAGTTGATGGAAAAAGTGTCAAATGTATGCAGTGTAAAGTTGCAAGATGGTGTAATTTTGATTATGTTCATCATGCAACCAAATTGATAATTCCAAAATATGTAGGTTGGTAGGTTTATGCTAGGAAAGGACATGTTTTTCATCCCATCACGCCAATTTTTTTTGGGATAGATTGCATCGACGATTTCTCTTAAGATACCAAAGTGGAAAATGGTAGAAAACTTTGATGAAAAGTTACTCAGAAACCATGAAACTTAGAAACATTTTGTTTGAAGGTAAAATTTCATATAGGGTCCCTCTACAATAAACTCTCTTATTTTTCATATCTCCAATCCATTTTCCCATGATGAAAAGTTTCCAGTTGATGGAAATGCATCAAATGTATGCATTATAAAGTTGCAAGTTGCAAGCTGTAATTTAAAAAAAAAAAAATTGCAACAAAACAAACAGTTCCAATACATCTAGATGGGTATGCTTATAATAAGAAAGGTCCTATTTTTCACCCCAACATACCAGAACATTCAAACTACATTGCACCAACAATTTCTATTAAGAGACCAAAGGGCAAAAAGGAAAAAAAATTGATGAGTTGTTACTCAAAAATCATGGCACTTAGAAATATTACATCTAAAGGTATAGGGTCATGTAGGGTCCATCTACAATAACCTCTCTTAGTTTTTCATATCTTTGATCCATTTTCCCATGAAAAGTTTTTAGTTAATTGAAAAAATGTCAAATACATATAGTGTAAAGTTGCAAGGTGGTGTAATTTTTGTTATGTTCATTGTGTGACAAAACTAGCAGTTCCAACACATTTATATGGGTAGGTTTATGCTAGAAAAGGTCTTTTTTTTTACCCCAACATGCTGGAACATTTTGGACTACATTGCACTATTGATTTCTTGTAAGAGACCAAAGTGTAAAAGGGTAGTAAATTTTGACGAGTTGTTACTCAAAAATTGTGGCAGTTAGAAAATTTTTGTGTAAAGGTATATGGTCAAGTAGGGTCCATCAATAATAACCTCTCTCAATTTTTCATATCTCTGATACATTTGTTTTTGCTAACAAGTTTCTGGTTGATAGAAAAAGTGTCAAATGCATACAATGTAAAGTTGCAAGGTGGTGTCATTTTCATTTTATTCATTGTGTGACCAAACCAATAGTTCCAACATATTTGGATGGGTATGTTTACACTAGGAAAGGTATTGTATCACACACAGTATGTTGGAACATTCTGGGCTACATTGCACCAATGATTTCCCTTAAGATACCAGAGTATGAAAGGGATACAAACTTTGACGGAATATTGCTTAGAAACTATGACACTTAGAAACATTATGTTTGAAGGTGCAGGGTCACATAGGGTCCCTTTACAATGATCTATCTTAGTTTTTCATATCTCCAATCTATTTTATGTGGTGACAAGTTTTCAGTTGATGAAAAAAGCATCAGATGCATTCATTTTAAAGTTACAAGGTGGTGTAATTTTGATTATGTTTGTTGTACAACCAAACTGATAGTTCCAACACATCCAAATGGGTAGGTTTGTGTTAGGGAAGGTCCTATTTTGCACCCCAACATACTAGAACATTTTGGGATACATTACACCAACAATTTCTCTTAAGAGACCAAGGTGCAAAAGTGCAACAAACTTTGAAGCATCACAGGACACCGTGAATGGAGGGAACCAAAGTTATGAAAGGAGAGTTATTTTTGCAAGGGAATAGGATTGTTAAGAAAAAGTCAACCAAAACCATAGGAGTTTTCACCATGAATAATGTGACAATTGAGTTTATAAAGAGGATAGTGGCATGGAAAAGAGGGAAAAGTTATATTAATATACACAAATAAGGATTCAAAGGCAAGAAAAATGTCATTAATAGAGTGTAAAATGGAGGACTTTAACTTTATTGACACTAGGTTTTTGGTAGTAAAGGTCTATGAATTAATGATTGTGTTTTGATCATGAAAGGAAGAAGTGACTTCAAGCATATATGGGTAGTAATATTGAGGCCGTTGAAGAAGTGAGTACATTGAAAAGCTAAAAAAATACACTTACCCTCTTATATACAAAGTAGTTACTTCGAAGACAATTGATTTGAAAGGGAAACATTTTAAAACATAGTCATAGAAAAGCAAGAAGGACAGTAAGCATGAGAAAAAATATGACTAGCCATGAAGTAATGAGGATAGTCAAGGCATAACATCTTAGTTATGATGACTGGATCATGAATGCACCAAGAGAGAAAATGATAGCCAATTTAATAGAAATTACTATCATATACATGAAGAGTAAGTGGTTTCATATAAGAAGCATAAAGAACTATCAAATCAAAGCTAAAAACTAGTCAAGGTGACAAAGAACTAAAGAGAAGGACATTCCCATGACAAATGGTATGAGGTCAAGGGGAAAAGTAAGGCCTAAGATGGCATAATGGCAGCCACAAATAAAAAATAGTAAGCTTGTTTAATAAATTCCTATGGAAATACATGAAAACCAATATGTAGTTTCATGAACAGAGTGAAGGATGACCATGAAACACAAGGAAAAAGGGAAATAAAAGTGAATTAATTTTTTTTTTTTAAAGAGGAGAAAATTCACAAATTATATACGATCAAACATAGAAAAGACAACCACCATGAAGAATACCTAATAAATGTAAGGAATCCAAGGTAGTGGAACAAATTCCTTCACTAATATTGAGCAGAGAATAATATAAAACTTTTACAGATCTTTAACAATTACAGAAAATTAAACATAAATAAACTTAAATATCATGCATACCATGACACAATGATTTACGTGGGGAAAACTCTTTCGAGAGAAAAACCCCACACTCCAAAAGCCACCCAATATATTATTCATAAATCACAAAGATTACAATATAATTACAAAGAAAGCTTCTCATAGGAGTATCACTGCTCAAAGATACAAAGACAACATGAATGCTATCAAACTCTCAGAATACATCATTGTCTCTATCGTAGTCATAATACAACACCCTCATAAAATAGGGTTACATTCTAGGGCAAGACAATCCAAAAAAATATCCACCATTAGATCTAAAACCTAATGATTAATGGTATAGATATATAGTGTATTATTTACATTATGTGTGTTGGCCATTTTAGTAGTTTCCTGAAGAAAGTTAAAAAAAAAAAAATTACATGCATCTGACTCTGCCCCTTGATGCCATTGTATATTGCACCTATTAGTCTAACTAGGAAATATATACCTATTCATATATATATCCTATCAACAATAACCTTTATAATTACAAGGTTGAGACACATTTTCCCAAAAATTCTCTTAGTTTTCGAACACCTTACAAGAGCAATGGGAGCGAATAAACATTGTCTCTTAATTTCTAGGGGCCAAAAGGCCCATAGTATTTGAACACCATCTAAAAGTCTTTATTTTCATAGGCTTAGTTAAAGGATCAACAACATTCATCAAAGTCTCTACCTTAACCAAATTCACCCTGCCATCCTCAACCATATCCTGAGCAAAATGATATTGTAAATCAATGTGCTTGGTCCTAGCATGAAATGTCAGGTTCTAGGCTAGACATATTGCACTCTAACTATTACAATAAATTTTCACTGTACCTTGTTTTATTCCAATATCTAAAAATAGTCTCTTAAGTCAAATGGCTTCTTTAAAAGCATGAATATCTATCATATACTCAACTTCAATAGTGGACAAACAAACCACAAAATTTTTCTTACTCATCCAACTGATTGCACCACCAAATAAAGTAAACACATAAGCACTGGTGGATCCTCAACTATCAATATCACCTACCTAGTATGAATCGACATAACCATGAATTTCAAGGGAATTATCATTTTTACTTACATTACTATGATAACATAGGGAATAATCTGAGGTATTGTGTAAATATCTTAAGACCCTTTTAACTGCATCCCAATGAACTCTACTAGGATTAGGCATATATCTAGAAAGAGCTCACACTGCTTGGGAAATTTTTGGTCTAGTAAAAACCATAGCTTACATCAAACATCCAACTGCACTTTGGTAAGTAAATTTTCTAATGTCTTCCATCTCTGATGGGGATGTTGGACAATCTGAAAAAGATAACTTTATTCCAACTAAAACAAGAACACACAATGGTCTACAATCCTGCATGTTAAATATCTTTAAAATTGAATTGGTGTACTTACTTTGGCCAAGCCATAGATTTTTTTTCACTCTATCTATTTTAATTTCCATCCCAAGAATGTGCCTAGATGCACCAAGATCTTTCATTTTTAATTTAACATCAAGCCGAGATTCTAGTTCTGAAATAATACCTTTCCCTTTGCCAATAAATAACATATCATCAACATATAATGCAATAAATAGGAAATGATCACCATCAGCTTTATAATAAACATAATGATATAATTTAGAATTCTCAAATCCCAAACTCAATACATATATATCAAATTTCTAGTGCCACATCCTAGGACTTTGTTGTAAGCCATGCAAAGATTTCTTCAATTTGCAAAGAAATTTACTTTTACGTTTTACCACATATGGCTTTGGTTGTGCCATATAAATATCCTCCTCCAAGTCAACATGAAGGAAACGAGCTTTCACATCCATTTTCTCAATCTCTAAATCATAAGTGTAGACATGGAAAATGTACAAGCTCATTTTGGCACACCTGATCCCAACTACTAACAACGTTCCCTCTCAGATCAAATTCTCAGCATTTCATCACTTTCTATCCTTTAATTCAATAAATCACAATTTATTGGATTAAGTCTATCACCTCCTTTGATTAAATTAATCAGTTTAATTTAATTAACCCTACATTGTTGTTTAATTAAATAAATCATTTTATTTGATTAAAATCTCTAAAGTCTTCTCATTAAATTAAATAAATTAAACCTTATTTGATTTAATCTAACACATTCCTTGTTTATTAAATAAATCAAATCATTTATTTAATCAATCATTTCCTCTCAATTTTGGACTTAAATCAATTCATAAATCTAAATCTAAATTGTCACATCACCTAATTCTTCATTAATCTAATCAAATCCTTGATTAAGTTAATCCTTCTCACTAAAATTCTCTAGAGAATGCAACTTGCACAATAAATCAATTACTTTGATTTATTAATTCTCCTATTTTCCCTCACAAAGCATCAAAAAGGGAATATTCCTCTTTTGAATTCAAAAAGGCCAAGTGGGCTTGGTCCTTCCAACAAGGCATTAAAAGCCTCTTAGATGTCTTTGACCTTGAGCCAAGTGACATTAACTTCATTCCTTTTCCCTCTTCAACATGTCATTTCTCAAGTTTGAAATGCCACCTAATTGCATTTATTGGCACATTGGTCAAAACTTGCACATTCCTCATCCAATCACATATGGACAAGTGGCACAATGCCATTGGACTATCTTTTGTCCCACATTGCTTATTTCCACTATCTCTTCCAAGATTTGAATCTATAAATTGGAGAATCTTCTCCTCAATCTTCATCCACAACTCATATGCAAAGTTACTCTCTTCAAGTGAGAACTGATTTTGCTATTTTCATCCATACATTCCTATCATTTTCACATTTGCACCAAGGTTACGCTCAAATATCTTTGGAGATTCGACCATTTCTTCATCAATCCACATTTCAACCATAAGAATTGGGAAAGGGCCAATTGCAACATATCATTGGCACCAATTCCCCTATAAGATCTTTAACTTATTGGCTTAATTAGGATTTAGTTCAAGTTTCTTGCTTTATGTTCTTCATTTTCCTAATTTTAGCTTAATAGGTGGATTTCATGGGGAATCCTTCAAATCTTTACATGCATTTTGATCTAACACTAACAATGTTTGACGTCTTTGTATATTTGCAGGTTTAGGGGTTCACAATAAGCATCAACAATAACAAGAAAATATCTAATGGATGTCATTTTTGCAACATGAGAGAATATATCACCTTAATCAACACCCTCAACTTTAGAGTAACCCTCCATAACCAACCTTTCTTTGTACTTATCAATACTTCCATCTGACCCAATATTTTTCTTGAACACCCATTTGTATCCAAAATGTTTTCATCCTTTAGGCAATGGTACAAGATCCCATGTATCATTCTTTTTCAAAGATTTCATTTCTTTATCCATAGAAATCTTCCAATATTTTCCATCATTCATAACTAATGCCTCTTCTATAGATTTGGGTTCATCCATGTTAGTATTGAAAGAAAAAATACATCTCTAATAATTAGTTGTGTACCTTTCAAGTAGTTTTCTTTGTACTGTAGACCTACGAACAAGTTGAGTTGGATGTTCTTCCCCCTCTTCTGAAGATTCAAAGATAGATGAGCTGTCCTTAACTTCTTGTCTATCCATGCACCTTGATTCAACTTTCTTAGGTGTAGAAGGAAATTGAATCACGTCTTCTTGTTTACTTTGTTCTGGCTGCAATGTAATAGAAGAAGGCTTACTTTCTCTAAAAAATAACACTTCTACTATGTATTACCTTCTGTACAATATGATCCCAAAGCTTGTATCCTTTCACACCGTAACTATATCCGATGAAGATATATTTCACATCCTTGTTCTCTAATGTAGGAGTATCCAATGCTATAAGGCAATCTTGCATCTATTGCAAGTCTGGATGTGTTTGGTGGTGTTGTCATTAATATTGTCATTAGTGTCAACAAAGTTTAGTTTTTTTACATATGATACTTGTATAGTTGAGATATTATAGAATTTTATGGAGTTATATTTATGGAGCTATAGTTGTGTTTTTTCCAAGTTCTTTTCAGAAAATTTAAGAGATTTAATAAAAAAAGTGTTGGGTGTGTGCTCTGGTATTGTGCTCTTCATTTATTTTTTGTTGATCATATGTCTATGAGGATTTGTAGTATTGTTCATGAGATTCAATGGATAATTTATTCTAATTTTTAGCTTCTGGATCGATGGAGAATGAAAGATATGTTCATTGATGTGTGAAATAGTTTGATAAAACTATTTGTTTGTAGTTTGGTAGAAATGTTTTGGCTCTCTAGTCTTCTGATGTTTTATTTCAAATCTTGTGTATCTAGGAGATGTTTAATATTTTTGGTTTCAATGTTTTGAAAAATGTAATTATTATTGGGCACTCCAGAATACTTGCTCCTGAGCTCTTGTGTGTTGCTAGTTGGTCTGGTTAGACTATTGAAGAATATTCTATGTTTGAAGATGTTTACACTTGTTGCAAATGAATTTGAAGGTTTCTTAGAGATGGTAAAATTTATGGTGAAGCATTTTGAGTGATCTACGTGTGATCATCTTATTGGAGATGCACATACTTAAAATATCATTGGTCTTTTCATTAGGTTTGGTCGACCTAGTGTCTACACATTACATAAATATTTACATTGAGTTAAGGAAGTGTGTGATTGATCCAAGATGTTGTTTGGGTCCTAATTAAATGTATAATTGGTCCTCTCACATTATTATCAACTATAGGAATGTTGAATAGTCAACCTAATTTGAATTTTTAAATTGAAGGATTCTTAGAAGACCTTGGAGAATGATTCTAGGGTTGAAGATGGTATAAAAGAAAGTCAATATCTTGTGAATTGATGTATGGTGTTAAACAAGAAAGTTTAGTGTGCGAGCAAGTGTGAAAAAGTAGAGTGTGTAAGAGAGAATCGGGGCAACAATAATTTGATGTGTTAGATTCCTAAAAGTAGTGAGTTGACAGTGTCTACTATCTTTTGATCAAGCTATGAATGTGTGGAACCTTTATGGTGGATCTTCATTTATCTTTTCTTTTTTTGTAGGCAGTGAGCCTCATTCTGGACAGTGTGTCCTATTGTAGGTAGCGAGCCTCCTTCTAGATAGTGTGTCCTATTGTAGGTAGTGAGCCTTTGTATATGGGTAGTGATCCCTCTGTCAGTGACCCTTTGTATTCGGTATTGCATTATTACTATATTGTGAGCTAATCCTCATTGTGGTTTTTCCCTCATTAGGTTATCCATGTAGATCTAGTGTCGTTGGTGTTTTCTTTCTATTATTTTAGTTTCATGTTTAACACTTTATAATAGATTGGATTAAAGAGGAATTGATTAAGGCTAGAAGTAAAGAGATTTTTTACAAATGATTCACCCCCCTCTTAGTTGCCTTGTGCATTTCAACAATTGGTATCAGCGCTCTGGTTCCTAGGTGAAAAGCTTGACTACTTGAGGTAGATCAGATGGCACATAATTTGCAAATCCCTATTTTTGATGGAGCTTATTAAAGTTACTGGAAAGAATAGATGAGAGGTTATCTAGTTTCTCTTGGTTTTAAGACCTTGAAATCTATGGAGATAAACTATGTTGCACCATCTGGTGGTCCTTTCTCTATAGATGATATTGCAGCTTATGAGGAGAATGAAAAGGAAAGGTATTCTATCTTTAGTGCTCTATCTAGAATTGAAAGGACAAAACTTATTTTTTTAGGCAATGCTCATGAAGTATGGGAAAAGTTGAATGAAATTTATGAAGGAAATGATAGAGTAAAATTTTCAAGGAAACTAATTGCTAAGAAATTTTTTGAGAACATGAGAATGAAAGAGGGTGAGGATATTGCAAACTATTATCAAAGAGTTGAACTTGTAGCAAATGAGATCAAGAATCAAGGTGGTACTATTTCAGATGTAGATATAATTGAAAAGATTTTGATGACCCTACCAAAGAATTATAGTGAAAAAAAATTTATTATTGAAGAATCATATGATCCAAAGGTATTTACTAAGGAGTAACTATTTGGTATCTTGATTGCATTCGAGATGAGAAAATTTGCATGAAGAAAGAAGGAGAAGACTGAAAAAACCTTTAAAGCAATGAACATAGGAGATGATTTGAATGATGATGGTTCAGAAGAGTTGGAAGAAAACTTCACAAGGAAATTAAAGAAAGGTACTGGTAAATACAAAGGTATGTTGCCCTTTAAGTGTTTCAGTTGTGGAAATATTGGTCATTATCCCTCAAGATGTCCTAATAAAGCTACACACAAGAAGAATAAAAATGATAATTAAATATATAGAGATAACAAGGATAAGAATTTCAAGAAAGTGTATTATGTCAAAGAATATGCAATAAATTTATGATGATGATTATAATTTTGAGGAGGATAAAGATGAATGTTTATTTCTAGCTCTAGAAAGTAAATTTATATCTGCTAACCATGGAAGAAGTGAAAAGGAATCTAGCTAGAGAGCAAGAAGGATGAGATGGAAGGTCCTATGATAAATTCTTTTCATGCTAGACAAGATGAAGAATTTTGGGTGATTGACAGTGGATGTTCAAATCACATGACTAGTGTATACACCTAAAATTGGTCTAGAGCATATGATTAATTAAACACATTATTTGATTAATTATCCTAATTTCCTCTACTGTTTGAATAAATAGAAATATTTATTTAATATAGTTCACATTCAAATTCATCTTAATTAAATAAACAAAATTAAATACTTTGTTCGATTTAATTATCAAATCCCTATTTCAATCTATCACATCATTCTCGAATTAATTAAATAAAGGTCAAACACTTTATTTATTAATTATCATATTCCTTTGATTAATTTAATAAACAACTATCCTATAGTTTGTTTTATTAAATTATTCATCTCCCTTTCCTAGTTTAAATAAATCAAAATATTTGAATTAAGCATAAAGGAATATTCCAATCTACATTTCCTCAAAAATGAATTAGATTTCCTATGTCTAATCTATGTCTAAATTTGTCACAATTAATTCTTTGAAGCTTCACGGGAAGTTTTGGAGACAAATTTGGAATTTGATCTCTCAATCTTCTTCCATCAATCCTTCCTCTTCTCTTGCCTGGTGTTTTCATGGGTAGAGACAATCTCCATCTTTCTCTCAATCTCCTCCATCTCTCACCATTCAATCCTCCAGATTGAATCCAAGCCTCTCAAAGCTTTCCCTATGCATTTCTATAGCCAAGAAATCTATAAATAAAGCCTCATTGAACCAAGAAAAGGGGGGAGATAATCAAGCTTTTACACTCTTACTCTACAGGAATCCAGGCATCAAGCTTTCAAGCAATCAAGCATCCACAATTCAACAATCAAGCTTCACAACAATGGTTGCTTCTTGGAGCTGCATTTATCTGTTTCACATCCATATCATGCTAGTTTAAATTGATTTATCATTTAGCATTATATTATCATTATCTCATTCTTCAGATAGTCATTTTAACAATCTTATATACTTACACAATCTGAGAGCAAAGTAGGATTTAATAAATCTTTGGAGATAAAGAGCAATAGGACGCTTTCATTTGATTACTACTTTGATTTAGTTCAAATTGAGTTATCATTGATATAATGTCATATTAAGAAGTGTATTTATGTTATTTACCTCATTCCACACTTAGAATTTGGCGCCCACCATGGGGCATTAACCCCATTTTATCAAAATTACAATTTTTGCTCTGGAAAGTGTTACGTAGGTTTACAACATTATTTGTTTTAGCGCTTTCGTTAAAAGTTTTGGTGCTTCCGATCCTTGTTCTAGCGCTTTCAGAGTTTCGGCACTTCCGGTTACTGTTCCAGTGCATCCGGTGTTTTAGCGCTTTTATGACAAACTTCAGCGCTTTGGTGATTTAGCGCTTCTAAGACAAACTTCGGCGCTTCGGTACACTGTTTTGGTGCTTTTGGGTTTTAGCACCTCAAGTAACTGTTCTAGCGCTTCGGTTCCATATTCCAACGCTTCTATAAAAATAGTCTGGATCCGACGCTTCCGTGGCCAGATTGTATTAATTTTTCACAGTTGAGATAAAATTGATCAATCTAGGGTAGTCACTTCAAAGTTTTTAAAAATTGATCAATCCTAGGATAGTCATTTCAAAGTTGGAATAAAATCTATCAATCCTAGGATAGTCACCACATTTTACAATAGAAGTTAAAAAGAACATCATGATTTCAGTGAAGCAACACCTTCACTTAGATTAAGAATATTTCTTTTTGGGCTTTTAAAATAGAACAAATCTATATGCTATGCTTGTAGTGATAAGGCTTATGCTCTCCCCTTAACTGGGTGACCAAAGTACCAGATTCACTTTTCTTTTATGTCATTTACACTTTATTAAAACCTTTAGCAGGTCTGCCATAGTGGAAAAAAGTACTCACCCTATGGGAATGACCTAAGTGGGAATAACCAAAGCCAGGTTATCCAACCCACTATAATAAAAATACAATTTGTTGATGAAAGTCCAAATTGACAGTAGTAGGCAAGATAACCATCCCCAAAATCTTTGTTCTAAAGATTGGGAGGTTTCCTAAGGGATTTTATCTATTTTCCACACCGAACGGAACCCTATCTACAAACCATAGAGTAGTTGCTCACTGAGTCAGTATGCATACATTGTCATACTCACGGTGCAAGGGGAGGGAAGAATTTTCCCCCAAGACACTCACAATATAATTACCAAGGATTTTTTGCTCAAGGGATTTGGTATCTACGTCCGTCACTTTGAGTACATACCTAGCAATGACAAAAACACGGGCGCCCTCTAGGGGGTGACATAGCTGTGTCAGTCAACGTAATTGCAAGATGTGGGATGTGAGTATAATCATGACCTACTTGTCCTTAAGTGTGAGTTTGTTTGATATGTGTACAAATGTTAAAACAACCCGTCAAAATCAATAAATATCATTCGTGATTTTTGAACATACACAAATCTTTTCAGTTTTAAAATCAAATATTCAAAATTGCTTGCTGTGTTTTCACAAATTCATTTAAATTAGATTTAAAGATCATCCTGAAAATGTCAAGTCAAAAAAAATCAGAAAACCCATGCTACGAAAGTGGAAGTCCACCACATTTCTCAAGAAGAAAATCAAAGTCACGAAACCCCAAAGACCTCTCGATTATAGAAACAAATTGAGAAAACAACATTTTTTGTATCAAAATCAGAAACTTCTTTTACAACATAGAACATTCATTCACCATTATCACTATTTTGCTAGGGGTCACTCTTTAGACTACGCGATAGAACCACTATATTCACGAGCCTTCTTTCAAAGAAGGGCTCTCACACAATTTCACAACTGTAGTCAATGGATTCATCCTTCTTATCTTCGACAATCTCTCATACAGTATGCCACAAGACCCGATCAAATTTTACAATAAAAATTCTTTAAAGGTCTTGTTTTTAGCATTCTGGAAAACCTATTTCAGCGCTTCAGGTCACTGTTCTAGTGCTTTCATGAAACAGTGCTTTCAGGCTCTATTTTAGCCCTTACAGTCGTTATTTTAGCGCTTCTATCACTTTTTACAGCGCTTCTGGTCTTTGTTTCAGTGCTTCTGGGAAGTAGCGCTTCTATCATTTTCTCTAGTGCTTTCGGGCACTATTTTGGCGTTTTTGGTCATATAGCGATTCGGTTATCTATTTCAACACTTCTGGACTCTATTCCAACACTTCTAGGAAATAGCGCTTCTAGTCTCTGTTTTAGTGCTTTTAAAATAGAAAGTTTAAAATTTTAACCAGTCTATCACTCTATCATTTTATCAACATTTTCATCAGAATCAAATTTTTTCTATAAGAATCATTGTTTAGAAATCAAAGTCAGAAAGGTATATACAAATTTCCAACTTATCAACTTAAATGAGATCTTGTAAATCATAAGTGTCAAAATCAATTACTATACTAAAGTTTCTCTATCAGGATATCATCATCCTTCATCACGAAACAAAGTATAGCAATTAACTTTTTTTTTATATATTGTCTCATCAATAAGGTAAGACATCTTATTTGACATTATTTAAAAAAGGGTTCACATTGACACTATCCCGCACATAAGATCAAAATTTTAGAAGAAAGGGCAAAAATTTGTATGCCAATCTTAACTAGATCCCAAAAATAGAGATTCTTAGAACAAGAAATCTTAAAATCACAAGAAATGGCAGAAGAAAATCCTTGGAATAATCTGAACCACAATGACAAGAACGAAATCACTCTAGAAGATATCCAAGCGGCTCAACAAGATCCAAAGTTTCACATATTCATGGAGAAAATTCTAGAGCAAGACATGGAAAAATATCTTTTAATGTTAGCCGAATCAGGGGCAAAACTTCCAAAAGATTTCGATGTAAACCATTTGAAAGAAACACCAGAAATAAATGAGATTGAGATACCATAACCTACACCAACAATAGATTTGTTTTCCACTTTAACATCACAGATGCAACTGTTACAACAGAAAATACAAGATATGACACAAGGGACTACCAAGAGGTATGTGGTACAGGACATTTGTCCTTATCCATTTGACGCAATAGTTGGTTTGCTACCCTTTCCAAGACATTGTGAATTCCCAAAGTATGATAAGTACAATGGATGGATAGATCCAATAGATCATGTACGGGAATTTAAAATGATGAGTCTTGAGTTTGCTCAAGAAGAGACTTATTTGATGAGGTTATTCCCAAGGATTTTGGGAGGAGCATGTATGGAATGGTTTTCTAAACTGCAACCTGGTATCAAAACATTTGAGGAACTTGTTAACAAGTTTATCTCTCAATATTCATTCAACATCCAAAATGATGTTACTATCAAGGATCTCTACAACTTAAAGCAAAACAAAGGAGAAACATTCTTGTCTTTTCTTCAAAGATGGTGATGATTGTTCGCTAGATATCCTCGATCTATTCCAGAGGAAGAAAAGATGGAATTATTCATTGAGAACTTGATAGGAGAAATGAGCTATAGACTAGAATTTAAATGTCCACCCACTTTCGAAAAAGTCATAGAAAATGGTCTTAAGATTGAGGAAGCATTGGTCAAATGGGGACTAATCAAATATTACAATGACAAATCAAATAACTACTCCAATCAACACTCAAACAATGATAAACCAAAAATTTTGCAAAAGAATCGCAACACAAATGAAACAACATGCGATTCACAAAATGTCAAACCAGTTTTCAACTTGACGGCATCTTCTTCAAACAATCAAAACAGTGACCAAAAAGTCCAGTCAAATACCATGCAGAACAACGAACGTGCAAAAACACTACCATATCAAAAACCATCAAATAGATGAAGGTTCACACCTTTACATCAATCAATGGAATCAGTGATGAAGGAACTAGTTACCAGAGGCCTTCTCACTGCATGGGAAGCTAGGTTTTGGGATCCAAAAGTCAAACCATCATGGTGGAATGACGCTAATTATTGCAACTATCATAATAACAAGGGTCATAAAACAAATGACTATATGGAATTGAAACATGCTATACAAGATTTGGTGGATGGCAATAAAGTGTATGTGGAAGGACCTCAAAATAACAACGATCATTCAGCCTTCAAAGATCCACTGCCAAATTATCACAAAGGTGCATCATCATCAAATAGCAAAGGGAATAACACTAATCATGTCTGTAACACAACAATCCTGTGTCTATCTGAAATCAAATATGATCATACAATTAGTGATAACATTGAGGAAAATAAAACCAACAACGTTACCTCTTTGGATTTACTCCCAAGTGTGCAAAACTCTGATAATCAAATCAATGTTTTAAAAATCAGAGACAATCAAGAACATCAACCAGCAAACACCATGACTCGGGGGCAATCAAAAGTTATGTTAAAGGGAATTGGATCCACACATGCAGTTCCACCTCCATCAAATTATGATATTATCAATCAAATGCAAAACACCCCCCAAGAGAATCAAGAACATCAACCAGCAAGCGTCATAACTAGGGGGCAAGCCAAGGTAGTATTAAAAGGAGTAGGATCTCAATGTGCATGTACGCCTCAATCTCATTATAGTATTGTTGATCAGTTACAAAATATGCCCACCCAAATCTCAATACTGGAACTCCTAAAGTTGTCACCATCACATAAAGAACTTCTTGAACAAGCATTAGTGGCCACAATCATACCAAATAATTTGGATGTTTGTCAATTCCAAGCTATGGTGGGACATCTGACTACCCCACATTGTCTATCATTCTCTCAATAGGATGATGTCTCATTAAACCATCCGCATAACAAAACATTGCATATTGAAGTCTGTATCCATAATCATCCTGTTAAGAGAGTTCTAATAGATGGGGGAGCTGGTCTGATCATTTGCACCCTCAAATTAGTCCATGCACTAGGATATTCCGAAGACGCTATTGATTCTCAACGGAAAATGACCATCAAAGCCTATGATGAGGAGGAAAGATCGTCCAAAGGTTTGATTGTATTACCCATTCAAGTGGGGCCTATGATGAAGCATATAGCATGTCAAGTATTAGACAGAGAATTGACATACAACATACTCTTAGGATGACCTTGGATTCATGAAATGCAGGCCGTACCTTCTACATACCATCAATGCCTGAAGTTCCCAGTAAACGGACAAGAGGTGACTATAACTGCAAACTATAATCACCCACAACATTGTGACACATTAAGAATATCTCAAGACACCTTTGTCCCTCACAACAGGGAAGCTTCAAGTTCATCATCATCCAAGAACAAACAAAGTCCAAGCATCACTACCAAGTGGGTACAAAAGAAAGGTAAAGAAAAGGAAACAAGTCATGATGAAACAAACAAACCGGATACACAAACTTCTCTATCACAAAAATTTCAAAAGCAAGTTCAGTTGATAGATAAAGGAATGGGACAGTACTCAATAGAGCAATTGCTTAACTTATCATAGTTAATGCCATCTCCTAGGAAATATGGTCAACCATCACTAATCAAACCTCCAACATCTGTACCTACCACAGTTCTTCACAAAACATTTGTAAAATTTGGAACCATAGCAGAAGAAACGGACAACAAAGCAATCCTAGATTGGCTATACAAGGATGAAGAAACATCAACATCAGCAATCGACATAAAAAATATTAGCATCAACATAGACAAGTATGGAAAAGGAAAGGCTATTCTTGAAAAGATGGGTTATGAAGGACAAGGACCATTGGGGTTAAGAAAGGAGGGAATCTTAGAACCTATCACACCTCTCACTCTCCATACAAAAGAAAAACTAGGACTAGGATACTCTGAAGAAGAGAAGCAGGAGCTACAAAGGACAGCTATGGAAAATATCCTTCACTTTAGAGATGGTTCTGAAATAGACTCAAATGAATATGAGTGGGCATTACCTTGTGATCTACTTGACATTGATATTCCAGTCGATGTGATTCAAAAATATGCACCTACACGTGAGGAGGGCCAAGGCTCGAGGTCTATACCATTCGTCAAGGAATCACTAAATATCAATGACTCTAGTGAGGACGAACAGAATTTGAGTGAACTAGATGATTTTGAAGAGGGTGCCATCATGGATCTCAATATCCCAAATAACAATTATGATGATCTTGCTGTCCTCACCCTTACTTCCATTGACCTAAATCAATTTGATGATACCATGCCATTAATCCATCTGGAATTTATTGATTGGGAACCTGTTGAACCATTGACTGTACCAAAATTTGAAAATGATGATGCTATTGTACATTTCCTTTGTCATACCGAACCTGATACAAATGTTATCCATAATACTCATAACAATACAACTTAGCAGCAGGGTGTCAAATCTTCCAGTTGCAAAATTAACAATAGGGAAAATAGATCTAATGGTGAAAACCAATCTATGGCAGCATTAGATCTGGAAAAAGTAAAAATAAAGAACGCATCCAACAGTGAAAACCTTTTAGAGGCACTGAAGGATGGAAGATTTGACACTCTCCCAGAACACTATCATGGGCGATCATCAGTTCTGGTCAAACCTACACAAGCAGTGGACATTGGCACAGAAGAGAAGGCAAAAGTACTATATCTAGCAAAATCAATGACAGAACAAGAAAGATCGGCATTCATCCAATTCTTCAAAGCAAGAAGCATCAACTTTGCTTGGTCATATTCTGATATGCCAGGTTTAGATCCAAATCTACTTATGCATCATTTGTCTTTGCCAAAAGGAATCAAGCCTGTTAAACAAAAATTAAGAAAAATGCACCCCCATATTGCATTAATGGTCAAAACAGAGCTAAAGAAATTACTGGATGCGGGATTCATACAATCTATAGATTATGCTGAATGGATATCAAATCTTGTGCCTATTTCAAAGTCAAAGAATAACATTAGAATCTGCACATATTTCAGGGACCTCAATAAAGCATTCCTGAAGGATGATTTTCCACTTCCAAATATAGACATCATTGTAGACTTGATGGTAGGGCATGCCATGTTATCAATAATAATAGCTCCAGAAGATCAAGAAAAGATGGCTTTTACATGTCCATGGGGAACCTTCTGCTGGAATGTCATGCCATTTGGTTTAAAGAATGTAGGAGTGACTTATCAAAGAGCAATGATGACAATATTCCATGATATGATGCACACCTTCATGGAAGACTATGTCAATGACATCTTAGCAAAATCTACTACTAGGGAAGGACATCTGCATATCCTAGATAAAATCTTCACACAGATGGAGAAATTCAATGTCAGGTTAAACCCTAAGAAATGTGTCTTCGGGGTTACATCAGCAAAGTTACTAGGATACATTGTTTCAGCAAAGGGCATTGAAGTCGATCTGGCAAAAGTCAAAGCTATAATGGAGATGCCACCTCCTAGAAACATCAGCCAGCTCAAATCACTACAAGGATGACTTCAATCAATCTGCAGATTCATATCCCAGCTGGCAGATAGAAGTCACCCTTTCAATCATGTATTGCATAAACACATAGTTTTCATGTGGGATGAGAAATGTGAAGCGACATTCAATCAGATCAAACAATATCTAATGTCACCACCTATTCTCATACCACCAACATAGGGAAGGCCTCTCATTTTGTACATTGCCATGACAGATATATCTTTGGGGGAACTCTTAGCATAGGAGGATCATGAAGGAAAAGAGCACGCCATCTACTACATCAGTAGAACTTTAAATGGCTATGAAATAAACTGTACATTCATAGAAAAGTCTTGCCTAGCAGTGGTGTTTGCTACACTAAAGTGAAGACACTACATGATGGATCATACAATTAGGTTAATTGCAAAGATTGATCCTTTGAAGTATCTATTAAGTAAAGATGCCTTAACAGGTAGATTGGCAAAATGGGTTATGCTCTTAAGTGAATTTGACATTCAATATGTCGAGAGAAAGGCAATTAAGGGACAAGCAATTGTTGAACAACTAGCTGAAGCTCCTCTATTAGATGATCACCCAATGACAATGGAATTTCCAGATGCAGACATCATGATAGCAATGCCCCAACAATGGATACTATACTTTGATGAATTGTATACACAACGAGGATCAGGAGTAGGAATCTTGTTCATATCTCCCTAAGGACACACAATTCTGAAGTCATATAGACTCATGTTTCAATGTACAAATAATGTAGCGGAATATGAAGCATTGATTATTGGGGTCAAGATTGCAATTCAATGGAAAATCACAGATTGACAGGTCTATGGGGACTCTCAACTGGTTATTTATCAATTCAATGATGAATATCAAACCAAAGATGACAAATTGATGCCTTACAAATAGCAAATAGATAATCTGAAACAATCCTTTACTAATATCAAGTTTGATCAGATTCCAAGGGTGGAGAACAAAGCTGTTGATGCTATGGCTATGATCGCTTCATTACTACAATTGCCTGAGAAGCGTATTTGTTATGAGTTTATGGTAGAACAAGTATCATGTCCTTCCCATTATCAATCAGAATCCGCTACCATATGTCATCTAGAAACCATTGAACCCTCCATATACGAAACAACCTATGCTTATCTAAAAGATGATATCCTACCTCTTGACCTTTCCAAGAATTAAAAATGCAACTTTATCCGTCAATCCGCTAGACACACTTTAATCACAGATGTCCTTTATCATCGAGGTCTTGATGGTACACTACTCTGATGTCTAGAATGCAATGAATCTGAAATGGCCTTACAAGAAGTTCACGAGGGTATTTGTGGTACTCACTCGAGTGGAATAACCCTAGCCAAGAAACTCCTCTATTTGGGTTATTATTGGCCTTGCATGGAAAAAGAATCATATCAATTTGTCAAGAAATGCCAAAAATGTCAGGTTCACAGCAATTTGATTCATGCACTGGCACAAGAACTACATCCTTTTACATCAACATGGCCTTTCTGTCAATGGGGCCTAGATCTGGTAGGCAAAATAAATCCATCTTCATCTAATGGATATAAGTTCATTATCATGGCTACAAAATACTTCATGAAGTGGATAGAGGCAGTACCTCTTACTACCATCACTGGGAAATAGATCTCCTCATTCATCTTGAACTACATCATCTGTCGATATGGAATCCCTCAATCTATAATCACAGATAATGGATGACCTTTCAAAAATCAAGATGTCCAAGAGCTATGTGGAAAGTTTCACATCCAACATTATTTTTCAACACCGTACTATCCTCAAGGGAATGGCCAAGTAGAGGCCTCAAACAAAACCATACTCAAAATTCTCAAAAAGATGGTTAACGATGTTGGACATGATTGGCATGTTCAACTCAATCTTGCACTATGGGCCTATAGAACAAGCATCAGAACACCAACGAGAGCTACACCATTTGCTTTGGTATATGGATCAGAAGCCATATTACCCATTGATGTTGAAATTCCATCCCTTCATGTATCATTCAGAGGTATCATTTCAGATGAAAAATATAGGGTATCTAGATTGCAGGAACTTGAATTGCTAGATGAGCGTTGTCAACAAGTTGTAAATCATCTAATAGCTTATCAACAAAGGATGTCAAGGAGTTACAATCACAGGGTAAAACCAAGGGTCTTTTAGGTTGGTGACTTGGTACTAAAGGAAAATCCTAGGAATCAGTAGGACAGAGAAAAAAAAGGCAAATTTGAGCCTAACTGGCTTGGTCCATTTGTCGTCATATCAATGTATGGATCAGGAGCATATCAGCTATCAACGTCAGAAGGGGATCTGTTCGATGAACCTATCAACAGTATTCATCTCAAAAAATTCTATGCTTAAAGTATCCTAGTGCATGGGGCAAAATCTAAAAAATTGTTTCCTTGGTGAAAACCTAGCAAACAGGCATCTTGGCGAAACACAAAAATACAAAAAAATAAAATAAAATAGAAAATAAAACAAAAAAAGGAAAATACAAAATACAAAGGGTGTAATGAAAGCATGTGGTGAAAACCTAGAAATAGGTGCCATAAGTGATTCTAAGATCAACTTTCCCATCTATTTAGATATGTGTCAGGATCATTCATCTGAAGGTCGGTATCAATTCATATCATATCATTCGTCTGGCCATCATTACATCCACTATCAAGTCATGTCACATGGTCAACATATAACTCCATAGCTTGGGGGCAACATCTGGATATCTAGGGGCAATCTAAATGTATAAATTGCATTTGGTGATAGAAAATCAAAAACAAAGATCAAAACGCAATTTCAATCATTGTCAGAAGAATCAACCATCCTTATCAAAAATCCAAAAACATGTCAAATAGGAAACTCTGAAAAGGAAAAAAAAAAAAAAAAACATAGGTCTATGTCAATCGAACTATGTGGTCTCTGCATGTGTAATGTAGGCAAGGCTAATCTTAAATAAGCCCCCGAGACCCCTAAGATAGGTTGGTAGGTTAGGTCTTTGGTCAAAAATCTCGAAAATCCAAAAGCATGTCAAAATCAGGATGGATGATCTCGAATTTGTAAATGAATGAAATACTCTAAGTGAACAATGGATAAATTGTACTTTTTGATTATCATTTCTTTAGAGTGACTCAATGATGTATTGAACTAGAGGAACAAGGAAAAAGAATGATATTTTTATTGTCTGCTGTATGTACGATAATCATATAAATGTGTGAATTGTCGAGGGATGTGCTCTACAAATGTATCACCGATGACATTCGAAATTCACACACTCAAATGATAATCTTTGCCTGTTTACGCAATGAATGCTCAAGTCATCTCGGTTCAATTATACCTCGATGCTTGTGTTCAATTGCAATATCAAAAATCATGAAAGTAATACTCAGGCTGTCATTGGATTAACACAACCATTGACGCTTGTATTCACTTTCAACATCCAATAAAGCTCTATGATGATACCAAGCACAAAAAGACTATAAAATGACATCTGTTTTGCATATCATTGCATGATTAAATTAGATTGCATTCATCATCATTCATTATCTGCAGAGTATTTGTTGCATAAAGTATTCCAATCAATGATTATCTAATCTACAAAAAGATTGAGTATACTTGACATAAAATCATCAAAAACATATAAACATCATCATTGCATCATCAATTCATCATTCAAATATTTCATCATGCATCATAAATTCTACCATCAGTGTATCAGGTTCATTCTTACCATAACACATTCATTTAATATCATTTAGAATCCATACATCACATCATCCTTATTATATCATCTATTCATACATTTAAAAATATCAAAATCACATCATTACATCCATCCGAGATCATTTATCATAAAATCATCCCATAATTAAAAAGCATTTATTCAACTATCCATACATGTTATCAAAATCACATCATTTATCCACATATCATATTCCATCCATACATACATCATTACATCATTACATTAACATAAATCATCATTTATTATCATCACATAAACTCATCACATAAAGCATAGAAACAACATCCATCACATAGAAATCATGATGCCATCATCATAATCATATCAAATGTGTCTCATATATATATCATCAAGAGTCAAGTATACAATGAAGTCATAAAAATACATCATCATATAAGAAGGTACATCATAAAATACATCAATGAGGATAACATGGCCTCTATGACCTGCTACTGCTAGAATGCGTAGGCCCAATAGGACCTGTACTGCCACCACTCCCAGACGGACCTAGATCTCTAGGATTTCTGCGTGGAGGCTGTGTCACCCCCTCACTGACTGTCCGTGTATGAGTCCACCTAAATCTCCATGGGGCATAACTGACTCAGCGCTCAACAGGCACTGCATCATGATATTGACCTCCGTAAAACTCGGCCTCTCGGGCAGCCCGCAAAACCTCTCTCATATAATCACCTATAGAGGTGCCATCAGCCACTCTCTGTAGGGTCTCGGCAATCTATCATGCACTATCTCTCTCAGTTGTCAGGGTATCAACCTGTGTCTACGTAGCGGCTAATTTCCCCTGTACATGTGCCAAGGCCTGTGTGTGAGCCTGTGCCTATGCCTACATCTATGTCTGAGTCTGCACAACCATGCCCCGAGCTTGTACCAACTGCCCCTGCAGTGTCTGAACCTGTGCCTACAAAGTTTGGACCTGTGCCTGAAGCCCAGCCATCTGTCTCTACTACCCAACTACTGGCACTGTCACTGTCTGCCTCTTACGAGGCCTACTGGACGAAGGTGCACTATGAATATCTGGACCTGGCCCTTTGTATCCTCCACTCTCACCATCACTATCCCCACTGCTGCTGCTATCCTCACTATCTAAGCTACTGCTCTCTGATCTCTCATCTATTGGGATATCACCCTCACCCCCAGCGACATCCTCTGCCACATCCTCCTCTACTGGTAAAGGTGCTGGCTCATCAAGGATAGTAATACAAGGCTGAGGGACCAAGGCCAAAAATGCTGCGTAATCCTCTATCATGGGTCTAACTGCAATATCTCTCCTCATGTCCCAAGCGGATGGCTGTAGTGCTCTGTAACCCTCTACTACAACATCATAAGATAATGTGGGGCCCCAATCTAGAATATCCATCCATCATTGTGCATAGTGGGCTACCCCCTGTGGCATGCACTGAACAATGCCATACTGTCTGTAAACCCGCTGCAGTAGAAATCTCTCAATAACAAATGGAGTTTGGCCAATAAGGTACATGGAGTCACAAAGAAATCCCAACACTACACCATCCTCCTCCCACTCCTCACAGTCAAGGTAGGGATTCCATATAACTATCTCCATATCATCAAAAACCCGCCTCCAGTGCTCTAACTTGCCCATCCGAGCCTATGTGAATCGACCACTATATCTAAAAACATATGGCCTGTCAGCTGGTCTATCTACAAGGGGAAATGGCTGACAAATAGCAAAGTGCTCCCACACCCATATTTGTAACAGGGTCACCGCTACGGATATACTTCATGCACCTACGTACACAATGGAATGAAGATCATGATAAAGATGTGCTAACATGCACATCCCCCATGCATATCTGGTACCATGTACCAACATGCTCTCTAGTGTCCTCCCCCAGCCAATGAGGAATCCCTTTGACCTGCGATCAGGGCAAAGGAATCCTCCAATAAATCCAGCTAGCACTGCTAGTAGTGTCGCATAAGAATCTACGATCCTCTGCCATCGAATGCTCAGACCCTCAATATCTTGATCTTGAAATACTCGACAAAGAGCATCTCTGCTATTGGTCCCATGAGAGTCATATGTCATGATCTCCCCCATGAATGGAATGTGCAATATACGCCACACATCCTCTGGCATGACTGTCATCTCACCGGTGGGTAAATGGAAGGTTTTGTGGTCGCTATGCCACCTCTTAGCTAGTGCGGTCAATAAACCTCGATTAATCCTAATCTAGGGCATGTCAAGTAAACTCAATAGACCACACTGGCCTATCACTTGGAGCTTGTCAGGTGTCAAATGTGGTATCAAATTGGTCGTCTGTGGAAACCTCTCTCACATCTGGAGAGTTCCTAGATCCTCCTATCATCATAACAAAAAATCCACAATCAGTGAACTATGTCAAGAATTAAACGTCATTCTACTATCAAGTCTGTTTCAAAACCTTTGGTATGAATTTTCGATCAAAATTCATAGGCGAACATCCAACCTCACCTATCATGAGGTTCATCAAAACATTATCTAGATCTCGCCTATCATGAGATTTATCAGATATTGGCTCAAACCTCGCCTATCATGAGGTTCATCAAAACATTATCTAGATCTCGCCTATCATGAGATTTATCAGATATTAGCTCAAACCTCGCCTATCATGAGGTTCATCAAAACATTATCTAGATCTTGCCTATCATGAGATTTATCAGGTATTGAATCATTTCCTCGCCTATCATGAGGATCATCAAGAAATAGGATTTCTTCTCGCCTATCATGAGAGTTAATCTTATTTACTTTAATCACAATCCCACATCCAGAATGTGGATTGTGAATCATACCAATCAGAAGAATGGACATGATTGGAATTGACGAAATCAAATTTCACTAAGTCAAAATCTTCAATTCTGATATGGAAGCGCTAAAACAGGCTTCCAAAGTGCTAAATCCCAAAAGCGCTATTTTATCATCCAAAAGCGCTAAATCAGGGACCCAAAGCGCTAAAACCATGAAAGCGCTATTTCATCACTCCAAAGCGCTAAAATAGGCTTCTGAAGTGCTAAATAACTCAACGCGCTACTTTTCCACATCAAAGCGCTAAACTAGGCCGTGAAAGCGCCACTTTACTAGAAGTGCTAGAACAAACCTTCAAAGCACTAAACCGCCGACTCAAAGCACTGAAAATCTCAAAGCGCTAGAATCTGACTTCAAAGTGCTACTTCTTGACTCCTAAGTGCTAATTTGCTGCAAGCGCTACTTTACCGACTGAAAGCACTAGAGTTTTAAATGCAAGCGCTAAAACTCAAAGCGCTAGGCAATTTACCAGAAGTGCTAAATCGGGATGTAAGCACTACAGCGCTGCTTCAAAGTACTGAAACTATCCTAGACACGCCTAAGACCTAAAAAGCATAAAAAAACAAAAATGCACGAATCACAAGGAGGTCAAGGGGTACATACCGGAGGTCCATACGCAGGCGGTTGTCTGTGGCATCGAACATGCTCAAATCGGTGAGTGTGGTAAGGAATAGGCATCTCAATCTAGCTAGCAGAAATGTCTATATCACTAAGAAATTTGAACTCAAAAATCAAATAATGAATTGAAAATGACCTTTTAGCACTATTTATAATTTTTGAAAGGTATTTTTCAAGGATTTTTATAACATTTTGATTAATTTTATCCATGAAATTAATAATAACTCATCCGATGGCTCTATTTCTCCATCATTTTGTCGGGAGATAAATTATTTTATCATCGAAACATCATAAAATCATTAGAAAATCATAAATTTTTGAAATTTTTTAAAAATCATCAAATTATTAATTTATCTCCCAAGGGGGCATATCATTATATTATCATCTGAAAATCATGTTTGGGGCACATGAAATTATTATCATTTGAAAATGATCGATCCTGGCAATAGTAGCAAAAATATTCTTCAAACCAATGCATAAACACATCACTTTGAAGAGGGGAAAAATATATACACCTAAAATTGGTTTGGAGCATCTGATTAATTAAATACACATTATTTGATTAATTATCCTAATTTCCTCTATTGTTTGAATAAATAGAAATATTTATTTAATATAGTTCACATTCAAATTCATATTAATTAAATAAACAAAATTAAATACTTTGTTCATTTAATTATCAAATCCCTATTTCAATCTATCACATCATTCTCGAATTAATTAAATAAAGGTCAAATGCTTTATTTATTAATTATCATATTCCTCTGATTAATTTAATAAATGACTATCCTGTAGTTTGTTTTATTAAATTATTTATCTCCCTTTCCTAATTTAAATAAATCAAAATATTTGAATTAAGCATAAAGGAATATTCCAATCTACATTTCCTCAAAAATGAATTAGATTTCCTATGTCTAATCTATGTCTAAATTTGTCACAATTAATGCTTTGAAACTTCACGGGAAGTTTTGGAGACAAATTGGAGACAAATTTGGAATTTGATCTCTCAATCTTCTTCCATCAATCCTTCCTCTTCTCTTGCCTGGCGTTTTCATGGGTAGAGAAAATCTCCATCTTTCTCTCAATCTCCTCCATCTCTCACCATTCAATCCTCCGGATTGAATCCAAGCCTCTCAAAGCTTTCCCTGTGCATTTCTACAACCAAGAAATCTATAAATAAAGCCTCATTGAACCAAGAAAAGGGGGGAGATAATCAGGCTTTTACACTCTTACTCTGTAGGAATCCAGGCATCAAGCTTTCAAGCAATCAAGCATCCACAATTCAACAATCAAGCTTCACAACAATGGCTACTTCTTGGAGCTGCATTTATCTATTTCACATCCATATCATGCTAGTTTAAATTGATTTATCATTTAGCATTATATTATCATTATCTCGTTCTTCAGATAGTCATTTTAATAGTCTTATATACTTACAAAATCTGAGAGCAAAGTAGGATTTAATAAATCTTTGGAGATAGAGAGCAATAGGATGCTTTCATTTGATTACTACTTTGATTTAGTTCAAATTGAGTTATCATTGATATAATGTCATATTAAGAAGTGTATTTATGTTATTTACCTCATTCCACACTTAAACTAGAGATAAGAGTAAGTTCACTAAAATTGAGAAGTATGATGGAGGAATATTTATTTTTGGAGATGACTTTGGTGCTAACATTGTTGGTAAAGGAACAATTAATTTTGATGGAAAACATAGTATTGATGATGCCTATTATGTTAAGGGTTTAAGGCATAATCTCTTAAGTGTTGGATAGATGTGTAGCAAAGGATTTAAGCTTGTGTTTTAGGACAACACCTATGAGATCAGAAAAAGGATTTGAAATTGTGGTAGCAACAGGAAGAAGAACTCATGGAAACATCTATCCCCTTAAGAGTGGTGATGGTCAGTGTTTTATTTATAGATTAATGAAATTTGATTGTGGAACCAGAGGATGGGACATGTAAACTTTGACAATCCGACTAGGATTATTTCTAAGAAAGTTGTTAGAGATCTGCCTAGAATCATAAGGCCTTTAGCTTCAATTTGTAGAAGTTGTCAGCTAGGAAAAAAAGAAGCAGTTTTAAAGGAAAAGAACAATCATCTACCAGAATGTTGGAACTAGTTCATACAAACCTCTATGGTCCTACAAGAATAGGAAACCTTAATGGAGACAGGTACTTTATGCTCCTGATTGATTATTACTCTAGTGTGACATGGGTTAAATTTCTTAGAGAGAAATCTTAGGCTCTTGATAGATTCAAGGTATTCAAGGCAAGAGTAGAGAATGAGGTAAACATGAGAATAAAATATTTAAGGTCTGATAGAGGAGGATAATTCATTTTTGGTGAGTTTAATGCTTTATGTGAAGAAAATGGCATAAAGAGACATTATTTTGCCCCTAGAACCCCTCAACAGAATGAAGTTGTGGAAAGGGAAAATTGGATTGTTCAAGAGGCTTCCAAAACTATGATGAAAGAATTGAATGTTTTTGATGTTTACTAGAGAGAAGAAATCCAAACTATTGTTTACATTCTTAATAGAGTTCAGATCAAAGGTAACAAAACTAAGACTCCCTATGAGTTATGGGCTGGTAAGACTCCTACTATTAAATACTTTTAAGTGTTTGGAAGAAAATGTTACATTAAATGAGATGAAAAAAATCTTGGGAATTTTGATGCTAGATGTGATGAAGGAATATTTCTTGGATATTCAAATAATAGCAAGGCATATAGATGCTTTAATAAAAGATTGAGTAAAATAGTTTAAAGTGCAAATGTAAAGGTTGATGAAGGTATGTATAGACCAATTGAGATAACTGAAGTTGAAGTAGATGATCCTATCTATGATAATGTGCAAGAAGAAGAAAAGGAAGAGAAAGAAAAAAGTGATGAAGAGGAGATTCTAGAACCTACCCCTAAGACTCCTAAATATGTATAGAGAAATCATCTGGAGGAACAGATAATTGGAAACATAAGAGAAGGTGTGAAGAAAAGAAGAAAAGTGGGGTAGGTAAAATTGTGTTTACTTTCTAAGATAGAACCTAAGACTGTGAGTGAAGAATGTAATGATGAAATTTGGGTTAAAGAAATGGAAGAGGAACTGCAACAAATAGAAAAGAATGAGACATGGGAACTAGTCCCTAGACCTATAAACAAGAATGTAATTTTTTCAAAATGGGTATTCAGGAATAAGCTAAATGAAGATAGTAAATTAGTAAGGAATAAAGCAAGACTCATATACAAAGGATATTCATAGGTTGAAGTAATAGATTTTAAAGAGACATTTGTATTTGTAGCAAGAATGGAAGCCATTCAAGTGTTCTTAGCATTCTCAACTCATAAAGACTTCAAAGTGTACCAGATGGATGTCAAGTTTGCATTTCTGAATGGAGAGTTGGAAGAAGTCTATATGGAGAAATCAAAAGGCTTTTAGCTGTCAGAAAAACTGAACATGGTTTGTAAGTTGAAGAAGGCTCTTTATGGACTTAAACAAGCTCCCAAAGCTTGGTATGCAAGGTTGGATAGATAGTTGACACAACAAGGATTCATTAAGGGATCTGCAAACAACAATATTTACTTCAAAGTTGAGAGAAACAATATGTTGATAGTTGTGGTATATGTTGATGACATTATCTTTGGTGGAAATGAAGGTATGTGTAAGAGATTTGCAGAAGAGATGCATAAAGAGTTTAAAATGTCTATGATTGGTAAGTTGAATTTCTTCCTTGGACTTCAAGTAAATCAAACTGATAAGGGATATTTATTTCACAATCTAATAATGTTAAGGAATTGTTGAAGAATTTTGGAATGGATGAATCCAAACCTATTTGTACCC